>JAYESD010000228.1:0-87703 GCA_036927565.1 Tuctoria greenei
TAAACATTTTTTTAAAAAAAAACACGTTATGTGCGTCGGTTTTGTCCAAACCGACGCCCATAGCTGGCTACTGGAGGACGGCCACACGGCACATTATATACGTGTCCTTGCAAACCGACACACTTAAGTTGATTATATGCATCAGTTTCTATTGGGCCAACGCACAAACAAGCGCTCGGTGAATCCGCCTTGTGTTGACTTATGTGCGTCGGTTCAGTGGAAACCGACGCATATAAGTGAATTAAGTGCATCGGTCACCGTGGCCAACACATTTAACTTTAAGTGCGTTGGCTGTCAGAAACTGACGCACATAGACAATAAATGCGTCGGCTAAGTACGTCGGTTCACCGATGCCTTTAACTTATGAGTGTCGGTTTATGTATGCAACTGACGCTCATATGGCTGACGCCCTATTGACGGATTCCTGTAATGACCCTACTTGTAAATATATTAATTACTGTACATTAGGTAGGTGCTGAAAATATGTTAGGGAGTGTTCCCATGTATAAACATCCTACAGTCTTACAACAAATATACTAGGGTGTGTTCCCTAGTTCCTAGATTAGAATGTTAGAAAAGACTTTTGTCACTTAAATCACAAGCCACTTTGAGTGATTTCCTGCCTTCTGCCTTCTCAGAACCAGAGGACTCCATAGCCCTTAGCTTGTTTCCAATGAGCTGCACCATGGACTCAACTTCGGAGCTTCCAATCATCTCATGAGAAACAAGTTGATTTCCCTAACCCCTCGTCCTTCTGTGTCAGGAACAACCTCCATCCCCTCAACCCGCAGAATTGAGTTATCATCCAGGTGCCCTTGAGCTCTAATGGATTCCACAACCGACTCTTCATCAGCAGGCTGGTTGTTCTGGACATCTAGCTCCATATTGTTTGAATCATTCATCGGTATGTCTTGATCAACAAGACCATTTTCATTGGGATTAGGCCCCGGTAGCATAGGACAATGGAAGGGGTGAGGATTGCCATCAAACGGTGGGGGATCCTCCTCATCACCAGGGAAGACATCCACAATTTCAGAGTTTATGATGTATATCAGAACCATCCATGAATTGCCCCCTCCACCAACTTTTGTTCCTCTCTTGATCACAAGACTTCGGTGAATATCAAAGATGTTATCCAGCAGGACTAACAACAGGACCCTAATAGGATCGCGGTCTCTATAATCCCAAAACAGAAATTGTCCAAATTGGAGCAAGCTTGTTCAAGAAACTTAGTTTCTCTAAGATCCAGAGGGTAGCCTAGCATAAGGATCCAACACTTATGAGTGCGGGCTGCTAATAACCAGTGCATCCCTTTCCCAACTATTCTACAACTGGTAAATTCCTATGCCATGTGGGTGCGCACCAAAGTTCACTATGTGCTTCCTCTGTGTTGGTGCTGTGATGCACCAACTGATGTGATTAGTATCAGATGCGAAAACTACAAGAACTAATGCTAACAGATCTTGAGAAAAACGAAGCAAACTAAAAATTTTATGAAAAGAGAGCCTCTCTGGTCCCTGCAGTATCCAGAGCTTTTTATACCCCTTGGGGTCTGAATTACAACTGATTTGATACCCTAAATAAAACCGAAACTAACTCTATTATCCCTTCCTAACTTATATCTAATCTCCTACTTTCAACCAGTTTGGACTCCTCCTGAGAATCTTTCCAGAAACTTTCCATCAATGGCACATCCATATCTGGTTATGCACTACGAAATCTTCTAAAACTGGCTATCCCTTCTTTACATGGAATATCTTTGTTACTTTCCTAGAATTGTATTATCACTGCCACGCCACAAGTATAATTAACATAATAAAACCACCCTTCTATGCTCTTAGTTCTCTGATCCTTCCAGCAAATTGGCTTCCTCCATTATGCTTTTTTTTTTCCAAAACAACATGCCAATTTCAGTGCCCAACACATGCCCCCCTGTTTTTAGGCAAACAATGTGCGCCAAAAAACATCATCAAGATCTACTACTGATGCATTAATGTATCCATTTTATGCCTAAACCAAAGCTATCCTCCCTGCCATACACTAGTGTAATATTTCTTCAAATACTTCCCATTGATAGATTTCTCCAAACCTTCTCCCTGCAAATTCTCTATAAAATACGAATTACCTGGAACTACACCAGTAACTTTGTATGGCCCTTCCCAATTCAGTGAGAACTTTCCAAATTTCTTTTCTCTTGTTCCCATAGGCAAAATCGTTTTCCATACTAATTCACCCAACTGAAACGATTTTGCTTTAATCCTTTTGTTATACATCTTAGCTACCTTCATCTTTTCTCTCTCAATCTCTTCCAAAGCTTTCAACCGGCCCTCTAGTACTTCATCTATTGCGTCCATCATCATCTCTTGATACTCTTTAGCCAATAGATTATCTTGCTGTCGTACTCTACTAGCTGGTAACTTGACCTTGACGGGAATTACAACCTTTTGTCCATATACTAGCTCAAAGCCTTGGTAGCACCTTTCTTAGAAATTCTATAAGCCCATAGTGCTTCATTCAACGTTTCATGCCACCTCTTCGTACTTTCCTGTATTTTCTTCTTGATTAGCTTAATCAGATTGTCCATTCGCTTGAGAATAATAGGGAGAAGAATTCAACAATCTAATTTTGAATGACTTGGCAAACTCTCTAAACTGATGTGACATGAAAGCCTTCCCTTGATCTATAGTCAGAGTTTGAGGAATACCGAATCTATAAATAATATGCTCCAACACAAAGCTAATTACCTCCTTGTGAGTACAATTTCTCAACAGCACAACTTCTGTCCACTTGGTGAAATAATCGGTACCAACTATCACAAAATGATGTTGTTTAGACGATGAAGGATGTATCTCACCAATGAAGTCCAAACCGCATCCTCTAAAAGGGCAAAGTTTTATAATAGGATATAGCACACTGGCTGGGGCTAACTGGTTATCGCCAAACCGTTTATGAGCCTCACACCATTTGTAATATTTGAGACAATCGGCTTGCATGCTCGGCCAATAAAATCCTGCCATTTTCAGCATCCACGTCATCTTATGAGCTCACTGATGTGTACCGCATAGTCCTTCATGCACTTCCTTCATGGCTTCTATGGCCTGCTCCTGATCCAAACATTTTAGTTCGGTGATAAAGCTCATAATTAACCAATGTATATTTCAAAGTCTGGCGCCGAATCTTTCTATTCTTTCTCCCGTTGTGGTTCTTTATACGCTCTATTAATTCTAATCTCCAATCACTCATCACCATATTTATCTTAGTCGACTCGTCATATTGTGCACTTATATCTTGAACTTTAGATGATGTTGGCTTTTCTTTGATACTGAACCTTACTATTTCAACTTTATAACTTCATGCTTGCTGAGCTAATATGTTAGCTCTCCAATTTTCTTCCCTGAAAATATGCTTGATACAAAGGGTGTTTAAAGTTTTAATAATATCCAAGCATTGATCTCTGTACTTATTTAACACCCCATCTAAGCATTGACTCTCCTCACTAATTTGCTGAATCACAAGTTTTGAATCACCAAATACTTCCACATCTTTTATCCCCATATCAACAAAACATTCCAATCCATTCAACAATGCCTCATACTCTGCCTGATTATTTGTGCAAACATATTCTAGCCGAATACACAATTCATATATACTATTTGTAGGAGAAACTATAGCAAAACCAATTCCTTGCCCTTTATCACAAAGTGATCCATCAAAATACAATTTCCATGCGTATATTTCCACCATGTTCTCTTCATCAAGCTGTATACTGTGGTCTACAATAAAATCAGCCACAACTTGCCCTTTCATACTTCGAAGAGGTTCATATACCAGATCATATTCTATCAATGAATAAGCTCACTTGCCAAGTCTCCCACTTAGAATTGGCTTGTGCAACATATATTTGATAATGTCGTGTTGACAAACCACCACACAAGTACTAGAAAGTATGTAGTGCCGAAGCTTGGAACAAGCATAATATAAAGATAAGCACAACCACTCAATAAAAATATACTTGGTTTTGGCATCCAACAATCTTCTACTTAAATAAGCCACAGGAAACTCCTTACCTCCTTCACCTTGAACCAGTACATCCCCTATAACTTGCTCTTGTGCAGCAATATAAAGCTTAAATTCCTTCCCAACTTTTGGACCTCAGAGGACTGGAGGATTTATCAAATATGACTTAACTCTTTGAAATGCTTCTCTCTGTTCTGCCCCCCCCCCCCTCCCCAAGTAAACTTGCTTTCATGCTTCAATTTCAACAATGGCATGAAGCACTCAACCTTGCCCGCCACATTAGATATGAACCTCCTCAAGTAATTTATTTTGCCTAATAACTTTTGTACATCTCTTTTACACGTTGGTTACTCCACCTTCTCAAGAGCCTCCACTTTCCTGGGGTCAACTTCTATTCCATGTTCATGCATAATAAACCCCAAAAACATCACTACTGAAACACCAAAAGGACACTACAATGGATTCATTTTCAATCTGTACTTCCTCATTCTCTCAAAGGTCAGTCTCAAATCTGCCATATGCTCATGAAACCCAGCTGATTTTACTACCACGTCATCAATATACACTTCCAATGTGATGCCTGATAAATCTTGAAAAATAAGATTCATAGCTCTTTGATAAGTAGCTCCAGCATTCTTTTTAGCCCAAAGGTCATGACCACCCATTCAAGTAGACCTACAAACCCTGGACCACAAAAAGCAGTTTTGTGTGCGTCTTCTTAAGCCATGAAAATCTGATTATAACCGGCATACCATCTAGGAAACTGATTATCCTTTGTCTAGAGGCATTATTAATCAACACATCAGCTATAGGCATGGGGTATTCATCTTTAGGTGTGGCTCTATTCAAATATCTGAAACCCACACATATCCTAATTTTCCCTGTATCCTTCTTTCCAACTGGTACTATGTTTGAAACCCATTCAACATACCTACACAGCCGAATGAATCTTGCCTTGAACAGACGATTCACTTCTTCTTTAATCTCATGATATAATTGTGGGTTGAATCGTCTAAAAGGCTGTTTGTGAGGCATGAACCCTTGCTTAATAGGTAATTTATGCTCAACCAAACCCTTGCTGAACCCCGACATCTCTGTATATTCCCAAGCAAAATGATCGAAAAATTCCTGCAAAAGATGACATACCTCTTCCCTCTTATTTTCATCAAGGTTAGCGCTTACGTAAGTTGGTCTATGCACTGTTCCTTCACCAATGTCTACTTCCTTCAACTGATCTATGGCAGAAATCCCAAAGCCCAACTTACCTATGTCATCGAAGTCTTCACTACTACTCCCATATCGTTCCTGTTGGAACGATATTCTTCAGTCCTCCTTTGCAACCATGCCAAACTATCGTTTCTATCCATTAATCACAGGACACTTCATTCAGCCGAGTGACACCTGTTGACTTTACACTAATAGGCACAAACCCATCTCTTCCCACACTTGCATAGTCATATTCAGTCAAATCTCGCCCTGTAAGACACCTGATATCATCATTTTGCACCTCAAATGACTCAGCTAACACCACACATGCGAGTTATCGGCTTCTATCACCTCCACTTCATCTCCAACCCATTGTGCCAAACATTGATGAAATGCGGAAGGCACATACCCATTGGCATGTATCCAGTCCCGCCCAAGTAACAAATTGTACCCGCTGCGCACATTTACTACAAAGAATGTTATAGGAATTGTCTTACTGCCCACCGTCAACTCCGCTGACATCACCCCTTTTGCTTCGGTTGGGTCTCTCGAAAACCCACTCAAGGTTGTGTTGGTCTCGATCAGCTCCACCTCCTTCTATACTAATTTCTCCAACATGGTCAGCGGCATGATGTTCACTCCTGCCCCTCCATCCACCAATATTCGACCTACTGGAGTCCCATTCAAAAACCAACGGATATACAATGGCTTCATGTGTTGCCCAAACCTTTCTGGTTTTGCTAATACCACATTTTAGCTCCGAAATTCAGAGCTGTTACCTCTGCTTCCGAGAGACAAAACTCAACAGGCAACTGAAATACCATGTTAATGTCAACTTGCTCACCAACATCTTCTTCCTCATCATCTTTCTCCTCTTTTTCCATTCTTTTCTTTTTCCAACTTTTCTCCACAACTACAGGTCTTGCATCATTAAACCAGCGATCACGCTCTTCTTCCTTTTTCTTTTCTATGATTTCCAGGGCCTATAGACGCTGCACACGCCTCTTTTGTGTTCGGTTGAGACCTGTTGGACACCATTGTGGCTTTGGCTTTGTTCCTGGAGTCACAACCTTGTCATCATTCTTTTTCAAACCATTAGGCATCATGTTCCATCTGATTACTTGTTTTACATGAGTCCTAGCCTGATCGACCAAAATCACACCGTGCGGCAACGGTACATGAGCTGCTTGATCAGAACTTGTGCTCTTTGGCTCTAGGGTGATCCCTGGACCAACCACCAATCTCCCCTTGGGAGAAACTAGTTTACAGTGTTTTGCACCAAACCATTGATCAATATCTACCTTCCCAAAAGTGTGTCCATCCTTGCCGGTGCCCAATGTGATGAACTCGGCTGTGCAGTGACTTCTTCCTCCCGGTCTTTCCCGCATGACAGGAGGCCCCTTTCGCCCAATATTCGCCTCAGCCTTTTACATCATGTCCCTAGACCCTTGCTGCTTTGGTCTCCATACATATTTGCTATTAACTTGTTCACTTTGCCTTCTAACATATGTTTGTGCCCCCCCTATGATCTCTAAACATTACGTCCACCTTATAACCCTATTGGTGCCCTAAACACCCGATAGCTCTCTGATATTTTTATATGCCTTGAACCTTCAATATCATGACTAGGTGATCTTTCCCTTTTGACGAAGCCACTTAACCTGTTGAACACACTCTTCTTCTGTTGTCCTAAGTATTAATGTATCAAGAAATCCGATGTGGGCTTAAACACTGGAGGTTTCCTTGGCTCATTAACTTTCCAAACCCCAACCTCGGGGCTTTTAGGCTTGATCATCTTCATCCTCAGATCATCGGACACACCAACATTATTCCCCTTAGTTGATCATGCCTGATCAGTCCTTACTATTAACTTCTTCTCCTCAAAGTTGATCATGTTTACAGGAAAAGGATCTAAGTCTAGCTTCATTTTGCTGCCATCTCCTAAAGTCAATCATCCATCATTCAAGGCCGATAGCACCTGTCGACGAAAATAATTGCACTCATTAGTGGTATGTGATGAGGAGTTGTGCCACTTACAATATCTTCATTTTCCCAACTGCTCAGGAGGCGGAATCACATGGCCTTCTTTTAGTTTTATCACCTTACTTTGAAGCAAAACATCAAACAACTTGTCATATTTATATACATCAAAAGTAAACTTCATCTCCTCTTTTTTTTTCCAGAGAGGCTTCAAAAATGCACACGCCAATGGTTTTTTTTTGTGATCTTCCACCCATTCAGAATGGCTCAAGAGGGGGCCCTTGGTTGAAGATGTGCTCACTTGGAGGCATCACCACCGGTGAAACCTCAGTGAGGTCTAAATAAGCTAGTAATCCCTTTGTAAAGGCTATTTTGTGATCTCTTGGCCACACACCAATGGAAGTGTGTAATGTGACCAACGGGTCATGGGCATGAGGGAGGTTCTTAGTCACCGAAAGGTGATGAAATCACGAACACGTTGGTAAAGTGGCACAAACTCTGCAGAGTCTAATAAAACTATCATTATAGCTGTGCTCCCAGTTATGAGCACCTAGACAACTTCCATGATTAGAGGAAACCTGGTATTAGGATGATTTTTGGGATGGTTATGGTTTGGTAATGGATATGGCTGGTTATGGATTAAACTATGACATTGAATATGGTTAATGGTATGATGGTGATGGATATGGATATGGATTGGTGCTATGTTATTAATTATGGTTTATGATGGGAATACTTCATATACATATGATATATTGCTTTTCAAATGTTTTAATGTACTTTTCAGCACTTAGCTATTATTATATTCGTCGTTTGTATCAACTACATGTCATACTTTTCCACACTTACTGAGTACGACATGTACTCACTCTTGCAATCCCCCCACCAACAGTTGCAGGTCAGGATTGGGAGTATTACGTTAATAATGCGGAGTTCTAGGCCGTGTCTACCATCAGCTTTGTGTGTGGTGTTGTAAGGAGCTGCGCTATCCCTTATGCTTAGTTTGCTTAATTGCTTAGTCGCTTAATTAGTTTATTTCTACTGCATTAATTCAAACTTGTCATTAATATTCATTAGAGCTTGTATTCGAGGATAATATGAATTGAGTAATAGAATTTGGTTAATTAATCTTGTTCTGTGGTAATTTTCTGTATATCCTTTTGTGGATGCACTCGTGTATGTGTGTTGAACGTCCTGGGCACACTATGCATTCACTTGGTTCATTTTCGGAACCGGGTGTCACAAATTGGTATCAGAGCCACAGGTTGACCGTAGGACGCAGCCTATATAGAATGGACACTTTAGAGCACATAAGAGCATTCATGAATCGATGTGTTTTTGCTTGGAGTGTTGTTGCTATATATATTGTTTGTTTGTGTGCTGATTGCTTTGTAATGTTGTTTGTATGCTTGTGTGCTTAGTAGAGGATTGTGGGATGCTTTAGCATTGCCATATCCATATAGGCTTGTATAGGTAGTTGTTTAGGATCACATACCTTGATGCATGCATATAGGTTGGGATTCCTTCTATCTTCATTTATGTCTCTACTCCTGTGGAAGATTGACACTACAAGAAGATTCATAACCGCAGAAGAAGCTACAAGTTTGCTTAGTTGCTTAGTTGCTTAATTAGTTTATTTCAGCTGCATTAGTTCAAACTTGTCATTAGTATGCATTAGAGCTTGTATTCGAGGATAATATGAATTGAGTAATAGAATTTGGTTAATTAACCTTGTTCTATGTTAATTTTCTGTATATCCTTTTGTGGATGCACTCGTGTATGTGTGTTGAACGTCCTGGGCACACATATGCGTTCACTTGGTTCATTTTCGGAACCGGGTGTCATAGCCAGTGTGGTGGAGGCTCCGGACTGCTGCCCGGAACTTGCCGCACCTGTTGGTGTCGCTTCAGCTGGGATCTCCCTCGGCTAGGAAGGACCTCCGGACCTGGAGCCCACAACCGGCACTGGAGCCGGAGTCGATTTGCCAGAGCTAGTGCCCCTCGTGGGCGCTGGCACCAAAGGAGGCGTGGTTGCCGAAGCTTTGCTTGGTCGGAGGGAAGAAGCTACTGAAGACAGAGCTAACTTGAGCGAGCTCCCATCAGCATGTCTCAGCTTCCTCTTTCGACTGGAAGATTAAGCCGGCTCCTTGCCCTTGCCCTTGCCCTTACCGATGTCATCAACCTTCTGGCTTGGAGCAGTGGGGGCCACCCTCTTTGAAGCTCCGGGGATTGCAACCCCGGAGGTCTTACGTCTCTCAACCACGCCGAGGTCATGCAGCTCTAGCATTCTCCTCCGGAGCTCCATACTAACCTTTGGAACCATGTTAAGAGGAAGGAAGGCAACCGGTAGGGTCAAGGCATTGCGGGAGATAGCTTTGTTCTGAAACTTTTGGAGATGGAGCTTCAAAGCTTCATCATCCAAGTTGGTGTTAGAACCGGCTTCTATCCGGTTGTGATCTATCTCACTATTAAAAGCCCATGCAGGCCACTCGATTAGCTTTAGCAGAGCCCACCTGTTCACCAGGAAATTGCTGAAGACCATCTGAGGGGTCACTCCACCATCAACGCATTTCTGGGTTCTTCTCAGGATGGGCTTGTACACTTCAGACAGCTCCGGAACTGCATTCCAGGCGTCAGTGTCGACATTGGGGAGGCCCTTGGGCAACTACAACCTCTCGTGCTCCTCCGCTGCGATGATCACCCAGTTTTTCTTCCAGTTGTCTCACTTTCCGGAGGAGAAGGTCTTCAAGTACTTGAAGGGGCAGTTCCTGCGCTACACGAAGTAGTAGAAGTCAATCGGCTCCGTCCCCTTTCCGGTAAGGTGGACCGAGAAGAAGGTCCGGAAGAGCTCGATACATGGCGGCACACCCACCCACATCTCCCAGAAGTGGATGAAGGTCACCATCAGCAAGAAGGAGTTGGGGCCAAGGTGATGAAGCTGGAAGCCGTAGAAATCCAACAACATCAACAGAAAGCTTGAGAAGGGCGGGATCAGACCCACCATGGCGTATGCCTAGAAGTAGATGATCTCACCGGTGTGCTTCTTCTTGAAGGGAAGCTTGCCGAAGAAAATATCATTGTTGAAGGAGTCTCTGGACCGCCCCATATAGGTCCGGACCCTCGACGATCTTCATCGCTAGTGACCTTGCTGCAGGGAAGACCCAAATCCATCGCAGCAAAGTGGAGTGGAAGTTAGAAGGGCTATGCAAAATTTGGGAGGCTCTGAGCGCAAGTTTGAATGAAAGCGTAAAGAGTCCTCAAACTGTGTAGCCTTTCCTTCTTAAGTAAGCCTCCGCAACGCTTGGATGGAAACTGCGGCGTGATCAAGATCACACTTCAAAAACCTACCCCGTCAATGACAAATGGGCTCGAGTCCACTTCTGCGGAAAAGTCAAAGTTATTACCCAAGGTGAACCGTTGTCATGATGGGAAGTTGGAAGCCTGAGGGAGGAGACCTGACATGGTTTGCGGAACCGATACGGTTTTCGTATAGGGTACCAGCGACCTTCAATTGCGTGAGATCCGCACACAAGGATCTCACCTGCCGCATCAAGAAGAGCCACGCGGTGGTGGTTTAACTATGTACCATCGCCCCAACAGCCCATGAAAAGACCTTTGAAGCTGCAGCGCGAGAACCGAAGATGGCCCCACCTCTAGTAGAATAACTTAACCCAAAGGATTTCTCCCAGAGGTGGGCCTGGAAGCCACTTTCAGTACCCTACGTATTGGGTACCTCATGATACCACAAGAAAAGCCACGGAGTTCCACCTGTCCGAGATAAAGACCTCCGAAGGCTCCACATGTCTCGTAGCACTGGACCCGCCTCCCTCTTTAGGGTAGCTCTTGCGCTGCCACGTGTAAAGCAAGGCCATACCTAACTCCTTGTATAGGAAAGCTCCGGTCGTGCCACGTGTCCAGTGGCCCCGGACCTAACCCCTTGTAGAGGGAAGCTCTGGTGGTGCCACATGTACAACAGCTCCAGACCTGCCTCCCCACATTGGGAAACTTCAGAGGTACCACGTGCAAGCCTCCGGACCTAAGCCTGCAACAGGAAGAATGTCTAATCTCCAATGGCGCGGACCTTCAAGGGACGGTTAAAGCTACCGTTACAAGACGTTAATGACACAAGATCAGATGGCCTTTAGTACCGGTAATGCAAGCATTTAGGCGCGTTATCACACCATTAATCATGCTTAATACATACAGATCGTGTATTAAGTAATAAAACACCTTTGGGGCCACATGTCGGGCCAGGCTGACAATGTAACGGGCAGTCCTTGGACTATAAAAGGGTTGTGCCGCACGGTACAAAGGATAAGTCCAATCAATAACTCACACACACAATTCATACATACAACAACCACCCGCGGAGTAGGGTATTACGCTTAGGCGGCCCGAACCATGTAAAAATCCTTGTGTCACCATCTTGTTCATAATATCACGCACATCTCAACCAATCACGAACCCCCGCGGACTACGATCTAGTAGTATCAGAGGAAGTGTCGATCACACACTTTGACAACACAGTTTGATAATAGGGTTGCTAAATATTCCCCCCATGCGGCCTAGGTGGTATGACATAAGGTGGTGTGGGCACACTTGTCCAGTTAGGCAATGCATGATTCATATTGTTGTTTTCAACATGTTTTTCTCTAATTTCCTCTTGAGTTTGCTACACCACAGTTCTAATTTTCTAGGTAAATTATTATCAATATTTTGTTGAAACTCAGTCTTAAAAGAATCACACAATCCTTCAGTTATTATGCATGTAAGTTGCTCAAGGTTGACACCATATTTACTAGCAAAAGACACATCAACCATATGCACGAGACCTTCGAGGGTGAATGAGGGATTTACCTTCTTACTTGAAGCTGCAACCGTATCCGTCTTGTGGATCAAAACGCCCCTCGTCTTCCGAAAACAAGCAAGCTTGCTCTGTAGTTTTGCCATCCTCTCTTGCGCAATTTTGCCATACTCTCTTGCTCAATTTCTTGATCAATCTCCCTCTGGACTTTCTCCCTGTCCTCCTGCGACAAGTCTTCTAGTTGCACGCCTATAATGTTGCCAGCATCGACGGCATGACCGTCGGCTTTCTTCCTTGTCGTCTCCACCATGTTTCCCCTTGCTGAACCAATCCAACAAGTTCTAAGTCTTGATCTTGATGTCCGCAGCAGAGTCGACAATTTTGTTGGTGCTGTGATGCACCATCTGATGTGGTTGGTATTAGATGCGAAAACTACAAGAACTAAGGCTAATAAATCTAGAGAAAAATGAAGCAAACTAAACTTTTTATCAAAAGAGATCCTCTCTGGTCCCTGTAGTATCCAGAGCTTTTTATAGCCCCTGGGGTCCAAATTATAACTGATTTGATACCCTATATAAATCAAAAATTAACTACATTATCCCTTCCTAACTTATCTCTAATCTCCTACTTTCATTCAGTTCGGACTCCTCCTGAAAATCCTTCTAGAAACTTTCCATCAACGGCACATCTCATACCTTGTTACGCACCACAAAATCTTCTAAAACCGGCTATCCCTTTCTTGACTTGGAATATCTTCGTTACTTTCCTAGAATTGCACTATCACTATCATGGCACACGTATAATTAACATAATAAAACCACCTTTCTATTCTCTTAGTTCTCTGATCCTTCCAGCAAATTGCCTTCCTCCATTATGCTTCTTTCTCCAAAACAACATGCCAATTTTGATGCCCAACACTCTGGTTGTTCACTATGAAATCAAGAATCATATGTGTCAACTGTTTCTTTTGAACCTGAGTCATTACCTCGTGTGTTGTTGCGATACCCAACTCTTCGTTTGAAGATTTGACTTTGTTAATATTTGATTGGTCAATATATTTAATGTGTGATCTCCATTAGGCTATACATATGTTTATGTTGCTGACCCTAGCAATATGGCTGCAAAATCCTGACTAGCTCCAGGATGCACCCGACATGCATGGTAAATAGGGGGGGGGGGGGGGTATCTAATAGGAGACATGTGTTTAACAGGGTAGATCTCTTATTAGTGCCACAATGAACTACCTGGTAGTTTAACAATTGGAGACACGCGTACAGGAGAACTGTCTCGGATATCTTAGAAAAAGGAGACGAACGGTCTTTCAGCGCGTCTTGGATTGTCAAACTAAAGGAGACGGTCGCCTTTAAAGACCGTCTCGGATTGCTTACCGAAAGGAGACAGGACATAGTAATGCTTTTCTTGGATTATTTTATAAAAAGGGACGAGCTTTTGACAAGACCGTCTCCAATGTTTACTTATCAGTGACGTGCCTCATCGCTCGTGTCCGATGACTCCGTAATGCGAGACACAACAAAGAAGATGTGCAGTTTGCTCGTCTCCGTTCTTCCAGCGGGCGCATATCGAATGAGCCTTTCTTATGTAGTGAAAGAAGATGAAGTTAAGGCTGCGATTGCGGAGATGCCACCTGAAAAGGCTCCCGGGCCTGACGGTTTCTCAATAGACATTTACAAGGTCTGCTGGGAAATAATCAGAGTCGTGTGATGGCATCAGTTGTGTCCTTTTATCATCAGACGACTGGTCCATTGCTATTACTCAATGCAGGGCTGATCACATTAATACGGTGAGGGCTATTTTGAACAAATTCGGAGCTGTGACAGGGCTGAAGGTAAATGTTCAAAATTGTTCAGTGATACCTATTCGGTGCACAAATATAGACCTAGACTATGTGCTACAGAATTCTAAGGGTACTCTGCAACAATGCCCATTTGATTACCTGGGACTGCAACTAACACTTGGCAAGGTCAAAATGGTGCATCTGCAGAAGACAAAGGACAAAATCATCTCCAAGTTAGCTTCATGGAAAAGAAAGCTGTTAACTTTGGCTGGACGAAGGGAACTCGTTTGTACGGTCCTAAGCTCAACTCCTACGTACCTTTGACCTCAATCAAGGTTCCAAAGAAATTCTTTGCGGAAATTGATAAAGCACGACACCCTTTTCTTTGGTCTGGAGATCTAGACCTTCAAGGAGGTAAACGTAAGGTATCATGGAAGAAGGTATGCAGGCTGGTTGAAAAAGGAGGTTTGGGAATCACAGATTTGGAAAAATTTAGTCAAGCTCTCCGACTACGCTGGCTATGGCACCGTTGGAATGAAATGGACGGTCATACCATATTATATGAGATCCCGACAGATGCTATAGATGTGTTATATCTCAAGAGGGAGCCCAAAGATCAAATAGCCACTAAATCATCTTGAATTACATAGAGAAATCTGATTACAACATGAACACCAAGTGCTATCTCTCAAATAGCACAAGAACATCAATAATACCTTCTCCTCCATCTTTGTTGTCGCTTGACGATGCGGCCATCTAGCCAACAAGGCGAGGCCGCAAGAAGAATGACGACGAGAGGTGTTTCCCCTTATTCTTCTCTTGGTATCTTGATCGGATTCTGAGTGCGTTAGAGTGTTCAAGTGTGTATGAGTGTATGCCCTTAAGCCTTCTTTGATCACACACTTGACACTCTTCTTATAGTTGACCAAGAGACACAAGAGGGGGCCTCCCACCCTTAGGAATTATTGAGTCTCCCAATCAGAGACTCAAAATTCGGTGGGTTGTGTCCTTTCAATTAGAACACATGTCAATTTCGAGTTCAAACTGACAATTACTGAAAAATCGGACTAGTCCGTATAGGGTCCGGACTAGTCCGGTTACCCTTACTGGACAATATCGGACTAGTCCTCAAAAGGGTCTGAACTAGTCCGGTTACCGTTACTGGACAAAACTGGACTAGTCCGGTCTTTACCGGACAAGTCCGGTACTTTCCAACATTCTCCCCCCTTGAACTCGAATCTGAAACTTACCAACTTACTTAATACTAAACTTAGTGTCCATTTTCTCATGCTTGACATATAGGGCACGACGCATCACAACAACCATTTACGTATTGTTGGACTCGAAGACCACAATACATCTCACACTTGAAAATGAACCTTACTCTTACTTGGCCCCTAAATATCCAGTGATCATAGGCTCTCCCTTAAACCCATGTCGGCTACGTGTTTACTGAACACGCTGGGTGGAAGACCTTTTGTTAGTGGATCCGCAAGCATACGCTTGGTACTTATATGCTCAAGACTTATAGTATGATCCTGGATTCGATCTTTCACAACATAAAACTTAATGTCGATGTGTTTGGCAGCACCACTCGACTTATTGTTGTGAGAGTAAAATACTGCGGGCTCATTATCGTAGTATAACTTAAGTGGCTTTTCACTGCTGTCGACCACTCTAAGACCGGGTAAAAATTTCTTAAGCCAAACAGCCTGCCCGGTGGCCTCATAACATGCAACAAACTAGGCATGCATTGTGGACGATGCAGTGACGGTTTGTTTGGAGCTTTTCCACGAAATGGCTCCATTCGCGAGGGTGAATATATAACCTGACGTGGATTTCTTAGTATCCACACAACCCGCGAAATCTGAATCTGAATATCCCACTACTTCAAGTGGGTCTAACTTACTATACGTCAACATGAGGCTTTTTGTTCCTTGCACATATCTTAATGCTTTCTTAACTGCCTTCCAGTGATCAATCCCTGGATTGGCCTGATATCTGCCAAGCATTACGGTCACATAAGCTAAGTCAGGGCGAGTACAGACTTGAGCATACATAAGGCTTCCGACCGCAGAAGCATATGGAACCGACTTCATTTGATCGATCTCATATTGGTTCCTGGGACACTAAAAATTCCCAAACTTATCGCCCTTGACAATCGGAGCAGGCGAAGGCTTACTCTTATGCATATGTACTTTCTCAGTACATTCTCTAAGTATGCCTTTTGTGATAAGCCTAATACCCCCTTATTTCTATCTCGGTGAATTTCTATACCCAATACATAGGATGCTTCACCAAGATCTTTCATATCAAAATTAGAGGACAAAAACTTCTTAGTTTCTGATAATAGATTGACATCACTACTTGCAAGTAGTATATCATCTACGTAAAGCATGAGGAAAATAAATTTCCCGCTCTTAAACTTAGCATAAATGCAATTGTCCTCCTCATTTTCTTTAAACCCAAAATTTCTTACTGTTTCATCGAACTTGAGATACCACTGCCTTGATGCTTGTTTAAGTCCATAAATAGACTTTCTTAAGTGGCATCCCATATGTTCCTTACCCTTAAAAATAAAACATTTCGGTTGTGTCATATAGACGTTTTCATATAGATCACCATTGAGAAACGCCGTCTTTACATCCATCTGATGTAATTCTAAATTATAATGTGCAATTATTGCCATAATGATTCTGAACGAATCCTTACTTGAGACAGATGAAAATGTCTCATTATAATCAATCCCTTCTCTTTGAGTGAAGCCTTTTGTAACAAGTCCGGCCTTAAACTTATCAATATTCCCTTTGGAGTCACGTTTAATTTTGTAGACCCATTTACAGCCTACTGTTTTGGCTCCATTAGGAATCTCAATGAAATCCCAGACTTTGTTTGTTTCCATAGACCTCATTTCATCTTCCATGGCTTTACACCATTCAAATGATTGAGGACTTCTCATAGCTTCTTCAAATGTGGTGGGATCACCCTCCATTTGAATCGCCTCACTCAAATAGATCTCATAATCGTCCGAAATGGCCGATTTTCTTTCTCGTTGAGATCTTCTTAATTGCACATTATCCTCATTTTGAGGCTGTTGTTGCTCTTCATTATTAGTGACAACGGGCTGAAAATGCTCAACCTCTCTTAATAATTCCGTTGTCAATGGAGAACTAACAACAGGTGCTGAATCATTACCAATAGGCACTGATGATTCAACAGCAGTAGGTAATGAGAAATATGGTTCTTGAATCATAGGAGTGGATACATAAACCCGCTTCTCTTCAAGATTAATTTCTCATCTTACTGTACTCCCCCTGATCATGGCATCCTCTAAAAAGACGGCATGCCTTGTTTCTACAAACTTAGTATATCGTTCTGGACAATAGAAACGATATCCCTTACTCTTTTCTGCATAGCCAATAAAATGGCAACTTACTGTCTTAGAATCCAACTTACCAATGTTTGGGTTAAACAATTTTGCCTCAGCGGGACAGCCCCATATATGCATATAACTTAATGAGGGCTTACGTCCTGTCCACAACTCATACGGTGTTTTGGGCACCGACTTAGTAGGAACCCGATTTAGCACATGAATGGCGGTTTTTAATGCCTCCATCCATAAGCTAACCGGCAAATCTGATTGACTTAACATGGATCTAACCATATCCATTAGCGTACGGTTGCGCCGTTCCGCTACTCCATTTTGCTAAGGCTCGCCCGATGTGGAATACTGGGCGACTATGCCATTTTCCTGTAGGAACCGAGCAAACGGTCCAGGAACTTGGCCATACGGGGTATGACGACCGTGGTACTCACCACCACGATCGGATCTTACCACTTTAATCTTAATATTGTGCTGATTTTCAACTTCATCCTTAAATATCTTAAATTTATCCAACGCTTCAGAGTGTTCTTTAATTGGATAAATATAACCATAGCGAGAATAGTCATCCGTGAAGGTTATGAATGAATCAAAACCATCAACAGATACTACGCGGAATGGACCACAAATGTCCGTATGGATTAATTCCAAAATTCCCGCACTGTGTATGGCACCTTTCTTAATTTTCTTAACAAACTTTCCCTTAATGCAGTCTATACATTCTTCTGAATCTGAAAAATCCAAATAGGGAAGAATCAATTGTGAAATCAATTGTTCAATTCCCCCCCTCAAAATATGGCCCAAGCGACAATGCCATAATTTCGAAGACATTTTGGAATTGATTCTCTTACGCTTACCCTGATGTGAGGAAAACTGATTGTCGCTTACAATATTAACATCATCATGCATAGATAATAAGTATAGCATGCCTTGTCTTATGGCAACACCAACCATCTTATTATCATACTTAATTACACATCTGTCTTTGCCAAACTGGCAAACATAACCATCATCATCTAAGCATGACACTGAGATGAGATTTCTACTTAAAGAGGGTACATATAACACACCCTGAAGTGTAAGTACAAAGCCATTTCTTAATACTAATGGATAATCTCCAATGGCTTTCACTTCAGCTTCATAGATGTTAACCACAAGAAAATGATGAGTTTTATCTTTCACTTTGGTTACTCGACCAAAACTCAATATTTGAGAATAACTGAAAATCAACATAGTAATTTATCTTTCGCTTTGGTTACTCGACCAAATTACTATGTTCTTACAAAAAGAATGTCATTAATGCCTTTCGCTTTGGTTACTCAGCCAATAATGACATTAAAACTGACAACTGAAATACATAGTAATTTATCTTTCGCTTTGGTTACTTGACCAAATTACTATGTACTTAGAAAGGAAAATGTCATTAATGCCTTTCGCTTTGGTTACTCGGCCAATAATGACATTAATATAACTTAAAATCATGATAATTCTATTTTTCACTTTGGTTACTCAATAGAATTTCATGCAACTTAAATTGACATAGCAATTTATCTTTTGCTTTGGTTACTTGACCAAATTGCTATGACGATAAACTTAATTCACAGCGGAAACTTATTAAATAAGCAAACTTAATTGTATAGCACGGACTAGTCCGCACATGGCCGGACTAGTCCGAACTCTTACAGTATGGTTTTCGGACTAGTCCGGTCCATACGTCGGACATGTCCGATCCCATCAAAAACATTTGATCCGTTCTTTATTGAACTTTTCGAGTTTGATCCGTACTAGTCCGGACTAGTACGACCAACCCCAGAAAAGTTTCATATAAAAAACTGGAAAAAATGTCAAAATACCCAAAAGGGAATCTTAATCTTACCATCTTACCAAATCAACTTAATTTTCACAATGGATTTCAATTCAAAGTGCTTAATTGGTTTTCAATCAGATGAACACGTCAAAACGCCCTGATCCGAAAACCTAACCACTTAATTGTGGCACACCGGACTAGTCCGGCCCTTAGACCGGACAAGTCCGGACCTTTAAAACTTTCAGCGAAAAATTTCGATCAAAACTCAATTCGAAATGATTAGTGGTCTAAACGGCTCCGATACCATTGTTATATCTCAAGAGGGAGCCCAAAGATCAAATAGCTCCTAAATCATCTCGAATTACATAGAGAAATCTGATTACAACATGAACACCAAGTGCTATCTCTCAAATAGCACAAGAACATCAATAATACCTTCTCCTCTATCTTTGTTGTTGCTTGACGATGCGGCCATCTAGCCAACAAGGCGAGGCCACAAGAAGAACGACGACGAGAGGCGTTTCCCCTTGTTCTTCTCTTGATATCTTGATCGGATTCTGAGTGGGTTAGAGTGTTCAAGTGTGTATGAGTGTATGCCCTTAAGCCTTCTTTGATCACACACTTGACCCTCTTCTTATAGTTGACTAATAGACACAAGAGGGGGCCTCCCACCCTTAGGAATTATTGAGTCTCCCGATCAGAGACTCAAAATTCGGTGGGTTGTGTCCTTCAATTAGAACACATGTCAATTTCGAGTTCAAACTGACAGTTACTGAAAAATTGGACTAGTCCGTATAGGGTCCGGACTAGTCCGGTTACCCTTACTGGACAATATCGGACTAGTCCTCTAAGGGTCCGGACTAGTCTGGTTACCCTTACTGGACAAAACCGGACTAGTCCGGTCTTTACCGGACAAGTCCGGTACTTTCCAACAAGATGAACAGGTGTTTTCGGCGGCAACAAGGGTCACAGTGAGTAATGGTAAGACAACCAAGTTTTGGACTTTAGTTGGTCAAACGGAGTGTCACCGGCAGGTAGATATCCGACGCTTTACAAGCACAGTAAACGCAAGAATAGAACAGTAGCTTCGGCCCACACAGGAAACTCATGGATTAGAGATATTAATCATAGGCCCTGTTTTGTTTCGCTTATTTTAGTCTTGATTATATGCTGAGCATGCTTATGTGGAGAAGCAGAGATCTAGCTAAGCTGATTACTAAAGGGTCTAGGTGTTTGGTAATTTAGACTATTTGAAATGGATTATCATGTAAAATGACCACTATACCCCTAATCTAATTATAACTCATTTTTTATATTTTTTCTTCTATCTATTTCTGGGACTTAACATTGCGCCAAGGATGAATTTTGTGCTTGGTCGCACCAGGTCATACCTTACCTGAACAAAGCATGCGGCAGAAATTAAAAGAAATAAAAAAACTACTGGTCCACGGATCTGGCAGACACAAAAATGAAGCATCTTGAGCTACAACACGAGAATGAAGCATCTGGAGCTACAGCCTGTTGAATGAAGCATCTGGAGCTGCGGGGTGGAGGCATCGGAGGAAAAGGAGCCGCGGGATGGAGGCGTCGGGGGAAGTTGTGCTGGGTAAGGAGGCACAGCTGAAAAAGAAATGGCGTGGAGGTACGGTCACGGAAAGGAATGGCTGCTGGGAGGGGGTGCCGCGGCCCTGGCCGACTGGAGAGCCTCTTCCCTGGCCGATGGGAGCTCCCAGGATCGACGTACGGGGAGTCGGTTCCCTGCCGGCGCTGGGTATGGGAGTTCTCGCCTGCCTGGGGTACGAAGGGTTACGGGGTCGGGGGCAACCGAGGAAAAGTGATCCTGCGATCCTAAAATGCTAGGTCCGAGCCGCGACCCGAAAACGCAAAGGATCAGTTCATTTTGGACTTTTGAAGTAATCCGCTCAGTAATTAAGTGAGAATTAAGCAAGGTGTTTGGACAAGATTTTCGCTTTTTTTCGTTGATAAGCTGCTTAAAAGCAGAAACAAACAGGGTCATAACCTCACAGTGAAGCTGATCACGGAATACGTTGCCTTATGGAATGATTTACAATGGGACTCGACTTTTGATCCAATTTCAAGACAACAAGATAGCATATTTTGGAGAATCACATCGAATGGCGTATACTCAGCTAAGTCTGCCTATCTTTTTCAATTCGAGAGAACTATAAATCCGATTTTCCTGCTGTTATTTGGAGGGTTTCGGCGCCGCCTAAATGTAATAGTTTTTTGTGGTTACTTCTCCAAAATAAATTATGGACTGCTGCACGCCTCCAGCTTCGAGAATGGCCAAACCAGTACTTCTGTGTGATGTGCAGACGTAGTCTTGAAACAGCCCAACACATATTTTTGGAGTGTCTGATGGTTGACACTATATGGCATGCAGTTGCTCATTGGGCTCAAACACCAGCCCTAAGCTCGGATAACATAGTTCAGAATGTGTGTATTGTCAGTTGGTTGCAACATTTAACGGTAGGAGCTGCCAAGCACGCAGGTAAAGGAATTCGATTGCTGGCTATGCTTGTGTGTTGGATGATCTGGAAGGAGTGAAATAGAAGAGTCTTCGATGGGATAGAACAAACAGTCGTGCAGATCCTTGGTCTTATTCAGGAAGAAGCTCAGATTTGGATGGGAGCGGGTGCGAGACAACTGGCAACATTGTGTTCATCCCCTACAGCGTCGAGTTCCTAAAGTCGATCTCTTAAAACTGTTTTGTAGACTGTTTATCTTTTCTTTTTTTTGATCTAGCACAACTTGTGCGCCGTTGTATCAGTAACTTTTTCTGTCCCTTAATGAGTATATACAGGGGTTTCTGGCGTTCAAAAAAAGAAGTTTCTTCAAGATTTCAAGCCAAAAAAAATATGGGACCTGTTGCATTTCTAAAGTTTCTAAGTTGACGCTACCGAAGAACAGTTTGCATTCTATGATGACACAATAAAGAGTTACTGATTCGGCCACAACAGCACTTGAGGTTGAAATTTTGGAGAAGATTGAATGTGAACATATAATTGCATATATCAGAAAAATGATTTGATTCAGATAAACATTATGCTTCCAAAAACAAGAGTTCAATAAGAGATATATTTAATATATCTTACTGCTATTAAGATATTATTATAGTATATATACTATTGTCAATTTATAATTCTGTTTTCCCATCGACATATATTATAGTAGGTCTTATATTTTTCCAGCTTAGTCCTGACGGGCATAACACTTTCCAACATTGTAACATAGGCTGCATCTTCAGTCATATCAACCTCATGCCAGAGGGAACACCATTTTGTAAGCGTAAACAGTTTCTTTGTTTTCATATACTTCAAAGTACTGCTGAGGTGCTCATATTAACTATGCCAAATTTCTTATAACATAATTAACATCTAGCTACAGATTAAGAGCCATGACCCGCCACTTGAAAGCCTAATATTTCTTCTTCCCTTGTCCTTTTGGCTGCCACCCATTTTAAAAGAGATGATTGATTGATTCTTTCTCACAGCAGCACATGCCATTCATATCGTCCGGTTTCTTCCTTTATTATATGTTGTCACTAGTCAGTAACTTGTTGTTGTAGTGTCTACACTACAGGAAACTGGTCTATTTACGACAGCTAAACTAATTTACAATGGCCGGCTATCATAAATTACATAATTTACCACGGCCCGTCGTGTCCATCGTAAATAAGGTAGCTTACGATGGCCGTGAGCCCATAGCCGTCGTAAATAAAAGGAGTCTTAAGTTAAGAGTTAACTTATAACGGTCCAACTCTAAACTGTCATAAGATAGACCACCGTCGTAAACTAGAACGTAACTTACAATGGCAAACCCTAACACCGTCGTAAGTTATGAGGCTGTCGTAAATAGGGGGATCTACCCCGGCCCACACAGCCCACCTCTCTTCTCTCTCATACACACCGACGTGGCCGTGCCTTGGCTCCTGATGTTGCCGCCTCACTGCCCAACACCTCGCCGCCCACACGCCTGCCGCCCCAGCATCGCACCTCCCCGACGTCGACCGCCCCCATCACCAGCCCCCCTCAACGCCGCTCCGTACCCAACGCGGTGATCGGGGCCACCCCGACGCTACTCTCTTCCTCTGCGTCCCCAAACAGTGCCACAACCCAACGACAACCAGCCGTTGATGCCTCCCACGCCACCCTCTATGGCTGGCCAACGGCTCCCCACTGAGCCTAGGTCATTTTTTATTTTTTCCTATTAAGTTTGTTGATGAATTGATATTAGTTTGTTAATTATGCTTGTTTTAGGTGAATTGATATTATTATATTTGTTTAGGTGAACGGCAACCCTTTCACTAAGAACATTATGCTTGTGTGATACCTGATTTCGAATATGAACCAAGTATAGCGTATATGTGTGCCCAGGACGTTCATCACACATACACGAAAACATCACAAATGATATTCAGAATTTAACAACGTCTCAAATAGTAATTAAGTACCTTATTACAATAATCTAATGGTTCTTGAATGACAAGCCTCTAATTAATGCAGCGGAAAATAAACTAAGTAGCATGACTCCACTCCACAGGCAATTGACGGTAGCACGCAACCTAGTACTCAACGTGATCCTCAGGGTACTCTCAAGTGTCTCCTGTAGCTGTTTATTGTGGGAATAGCAAGAGTGAGTACATGTCGTACTCAACAAGCGTGGAAAAGTATGACATGTAGCTAAAACAAGGATATATATAAATGGTTCATTGCAGCAAGCTAATTTTAGTTCGTAAACAAGTGAATGCATCCTGCAATGTCTAGGTGTGATTAAATCCCAACATAACCAAAGTAATTATCATACAACATAATGACATCCTCGTTTACCATCTTAATATAATTATAACCAGCCAACAATTAATAGCAACACCATATGTCCATTTCATATCTTCTCATATTGAATCATGCTCATGTGACGATACCAAACCCATCCCCAAAACCAAGTCTAATTCTAATCATGTTGGTCATCCATGTGCTCTTAACCGGCAGCACGGCTATCATGATAGTTTTTAACACTCTGCAAAGGTTGTACCGCTTTACCCACAAGTTCGTGATTGCATCCCTTTTCGGTGACTAAATAACCTCGCGACGCCCGTTACCCGTCAGTCACATCACACACTTCTGACGGTGTGTGGCCAAGAGATCACAAAATAGCCTATACAAAGGGACCATCATCATGTGCATACCCTCTAAGGTTTCACAGGAGGTGATGTCTCACAACTAAGCATGTCCATCCAAGGCCCCCTCTTGTGCTGTTTAGATCCAAGGGTAGTTTCGCCACTCATGCGAACCCAACCTACTCCCATTCCCTGCTCCTCCAAATGATCCGAACAATGCTGGCGATACACTAAGTAATTGGCTAAGCCGCACCCATACTTATCCCTGTGGTGGTACTATTGTCCTGGCATATTCATGCCATCCAACCCATTTCAAAAATACGTGCTTGCCTAGACCACCTAAGTTCCATGTTGCTAAATTAATTATCATTCCGTCATCATCCAAAATTCTCATAATTTAAGTTGTCAAGCAGATTATTTAAGTTACCCATAACCCGTTTAGTGATGTGGTGCAAAGAGCAAAATACCCATACAAGACTTATCGTGTATATCCCAGTGACAAGAAGTGGCATACAACACTAGTAAACTCCTATGTATGGGTTTCCCATCATATTGACACAAGCATGCAATTTTGCAAACAAAACATTTAAAACATAGGTTCAATATGGTCAAGGATACTTGCCTTGCTCCGACGGGTTGGGTTGCTCAAGCGCTTTGAAGTCTTGATTCTGAAAATCCTCGTACACGGCCTCTGGAGCACGTCCCTCTACTCGCGATCACACACATACAAGAAAACACATGCGAATCAATACAATGCACACATATTACTCAATATGCAATGTCACGAATACATGCAAATTTTGATGATTAATTATCTATGGTTGTTTATTAACTAGATGCAACTAGATCATATATGTTCATGCAAGTTTATGGGGTTTTAGCGAGGATTCTTTGCTGCTGAAATAAAATATATAGGTGCAACTACAATTTACTTCTGGGTATTAGATCTATTATGTCCTTAAAATTCGGCTCGGAAAATGTATCCTACCATAGGTGCAGCGGCTTCGAGGTTCGCGGGACGAAGGCGTAGTGTAGAAGAAGTAGACGGCGCAGCTATCCTCCGTCGAAGAGACAACGACAGCGCAATGATCACCGATGGACATCGGCTCCTTCCTTCCTTTTTCCTTCCTCTCCCTTCTCCCTGCCGTTGCTCTTCTTTCTCTCTTGGCGGCTAGGTTTTTCTCTCCTCTTTTTTCTACCGTGGCAAAAGTTACGAGCGGTGCAACTAAAGTTACGTGGGCAAGGGCATGCAGTACTGAGGGATGGGTGCCCTTTTATAGTCGGCGGAGGTTGGGGCAACGCACGCACGGGACCGAGTACCGGTCGGGTGCGGCTCCGCGCTCTCAGTGCGGGCGCGTGCGTGTGGAGACTCGGAGGAGTCTCGAGCGTCCATGGGGGCACACAGGTAGGTAGCCCCCGCTCGGACTCGTGTCCGAGTCGGGTGGCAGGCGGCCGACGGCTTTTTTTTTTCTGTTTATTAATTTATTTAATAGATATATATATATATATATTCTTTTATATTATTTTTCTATATTATATATATTCTTATTATCTAATATGTGTATATATGTGTTTCCTTTCCTCTTATTTTTTCTTTCTTTATTACTTACTAATTACTTTCTTTATTTCTTTCTTTATATTATATATATTCCTCTTATTCTTTTATTTGATACATTCATTTACTTTTCTTCTCTTTTGCTCTACTAATGATTTATGCATGAAGATGTATGCAATGCATGATACTAAAAATGAGGGTGTTACAGCTTGCCTAGGTTAATTGATATTAGGTTTGTTAATTATGCTCGCTTAATTATTTATTCTTGTTTATAATAATTGATATTGGATTTCTTAATTATGATTGTTAAATTATTTATTCTTATTTAGATTATTTGATATCAGAGTTGTTAATAGTCTTGTTAAATTGTTTATTATTGTTTGGATTAATTGATATTTAGTTTGTTAATTTTTTTATTGTTTACGATTAATCCATATGAGTTTAGTTTAGTAGTTCAATTGATTATGTTTAATTATAACTTTGAATTATTGAGTTTTTAATTACTATATGTAAATAACCGGGCTTCAGGTCGTCTCAGCCCGGTACAGTCAATTTAGAGTCCGACACGAACCATTTAGTGGTCAGGTATGCGTCGAGACGGGCACGGAAGTGAATGGCACGGTGAGGACGCCAAGCAGCCGCGTGTGGATGGCGGGCCCTGATAGGGAGGTCTCATCTATGACCCACTTATGATGCTAACCCTAAAGCCATCGTAAGTTAACAGCGGGCCCTGACAGTGCATTACGTACGACGGCTAACCCTAAAGTCATTGTTTTTTCCTCTCTCTCTCTCTCTCTCTCTCTCTCTCTCGTAGATGACTGAAAGATTAAAAAGTAATGTAACCTATACAATATGTGTCATCCACTTCAAACTGGGCCGTCTCACATGCGTTATGCATGTGAGACTTGTATGTTCGAAATTGTCCCATTTTGGATTGCATGAGAGTGACCCTGGGTGTGCTTACGATGGGATGTGGGTCTGCGTGGGTCTGGATTCGGATGTGATTCAACACCGTAACCCTAATGTTCTTCACTGCACTATCTTTGGGTGTGCAGTTGAAGAACAACAGCGTTATCCTGCTTAAATTTCGTCTAGATCTAGACAACACGTCTTGTCATAAACATGTTTCTCTCAGTCACTCTTGGTTAGATTTAGGACCTATCCTCTCCAATAGATGTAGAGCCATGAAATTAAAAAATTATAAAGTAACAATTTTTTTTGTCTTTAACTGCAGAGTCAAATATCGGTGAAGACCGCAATTGGATGTATACTGGTTGGAACAAGAAAGGTGGTCACTTAGTGAGTGGTTCACCAAGACAAATGATTTCATAGATTGACCTTTTTCACTATCAATGATCAATAAGGTGCATTGTCCATGTATGAAATGCCAGAATACAAAGTTTTTTGACAAAATGACAGTTTCCATACACTTGTGACAAAACGGTTACATGCCATATTATGAGGTGTGGAGCTTCCACTGCGAGACAGGTTCTTAAACCATACAAGAATTGGAAGAGGATGATGATAACACAAGGGTTGATAGGATGGATGATATGCTAGAAGCTATACAAACTGACGATGCTCCTACAATGGAGGCAGTCACGTTCTTCAAGCTTCTCAATGCTTCAGAACAACCGTTGCATGAACACACGGAAGTGACCCTCCTTACTTTCATGATCAGACTTATGGCAATTAAATATAAGTACTTCTTCTCCAATAACTACTACGATGATCTCATTAAATTGATCAATGATATCCTTCCACGACCTCATAAAGTGCCTATGGATATGTATCAATTGAAGAAATTGCTATTTGTCTTGTTATGAAATATGAGAAAATTGGTGTGTGTCCAAACAAATGCATGCTTTTCTCGAAAGAGCATGATAAAGAAACCAAGTGCTTAAAATGTGGTTAATCAAGGTATGTCAAAGTTGTTAATGACGATAGTGATATTGTGATGACAGAAGTCGCACAAAAGCAGCTTTGTTACTTGCCCGTGACATCTCGATTACAGCATTTATTTCTTTCAAATAGAACTGCCAGATACAATCAATTGGGAAAATGTGACAATCGACCCCCAAGCCGCATATGGAAGGGGAGGCGAGAAATCCCATGGATGGTGAGTTGGTCTTCCATTTTATTCTTCAATTCAAGGTAAATTAATTTAATATTAATAATTCTTATTTTTGTAGGCTTGCCATATTCGATGGAGTTGTCGACTCGAGGGAGGTGTGACCTTAGAGAGGCGGCTCCACGCAGACTTCGGCCATCGGCACATCGAGTCGCCATGTCTCGACAAAGAGAAGCTTTGAAATTTTTTTGAAGAGAAGCTTGCACAACAAGAGAGGCGTTAGTGAGGGAGGGAGCAAGTCATAGGGCCACAATGGAGTATTAGGCCAACTACATGGCGCAGATGCAAGCGGTAATTGAGGTAAGAGATATAAACTTCTGTACATTAAAATCATTGCAATTTATTAATATGTAAGTTCTAATGTTTGCAATGATAGGCTCTAGCTCGACAGCATGGGCGACAGATCGAGATACCGTCGTGGCAACCCCCACCACGAGTGCAGCCCACGGCAGAGGTGCCTTTTGAGGCGGTTTAAGTAACAAAATTTTAAATTCTAGTTTTACTTCATCTAACATAGCCAAATCTAACTCAACTTGAGTAAATTAAGCTAAATATGACCATTTCTAGATTATTTAAGCATTTCTAGTCATGTTTGAAACTTATAAACATGTCTAACTACTTACATACATTGCAGAGTTGGCACAAAGGCTCAAATTCTGTTGCCACAGATACTGGCTCCTAGTGTGAATCGCGGAGACGACGTCTTCAGCTCTCGAGGTAGTAGACATGCTAGTGTATAGGCCCTTTTGTTCATTTCATGTCCATGTTATGTGATGCGACATATTTGTGATGTGGTGATGTACATGTGATACTCGATGTTTGTTTTGCTGCTATTATATGCTATTGTTTCTATGTGGCTGGCCATCACGCCGGGTGAGCATTTCCGAGTGGGCTCATCTCCGATTCATAACAAAGACCTTTTGTCCCACCACAAAAAGTTGAGCACATTGCAATGAGCATATAGCATGGCGCACACTTTCCAATTGGACATGCACGTAAGCAAAAGATGTTGTTCCTAGCTTCGACACACTGTGGCACTCGAGGCGTCGCACCCTGCAGCCAGCGCCATGATACGCCAGCTGAGAATCGCATGCGGCGTGCCCGTTCGACCACAAAATAATGCTAGATAGGCGTTATATATGTCCTTCTCCGATTGTTGGTCTAGGTATTTTAGTTTCCAGCGCGCTCTCTCCCAACACTTAGCAAAAAATTACGTGCAAATTTTCCCGCGCTCTCTCACTCTGTTGTCAACATAGAAGCCTGCACCACCTCATCCCCGGAGCATGCCGCCGCCTGATCGTCCATCCCCGAACCACGCCGCTGCCTGGACCCTACACTCGGAGCGTGTCGTCGCTGTCCCTCTTCCTTAACTCGCTCTTTGTCATTATCGCGTTGCCGCCGTCGACTGCGAGCTCGGTATGATCATTGTCGCGCTATCTCGCTCTACTGTCAACCTAGAAACCGCCGCATGGGCGCCTCCGCCACCTCGTCCCTGGAGCACATCGACGCCAGATCTTCCCGTTCTGATTACGAGCTCGAGTTCCCAGCTATGGCAGAACAGGTGGTGCGACAACCCGATTTGACCTGTTCTTGTCTTGTTCTAATCGTTTATTTCCCTCTTTGGAGGTGCCCGTCTAAAAATCTTGTAGTGATTATCAGTGGACCTTAACAAAAAGGGTTAGTACCTTAAGACAAAGGGATAGTCCTCTCCTCCTCTCTTGCTCCTTACTATTTTTTACCCCTTTAGATCTTGATACTATCAGTGGCTTCGAATTTCTTTGATTTAGCTCATCTTTTGTGTACGTAGTTGTCGTCGGATCAAAGTTGGATGTATGGGCCGGCACATGGATTCATGGTGGATTATTGATGTTGGATGTGTGGGCTGCGTATGGATTCATGGATTTCTGGTGGATTATTGATGTTGGAACAAAAATGGGGAGGAGGGACTTAATGAAGCAAAGATGAGAGATTCATATCTGGACAGTAACCAGAATTGGCACTTGCTGAATTTGGCATACAACTGATGTTCCTGTAATTTCTACAATGTAAGTTTCAAGTGTTCCCCATGTTCTTCCTCGCTTCTCGAATATATCATAATATCATCGATGAACAACACGATGAACTTATCCAAATACTCCATGAAGACCTTATTCACGAGATACATAAAGTATGCAGGTGCGTTCGTCAATCCAAACGACATAACGGTGTACTCATAAATCCATATTGTGTCAGAAAAGCAGTCTTGGGTATATTCGATGGTCTAATCTTCATTTGGAAGTATCCTGACCGCATGTCGATCTTGGAGAAAACACAGGTGCCCTTCATTTAGTCAAACAAATCCTCTACGTGGTAGCGAGTACTTGTTCTTGATGGTCACCTCGTTGAGAGACTTATAATCCACACACATCTTGTTGGTTCCATCCTTCTCATCTACAAAGAGCACTAGTGCTCCCCATGGTGATGAGCTTGGGCATATATAAACCTTCTCTAGCTGCTTTTGAATTTGCCTCTTGAGCTCCACTAACTCCTCAGGAGGCATCCTATATGGCCTCTTAGCTATAGGTGCTGTTCTAGGTATTAAATCAATGGAAAATTCTATATCGTGATCAGGTGGCATACCTGGCAACTCATCTGGAAATACATCTGGATACCCACTAACAATCAGAATACTCTCTAATGTCACAGCTTCCACGTGACTCAGCGTTGTTTTATCCGTTGTGGGTTGGGCTACCTCAACTTCGATGGGAGTGCCATGCTCGCTTGTCAACCGCACAATCTTCTCTGTGCATTGAATCACTCTATTATACTTGCTCAGCCAGTCCATTCCAAGTATTATATCTATCCTTTGGGAATCCAAGACAATAAGGTTTGCGAGAAAGTCTACACCACTTATTTTAATGCTCATTCTTGGACACACTATATTTGTTCTCATCTCTCCACTAGGTGATTTTACTGACGTAGTGTGCTTCATATGAGATATATGCAGATTATACTTGGAGACATACTTCGATGAGATGAATGAATGAGATGCTCTGGAATCAAATAAGACAGTCACGGGGTTGGAGTTGGTGAGGAACATACCAATCAAAACGTCATCATCTTGTTGGGCCTCCTCAGTAGAGATGTGATTCACATTGCCACGAGCAAAATTTTGATGTCCACGTTTGCCTTGTGGTTCTCCTCCATTCGACCGTGGGTAGGTTGGCCTTGACGCATTGTTCACTGGTCCATAGCTTCTTTTGGGGCATTGACTTGTGAAGTGCCTTGCCCCTCCACACACATAGCACGTATTGCTGCCCGTAGCACTAGGAAAACCTAGGCACAACTCATTTTTAGCAATAGCCGCCATATTGGGACGTGGTGCAGGTGGCACAGGATAGCGAGGCGCTTGCATAGTGGAGCATTGCTGCGGTGGCTGATTTGGGCGTGGGGAATAGCTGCACGGTATGCAGGAGTAGATGGGTTGTAATATGGTGAATTTGGTGGTGCATAGCGGGGGCGAAAATTGCTTCCTTGCGGCTGTTCCTGGTATGGCATCTTCCTCTTGTTATCTTGCTCCATCTCACGAACCTTGTTCTCAGCCACAATAGCCTTGTCCACAAGCTTCTGGAAATTTGCATAATCACCATTAAGCAGCTGAACTTGAATCTCATTATTTAGACCTCTCATGAACAAATATTGCTTCCATCTGTCCGTGGTAACATCTTCTGGAGCATACCTTGAGAGTTTAGTGAATTTATTAATGTACTCACTCACACTCATCCTTCCTTGCCTGAGGTTTTCAAATTATTTCCTCTTTAGGATTATGACACCTTCAAGAACATAATGAGAATGGAAGCTCTCCTTGAACTCAGCCCAAGTGATTCTTTCCTAATTAGCATGGGCATTGCAAAGAGCTTCCCACCAATCCGCAGCTGCTCTAACTAGTTGATGTGAGGCAAAAAGAACCTTTTCCTGGTTGCTGCACTGGATAATAGCAAGCTTTCTCTCAACAAATTTCAGCCAATCATCAACTTCCATAGGATCATTAGCCTGGGCAAAGGTGGGTGGCCGGGTCCTCATAAACTCCCCCAATCTATTGTTAGGTGGCGGGGGTGACGGTGGTGGTAGCGTAGGCATGTAGGGTTCGTTGTTGTTGTTGTCTTGCAGCTGTCCCAAGGTTTGCATCATGGTTTGCATGAGCTGATTTTGCATAGCCATCAAGCGCTCAAGGTTACTAGCTTGAGGTCCAAGGGAACTGTTCTATGGCACCCCATTGTTCTTCTTATCACCATTGGCAATTCTTTTGGTTGTGGGTCACCCTCGGCATATGAGGAAAAAGAGTACAAGATGGAAGGATTTAGAATTCGAGAGAAAACGTCCCCAACTATATCCATCAAGGGATACAAAACTAAGCAATTATATATAAGCCTATATAGAGAGGTGGACAAGTGCCGAAACACCCCACAATCCTCTAATAAGCACACAAGCACACAAGTAGTTACCACATATAATTCAGCACACCATGCTAACTATGACTATTACAGAGTGCTTCTATGTGCTCTAGAATGTCCATTCTATCTAGGGTCGCCTCCTACGGGCAACGCGGCTCTAATACCAATTTGTGACACCCGGTTCCGAAAAATGAACCAAGTGAATACATATTTTTGACAAGATGTTCATCACACATACATGAAAACTTTACAAACGATAATCAGATATAACCACATCACAAAAGTAAATAGGTACCTTATTACAATAACTCAATGGTTCTCAAATTACAAGTATCTAATTATTGCAGTGGAAAAATAAACTAAACAACACGACTCCACTCCACAGGCAATTGACGATAGCATGCAACCTAGTACTCCTCATGATCCTCATGGTACTCCCAAGCATCACCTGTAACTATTATAGTGGAGGAATAGTAAGGGTGAGTGCATGTCGTACTCAGCAAGTGTGGGAAAATATGACATGTAGCTAAAACAAAGATGATAATAAATGGCTAACTGCATAAAAGTACATTTCATAGACATGTAAAAGCATCCTACAATGTCTATGTGAGTTTAAATCCCATCATAACCCAAGTAAACATCGTAATCCAAATCCATAATTCTCAACTACCATCATAATTCATTTATAAATTCACATCAATCACATGCCAATTTCATACCTCCATAACCAACCATACTCATATAACATAGCCCAGTTCATAATGCAACTGATCCCAACCAATTCCCAAGTATATCTAATCATGTAGGTCATCCATGTGCTCTTAATCACAAGACTATCATGATACTTTTTAATACTCTGCAGAGGTTGTACCACTTTACTCACATGTTCGTGATTTCATCACCTTTCAGTGACTAATGAACCTCCATTATAACTTATCACACTTTCGTTGGTGTGTGGCCAAGAGATCACAAAATAGTCTTTCAAAAGGTTATACTAGTATATACGGACCCACTAAGGTTTCAATGGTGGGCTTGAATCTCCGCTCTCGCACCCACGGGCCCTCTCGTGTGCCATGCAGATCCCAGAATAGCCCTCCTCGACTCCCATTCCCCGCACCATCAAGTGGTCCATACGATGCCAGCAGCACACCTAATTATTCAGCTACACCGCACCCATACTTGGCCTTCTGGTGGCACTGTTGTCCTGGCATATTCTTGGATGAACCGGTCCTTAGATCTAAGGCAAGCGAAATCACCATATCATCCAACCCAATCCACAACCCAACTTGCTTAGATCACTCCAGTTCCATGTTACTTAAGTTATCATTATCATCAATTCATACAATCCATATGTATATTAGTTCATAATGAGTCATTTGGTTATTTCCAACCCAATTAAGCAAAGCGAAGCAAAAACTGGAAAATATCCTCTCGACTCTCTACAATATATCCCAAGCAACAAAGGTGGTCATACAAGTCTAGTAAACGCCTCTCATGGGTTTCCCATCAATTTGACACAAGCATGAAGTTTTGCAAACAAAACATTTAAAAACAGGATCAAAATGGCCAAGGACACTTGCCTTGCTCTTGCAGCTGGTTTGGATCAGAAGCTTCGAAGTTCTGGTGCTGAAGGTCATCGTATGTATCTCCTAGAGCATTACCTTCTATTCTGCGTGACAATCATGCAAAACAAACATTACAATCAATAAATGCTCACATAGTACTCAATATGCCATGATATGCATGAATGATGCAATTACGATGTCGTACATGTTATTAAGTTACTACTATTGCTTACTAACTAGCTACAATTGAGTTATACATGTTTTGGCAAGTTTCGAGTCAATTCGGGAAATATTGGGAAAGTTATAGGAATTTTAGAAGTCAGGGACCAGACTAGTCCGCACATTGGGACGGACATGTCTGCTCTGGACCAGAAAGTTGAATGGACTAGTTCGGACAGGACTGGACAAGTCCGCTATGTCCAGGGTTCTGCAAACTTCCCATCTAGGGCATGATTCAAATCAAGATGGGGATCGAAATTGATGTGGAAAGTTGGATCTTGGATAGTTACCGTGAATCTATTGGTTCAATGGTTGAGGATTAGGTATAAGGCGAGATCTTGATGCCTAGATCCGAAGGAGATGAAGAATTGGCAAAGAAGAATGTGGACGTAGAAGAATTGGTGAAGAAGATCGCATCAGCGATGACGATCTTGCTTGGTCCTCCTTTTCCTTCCTCTTCTTTCTTCCTTCACCTCCTTTCCTCGCGGTGAGAGCTTTTGTCTTCAAGGACGGCGGCTCTTGAGAGAACAGGGCGTTGGGGTTTCTTTTAATGTGGGAAAAGGAGTAAAGGGTGGGTGGCGGGGTGTTTATATAGGAGGAGAGGTGGTGAGGCTTGGGTAGATTCCAAGTAAAAGTTGGTGGGGACAAGTAGGGGCCTTGGTGGGGTCCCACTTGGGCTCCTCAGCGGTAAGGCACAACGTTCTTGGGCCAAAATAAGGCAATTACCCAATAACTCGTCATGGAGAAAAGTAGAATCTGAGTCAAAAACCTAGAAATCGGACTAAGGAGGCTAGACAAGTCCGTTCGGGGTACAGAGAGCTGATCATAGAAGTCCGGTCTCTTGCCGGACAAGTCCGTCCAAGGATCAAAGAGTTCAACGGACAAGTCTGGTGCTATGTCGGACAAGTCCGGGGGTTGTACAATTTCAAAACCGGACTAAGTTTTGGGATTTCATTGGAAAACTCCGTTGAGTTCCAGTAGAGATCATCAGACTAGTCAGTACACAATAATGGACAAGTCCAGACTAGAACAGAAACGAAATGGATTGATCCGTAGCAGTTAACGGACAGGTTCGGGGGACAACAGTAGCGAAACCGAACTAGTCCGGGTCCAATCCTGACAAGTCTACCAAAGATTAAATTTAACTGCTGGTTCGCTACTAATTCATTTTAATCTTGTTTCTTTTTGTGTTGCATTATATTAGACATGTATAAGAATGAATGTAATGCATGATGGATGAAAATGAGGGTGTTACATCACATACTTTTTGGGGCTACAAATCAAGCAAATGAAGGAAGGAGCTTTTGTGCATCAAATAAAGTATATGAAATACCTTCTTAAACGCTTCAACATGGGCAAAAGCAAGCCTCTTCGGACAACAATGGGAATATCAACAAAACTTGAGCTTGATGAAGATGGTGAACTCGTGGATCAAAAAGAATATAGAAGCATGATCGGGTGACTTTTGTACCTCAAGGCATCAAGACCGGAAATACAATTCAGCATATGTCTTTGTGCACAATTCCAAACTTCCCCACGTGCTTCACATCATCAAGCCGTCAAAAGAATTCTCAGGTACTTACATGGTACTCAAAATTTTGATATTTTTTCCTTCTTCTTCAACTGTTACTTTGAAAACTTTTCCCGAAGCTGATTTTGGGTGTTATAGGATTGATAGTAAAAGTACTTCGAGTGCTTGCCATTTTCTTGGTAATTCACTTGTTGCTTGGTCCTCTAGAAAACAATGTTCAGTTGCACAATCCACGGTTAAATCTGAATATGTAGCTGCTGCTATCGCTTGCTCACAAATTCTTTAGATTGTTCAAACACTTAAGGACTATGAGTTGATTTAGATAGTGTTCCGCTGTTTTGTGATAACACTAGTGACATTTGCATTGCTAAAAACCCTGTGCAACATTCTAGAACAAAGCACATTGACATTAGGTATCACTTTCTCTGTGATAATGTTGAAAAAGGAAACATTGCGCTTCACCATGTCGATACTGAACAACAATTGGCTGACATTTTTACAAAACCTTTGGATTTCATTCGTTTTTGTTTCATTTGTAGTGAAATAGGGGTTATGCATCCTCATGGCTTAAATCGAGGGGAAGTTTTGAAACATGGGAAGTCTATGTGTGAATCTGAATTTTAAATAATATGAGCATAGTATTTCATAAATATATGACTTTGTAGTTATTTTTAAATGATGAAAGTTCTTACTACATTATTCATGTTTGTGTAGTTTTTGCAATGAATAGTAATTGGAATAATTACTTACAATAAATTTGATCATGATGAAACTTTCTTGCTATTTTGAACTTGTTGCATGCTCACAAGTGCTTTTAATCATGAAAAAATAATCAATCAATAGCCCAAATGTTGAGATCAAATAAAAATCTGAAAAGATCAAGAGAATATGCATTCTTCACAATTCTTCTTTTGAGATTGCTTATCATTGCACTTTGATGTGAACTTTTAAGAGGTTGTGTATGACTAAAACCATGTTTTTAAACTTTTGATTGTCAAATGACATAGGCTTGACTTGGTTGGTTAGAATAATGCTGAGGTGGCATATAATCTCTTGAAAATGTTATATCATCAAAATTTGTGCTTTAAATAATATGAAAAATAAAAAAATAGCAACATGTGTCATGCTTTCAAGTTTTAAAATAGTTGAGTTTGTCACATCATGACTTGTTTAAATTGAAAAATTACACTTGATCTCTAGCATGGCCTACACTACTTTATGTATCTCATTGATGTGATAGTGTAAGTTACTTGATAGTATGACTTGGATGAGCTTTGTTTTATATGTATATGTTATAATATGCTCATAACAATTAAGATTTATCTTTGGAACCTTGCTGAATACATTTTCAAAGGAGGAGAAATATATCACACATTGTTTCACATTCACAAGTTTTTACACGCTATTCAGGGGGAGAAATTTTTATTTTGAGATTTCTTTCTCTTTTGATTTTTTATTTTCAAAAAGGGGGGAAATTTGCTTTCATAACTTCTCATGTGAATGAGCCAATGTTCAGATTCTAAGTGGTGTTGCCAATGCATTCATCAAGGGGGTGATTGTGAGACCTATATGTGCTAAATACATTGGCAATTCGAATAAAAGTGAAGGTTTACATTCAAAGTTTTGAGCTTACATCGATACACCACGATGCACCTCGATACACACTGTCCGAACTTGTCTCAGTACATTTGGGGAGTAATGTTACCCTCGATGATTTTGGGATCGTCCGAACTTTTTGTCACATGAGATGCAAGTGTTTCACTCTTCAGACTATCTGAACATTCAGTCACGGGAGTTGCACGTGAGTCACCACAATTGATCTTTACAAACATGTTTTTGAGAGTAATAATTACTCTTTACTTGGTTAGGACTGTCCGAAATTTCCAACACGTGATTTGCACATGAGTTCCATATTGGAATGTCCAATCTTGCCTTTACATTGCAGCGCCACCTTTGGTCTATTAGATTATTTTATTTGCTGAAATAATTGTGTTGTAGATCTATTTTTAAATTGCAATATTTCAAACTTGCTTTTTGGCTTATAGAAAGTCTACTTAGTATTCTTTTACTAAGTTTTCAATGTGTTATGGCTGATTATGGTGGTTAATATTTTGCTATGGTTTGCAACATGCTTATGTGACATGCTCACGTAAGGTGTTGTGTTTTTCAGACTAACGAGAGTCAAGTCGAGGACATGGGCTCGCAAAGAATGGTTGTTTATTCATGTGCAGGTTTTACTTGAGGACAAGACATGGCTGGTGATGGGATCCATTGAACTAGTTTAAGGGAGAAGATGAGGTAAAACAATCAAGTTCGGGAGGAATTGTGGTTGAGTTGCGGGAGGTCACGCAACATATTTGGGTCAAGAACCATGCACATGAAGATATCATGAATGTTGTTGGAAAGTGTTTGCACATATGCAAGGGGTGCATGGATGTGCCCATATTGTTCCAAGACATGGTGAAGAGATATGGACGTGAAGATGTGGCCAGAAAGGTCCTACCGGCTGGTTTATGCCTCGGGCTGCAGCTGAGGTGGTTATAGTTCATTTATGGAAGGTTTAAAATTTGTATTAGTTAGATTTCATGATGAGTACGAAGTTGAGTGGTTTTAGGAATGTTTGGTACGTTCCAAGGTATTTAGAAGTCTTTATATTGCTTCTATATGCGTATGGAAGAGTCTTGAGTAGTTACGGAAAGTTTCGATTGAAACTTAGTAGGATTAGAGTCCTAGTTAAGATTGGGTTGGCCTAAGGGCGGGTTATATATGCAAGAGAGGCCAGAGTTCATGGTAGACGACTTTGGGGCTGTTCTTCTTGTGCTTCGATGAATAAAATTCATAGTTTAGAGGAGCTTTTGTGCCTTGTTCGTCCGACTTATTTTCGTCAAGTCTTTCTCGTTGAGTTTCTGCGCTGCCTGACCTTTCATCATTGTTTTGATCATAACTCAGGTTTTATACTCCAATTGACGTGATTCTTCTTTTCTTGTCTTCACAACTCAATTATCTGTCATCTATGAAAATTTCACGGTCGTTGGATTTGTGGTTTTTGACTTACACAAGTTTCTTTGCAGCATAACAGATCTATTTGCTATCTGTTAGAATAGATTGACTTTTGCTTAGGGTTTTTGTCATAACTTGAGTTTTACTAAAAAATTTCTCGTGGTTCTTGGTGTGTTGTCCCCGTGACTTGATTATATCCACTCTATAGTAGTTTTTTAACGGTTGAATTCATCTATATTAGTCACGCGCACATTTTCCTTATCAAATTAGTTTTCTGTCGAGGGGTTTTCATAGCTTCCGCTCAAAAGCTTTTAAATCTACCATTCACCCCCACTCTCGTAGCTTTTCACGTGCTCCTTGACCCTAGAGCATTGTGTTGAACGTCTTGTGCCATGTCGAGGTCATTGTCATTGAGGAGTTGGGGTGAAGCATTTCCTTCCTCCATTAGGATGTTGTTGTGAACATGTCCCCATTGTGGAAATGGTGTAGGCTTGAAGGAGAGGTGTGTGCTTGAGCCCTCCCTTTGTTGGCTTGAGCTTGATTTAGCACCCTTCAACTTCTCAAACAACCTCTTCATTCCCTTCTTTATAGCTGCGCAAACTTGAGAACAAAAAGTAAAACAAAACAAGCTCGAAAAGGGTTACGTTAGTGAAACCCAGACGACACCTTTGATGAGTTGCCTTGCCAAACTTGGGAGCCACTTTCAAATGCATATGAAAGCAAATCTTTTTGGTTTTGGATTTTGAGAAAAAGTACTTCAATGAAGATTAAAACAGCAATGTGAGCAAGAATGTGAGTTAGTTGGGGAGAAGTAAATAGAGTGAAGTGTGATGAAACACACTCACCTGGGCACCAATTTATAATGTTTCACTCCCTAAGGGTTACAAGAGGCAAAAATGTAGATATTCGAGGAGGCAGAGCAAAACTGGCACTCCCGTAAAGCCAGTCGACTAGAGGGCTCAACGGACCCTATAGGTGGGCCCCTCTAATTCCTTTATGGCAAGTGGCTCCCCAACAGATATATTTTCAGTCATTGGGTGAATTTGCCACAAAATTTGCTCAGATTTTTTTTCAAATAAAACATTCTCAAATCCAATATTTATTTAGAAAGAAGAAATCAAATCTAAGTTGACAATATTAAACCCTCAACATTTAAAGAAAAATCAAACATGCTACAAAAAATGGAAACTAAATGCTGGAAATCAAATGGAGTTCGAAAAAACAGATATGAGATAACTACCAAATTTTCTTATTGGTGAGGTATCACCCAAATCATCAAAAATCGATGAGATGGACATTCCTCTATCTTGTTCAGCTTCAATCCTTAGTCTCTAGCCCCAGAGAAGTAGACTCAAAAATATTGGCTTGCTTTTTCCGCCATTCTCTTTTTGGCGGCATGGTGGACTTGGGCCATTCAGACGTCCCTGGCTTCTCCGTCTTTGTAAAATGCTGTCATGGAAGAAATGATGGAGTTTCCTCATAAATTATTTATCTCATGAAGGAAATGAGGTTAGCCATTTGTGGGGGTTGTCACTTTGATGGGAGGACCGGGTTCACATATTCCAGGAATCGCAGAGAGTGGTGTTGTGCGATGCGGCACCCAATAGCACACACAAAAAGAATACGACAAAATACAAAATTTTATTTATAGAAACAGCGGAAGTCTTTTACAATACATAATGTACAGCGGAAGTATTGCTCATAGCTAAACTCTCGACCTAGCTATGCAAAAGTGTAGCCATCCAGCCTGAGGACGCTACACACTAGCAGCACACAACATTTTACAGCAGCGTGCAGGGCTCCCACTCGGCGGTATACCCCGACGGGGGCATCGCCTCATCTTCGGGCCCTTCCTCATACGTCTCACCTGCAAACAACTTAATATAGCAACCGTGAGCACAAAGGCTCAGCAAGACTTAACCGTCTCACCTAAGCATGAAACTCTATATGCCGGGATACTTAACATAGGAATAGATATAGTAGAAAATGACTTGCTTACATGTTGATCCTTAATTTTTAATTTATTAAAAGCAACTTAAAGGTTCAATAAAAGTAACTTTAGTGAGCATATTCTATAGGAATCATAGTTGCAAAACAATTATAACTCAATACATCATATTTTCATGGCTTCTTCAGTATTTACTATGTCACAACACAGTGAACAAGCGCTGCTCAAATAACCGCGAGGGACGGTGATTGCAATCAGTAGACACCCGGATAACACGTCACATACACCCATTTCAGAAGTGGAGTGAATCACACTTTAATACTATGTTGTATGCAGCAACCTTTTAAAGGAAACCCAAATGTCAAACCGGTCCTTCCGTAACGGGCAGGAGATCTCCACGCGGAGCATCTCTATGTCCACCTGTAGATTTACACCTTGCTGCCCTCAACCCACTCCTATAAAACGGTAGGGTAAGCCTCGACAGATAGGTTAACCAATTACATCTATTTCCTGGTTTCCATATAGCCAGTATGCATCCAGTATAGTTCAAACTTGTCGGCCGCAGACGGATCGGTTCTCAATCGACACAAGCAGGGCTATGCACGTGAGACTACGTCTCGCTGCATCCTACCTGCTGCTTGGTCTCAAATTCATATTAATAAACCGTTCTTTGATCAAATCCACCCCGTGTGATAAAATCATATCTCGCGAGTAGATTCCAACTACTCGACTTCTGCTGGATTCCTAAAAACATTAGCTTGGCATTTTCTACTCGTTGAGTTGTAGACCTACCCAATACTCCATGGGATTTTTGGGTCATGCAAGTGGAGTAACAAGCACCTTAGCCCTAATGCACAAAACTCATCCTAGACATAAGTGATACAAATATAAACTTTGAAATAGCACTTAAATGCAAACAGGGGCTTGCCTGGTTGTGAGTCAGAGGGAAAGTTAGATTCTGGGAGGATGCTGTCCAAGGCCTCCGACTCCTCCTCGATCTCGGTCACTATATGATATGCAATATATAAAGTACATGAGTGATAGTGAAACTATATAAAAGATCTTATAACCACTGATCAGGTAGGAAAAATGATTTTAATTGGCTTTGGACATTTTACAGTGGATACTAGGTTCTATGAGGAAGATCTGGACCAAGAATTGGAGATGTTTAAGGAAGCTTGTTTTATCTAAAATTCCAACAAGTAAAAGACTTCTCTGAAATTTGGTATTAATTCTGGAGTTTTGTCATGGCTAAAAGTGGATGATTATGGTAGAGGAGGTGTCACTAGTTCTAGGAAAATTTATTTCATAATTTTCTGAGCTTTCTACAGGGAAAATTTATTTTACAAGTTTGGGAAAATGCTGGAAATGTTTTTGTACTTTTCTCAATTTTCAAACTACAAAGACATTTGGAACACTGATTCACCCAGTAAATAAAGTCCAATAAACTTGAACTTTTTACTGGAGATCCAGGGTCTTTTTAACAGTGTTATGACCAAAATTGGTACTTTTCCAATTAGCAGAACAGGGGTAATTTATTTCCCAAGCAGTTAGCTCAAAGGAATTAATTACAACAATCTGGGACTTTCATGTCCAAAAAATTCCACCACTGCAAAGTTGAGATCAATATGAGTCTACCAGAATTTAGTTGGAATTATTTGAGCAAATCTACTAGGAGTAATAGATTTTTGAAGTTTGCTCAAAATCTGGAATTATTTGTAAACGGAAAAGTTTAAATAGATCCGGCCGGTCCCACCTATTTGAAATGGGCCATCTGGATTGGGCCACACGAAGGGCCACGGTGTTATCCCATGCAGCCGCATCTGATCCGGTGACCACATTAGATCTGAAGGAAGGGAAATAGACGTTGACACGAGGGGCCCGCCCGGGTTGTCTTCAACCTCGGGATGACAGCGAGCCCGTGGCGGCGCCCGGTGGCGCTTTCATCATCCGCGTCTCCAGAGCTCCTCCAGACCTGAACTTGGACGCCTGTGCCTAAAATGGGACGAAGAACACAATAGTGCTGCCCATTTAGCCGAGCGATGGCCTTACGACGGCGTGCAACTGTAGTGGCAGCGGCTAGGGTTCTGGCGATGTTGGAACCGCCGCTCCGTGGCTCAAACTCTGTTGAAAATTGTTGGGAAGCTTTCTGGGAACCTCAGGAACTTGAATATGGTAATCAAAGATGTTGGAACTGCTAGAAATTGTGAACTCAACGGTGAACGGCAGCAATTTAATTGGCGGCGGGGAAAACTCACACAACTCGGCCATCTCTTGACGGATTCCACTGATTTTTGGTCAAGGTGTGCGTTAGAATGTGGTGAACATAATAAACATTGGATTAGAGAAAACTTGCACATAGAAAAGGAATTAAGTCGATGACCTAGACCCGATGCTCTGTTTTGCCGTCGGGAAAAACGGGAAATACAAGAGCTACGGTCCAAGCCTCCACTTGAAACTTTGTGAGCACAAGGAACTCGGGTAGGCGCACCTTTTTGCTTTTGGGAGCGGTTCGTGACAAAGATTGTAGCGCTGTTGTGACGGGGGGGGGGGGGGGGCAGAGGTGTCCTCCTCGGCGGCTCAATGGCGACGTCCGCGAAACTGTAAAATATGGATGAACGAGCTGAGGAAACAGCAGGAAATTGACAGAGGAACATGTAGCATCAAGTTGTGCTTTAGTTTGCTTCAAGGAACGAGACCAACCGTTGGCTAGGATGGCCGGACGAAGTGATTAAGAGGGGGGCGGTCGATAATGGTGACAGTGTTCTGTTTTTGGGAGAAGAGGACAGAGAACGTCGAAGGGTAGTCACCAGAGCCTAAGTAGGGAAGATTTGGAGTTCACTGCCACACAGCTGCTTGACTGTGCATGCCCCTGCCATGGTGGCGCGCCCTCCTGGCGTTGAAGCGCAGGGACAGCAGTGAAAACTGAGCACTCACGTAGATGTGCTGCTGACCAGTGGGTCCCACAGCCCCTTAATCTATCTTCTCTGTTCTCTTAATTTTCCTACCAATGACTGTCCAAAAATGCTAGATTTTTGTGGAGAGGCTAAATAGATTACGTAGAATGTGATTATGAGATTGGATCATGAATTTGACCAAGTTTAATTGGAATTCAAAATATGAATTTGAATTCGAATGGTATTCAATGGAGCCACTGAAATAAATAGCAAATGTGCTTCAAAAATTTTGAAACTTTGCAGAGAGACTATTTGGAATTTAATGGTGAACTCAGATTTTTATTTTGGCAAATTTTGAAAAGGAGCTAATTTCAATTTCTGAATTCCTTCTACTGAAGCATTAATTGGTTTGATTTTTCAAATGCCATTTTGATTTCTTTTTCCCATTCAAATTTCAAATTGTCCTTTCTGAACTTTGCACTCTAAATTTTTGGGCTTTTACATTCCTCTCCCCTTAAAAGAATCTCGTCCCAAGATTACAAATGAAAGAGGCGGAGGTAAAAAGATAACCGAATAGGAGGTGATAACAAATCCGAGTAGTTGGATCGGAGATAGTCCTCGCTTTCCTATGTCGCTTCCTCAGTGGTATGGTTACTCCACAAGACTTTGTAGAAATTCAAAGTCTGGTTCCTGGAGGCGCAAGTCTTTTCATCGATAATCCGAATCGGATACTCAGAATAAGTGAGGTCCGGTTGGAGAGCCTCAATGTCTTTGATGCAGAATACAGCTGGGGATTTAAGGCAATTCCTCAGCTGAGAGATGTGGAAAACATTATGAACACCAGCTAGCAATGCCGGTAACTCCAAGCAATAGGCCACGGGTCCACATTTTTCAATGACGGTGAACGGACCGATGAATTGCGGAGCATGTTTTCCCTTCACTCCGAAACGATGAATCCCTTTCATCAGAGAGATACGAAGATAAACAGGGTCTCTGATGTCGAAGTGGAGAGGTCAACGTCTTTTATCCGCATAGCTTTTCTGATGAGATTGAGCAGTCTTGAGATTGGCTTGGATCACTCGCACTCGTTCTTCGGCTTCATTCACGAGATCAATACCATATATCACTCGCTCGCTGGATTCACACCAGTTGAGTGGTGTGTGACATTTACGACCGTAGAGAGCTTCATACGACGCCATCTTGATGCTAGCTTGATAGCCATTGTTATATGAGAACTCTGCCAATGGTAAATGATCATCCCAATTTTTACCGTGGTGGATGGCACAAGCGCATAGCATATCTTCCAGAACTTGATTCACCCGTTCAGTTCGATCATCCGTCCGCGGGTGATATGCAGAGATTCGGATCAGTTTCATCCCCAATGATGCATGCAGCTGCTCGCAGAAATGAACAACAAACAGCACACCGCGATCTGAAATAATTGTCCGGGGAACTCCGTGCAAGCATATGACTCTTGTAACATACAACTCCGCATATTTCTTCACAATGTACTTTGTATGCACAGGGATAAAATGAGCTGATTTGGTTAGTCGATCGACTATCACCCAAATCAAATCATGCTTGTGGAATGTGAGAGGCAAACCGACGATGAAATCCATACTAATATCCTCCCATTTCCATGCCGGAATTTTCAATGGTTGCAGCTGACCGGCTTCCCTCATGTGGTCGGCTTTCACCCGCTGACACGTATCACACTTGGATATGTACTTCACAATTTCTCTTTCCATCTGTGTCCACCAAAATCTAGTTTTCATATCTTGATACATCTTATTGCTGCCCGGATGAATAGAGTACTTGGATAAATGAGCTTCGTCCAAGATCTTCTTTCAAAGTGTCATGTCACGGGGTACCACTATACGGTCTTTCAACCACAGAGTACCATGTTCATCACTCCAGAAACACTTCATTTCTCCATTCTTCATTCTCCTTCGAATGTGCGACATACCCACGTCTTTCTCTTGAGCTTCCATAATCTCCTCTCGTATTGTCAGAATGAGAGCAAGATTATATAATGCTCCGTATGGAACCAAGTATAAACTCAGCTCGTCCTCATCCATTGGAGTGATGGACAGATTATTGACGTGGGACTTGCGGATTAGCGCATCGGCAACCACATTCGCTTTGCCGGGATGGTAATGAATTTCAATCTTATAATCTTTGATCAGTTCTAACCATATTTGTTGTCACATATTCAACTCCTTCTGAGTGAAGATATATTTCAGGCTCTTGTGATCGGTGTAGAGGTGCACTAGATTTCCAAGTAAATAATGCCTCCACATTTTTAAAGCGAGCACCATGGCAGCGAGCTCAAGGTCATGAGTTGGATAATGCTGCTCAGAGCTGCCGTGAGCCATATGCAATCACACAACCTTCTTGCATTAACACGCAGCCGAGACCAATGCCTGACGCATCACAATAAACATCGAAAGATTTGGTCATATTCGGCTGAGCTAGTACTGGGGCTGTTGTGAAATGTTTCACCAATGCATGAAATGCCTCCTCACATGCCTTGCTCCAAATATATTTGGTACCCTTTTTCAGCAGCTCTGTCATTGGTTTAGCAAATTTTGAGAAGCTCGGAATGAACCTTTGATTATATCCCGCTATCCCAAGGAAGTTGCAAACTTCGTGAATGGACATTGGAGACTCGCATTTCAGCACATGCACAATTTTGCTTGGATCAACAGCGATACCCTCCGCTGATATAATGTGTCCAAGAAAAGGTACTTGGCTGACCCAAAACTCACACTTGCTGAATTTTGCATAAAGCTTGTGATCTCACAATCGTTGGAGCACGATATGCAAGTGTTTGGCGTGTTCTTCCTCTGATTTTGAATAAAATAGAATGTGGTCGATGAAGACCATGACAAACTTGTCCAACTCTGGCATGAACACTGAATTCATCAAATACATGAAGTGAGCCAGCGCGTTGGTAAGTCCGAACGACATGACGAGATATTCATAGAGCCCATATCTTGTGGAGAATGCCGTCTTCGGTATATCCTCCGGTCGGATTTTGATTTGATGATATCCGGACCGAAGATCCATCTTCGAGAATACTTTAGCACCCACTAGTTGATCGAATAAAATATCAATGTGCGGTAGTGGATACTTGCTCTTGATTGTCACGGCGTTGAGCAGACGATAGTCCACACATAGACGTAACATCTTGTCCTTCTTCTTCACAAATAATGCGGAGCAGCCCCAAGGTGATGAACTTGGGCGTATAAGACCTTTGTCCAGCAGGTCCTTCAAATGCTCCTTTAATTCCGCCAACTCATTTGGTGCCATCTTGTACGGCCTTCCAGAAATAGACGTGATTCCCGAAATAAGTACAATCTTGAACACGATATCCGTATCCGGTGGCATACCCGGAAGGTCATCAGGAAACACGTCCGGATATTCACGGACCACACGAATGTCCTCAAGCTTTGTAGTTTCCGTGTTGTATGTGGCTGAAATTTCTTGGATAAGGTAGTCCAGAATGAGAGTGTGTGGTTCATATAGTGGATAGTTTAAATGTACCACACGTGGAATGATGTCGAGAACATCACCATGACGGTGTAGCCATGACATTCCTAAGATGACATCGAGCTTTTGACTCTCTAATATAATTAGAGAAGTCGGATATCGATTTCCTCCCATCTCAAGTGGTGCCCAATAGACCATCCTATCGGCTGCTACTTTCCCACCCACAGAGCAAATCAAATATGGACGTTTTATGGGAATGATAAGTAAGTGGTATTTGTGACATCTGATTGGCTAATGAAATTATGGGTGGCACCGAAGTCAAATAATATGACTACGGGATTTTGATGTTGAGAAAATGTACCCGCAAAGACGGGTTCGCCTTCCGGCATGTCTTCGATAACTAGGTGGTGGACGTTGCCATATTTTGCTGCTGGTTTCTTGGGCTGGTTGCGCGGCTGAGCTGCACCCTGATATGGTGCTTGTCCGCTGCCTTGTCACTATATGTGGCAGTCCATTGAAAAATGCCCGACACGGCCACACGTGTAGCACGTGTATTGTGTCGGGTTCCTGCCAAGCTGCAGATGGAATCCCGGTGCACGTGGTGGAGATCGATACACACGTGGGACCATCCTTTGCTGCTGCTGCTGATGGGGAAATGGTGGTCGGAAATGCAGTGCGTTGAAAGAATGACGCGAAACTGCTGCGGTCGCGCCAGTGGCTGCCATCACTGACCGGATGGTGAGCGGTCACCACACGGTGCCTCTGTGGACCACCACCACTGTTGCTCGTTGGCGCGCTCTGTTTCCTCTTATCAGAAACGAGCTCGCGCTGAGCGTCTTCCTGCACTATCGCGGCATTGACGATGTCGTTGAAGGTGCCACGATTGCTTTGTGCGATTTGGACCTTCATCTTGGGATTAAGGCCCCGGAAGAATGTATCTTGCTTCTTATCTTTCGTTCCCACATACTCTGGCGCGTACTGACCAAGTGATTGAATGCGCGGGAGTATTCATGAGCACTCCTCCCGCCTTGCTTCAGCTCTGAAAATTCCTGAAGCTTCCTCTTCATTATACCGGGAGGTATATGGTAGGCGCGGAACGCCTCCCGGAATTCAGTCCATGTGACCGCATGACCAGCCGACAGTGACACGATGTAGTTCACTCAACAAGCACCGACGAATCCCTAAAGTTGTTGCGCTGCGAATAGCGCCTTCTGTTGTTCGGTGCATCACAGCAAACCGAACTTCGCCTCGAGGGTGCGAATAAAGTTCTCCGCCTCTAGAGGCTCCTCGGCCTCCGTGAAGACCGGTGGATGCATCGCCAAGAAGTACGAATATGAACTTTGTTGGGGCTGGCGTTGCCCATTGTCTTGTCGCCCCCCTTGACGGGATGAATTTTGCACCAACATATGCAGCAACTCGGTTTGCTCTTTGCGCGAGCTGAGTACTGCAGCCAAAATCTCCGCGAGAGTCCGTGGAGGTTCAGCTGGTGGTTGTGGAGGAGCTTGTTGCTGCGATGTCATGGTCTGCTCCCGGGTCGGAGAGTCATCCTCACGACCCCGACTAGAGCCTCCCATCTTGGGCGTAGAGCTATACACACCATTCTGCATCCACATGATTTAAAAATCAGCAACATGTTTGTTTGCTTCATCCAGTCCATAACATAGTAGTGCGGGCATTGACAATGTGATAATTGTATAACATTCACATATATTAATAAAGTGCAAACTTTATACAAGATATATTATCTCAAGACCAAGTTTACAATAGTGAACTCCAAAATGACGGACTCCCACTACGGAAGTGCATCTCAACTATACTTAGTATCCATGAGTTGTCATACACATCTTGTTATCTCCTACACACCCACTATTATTTTTAATATGATACAAACATGGCTACAAAATAAACATGAGCAACCACTAACTATACATTGCCCTGTGATGGCATTAGTGTTGCCCCATCCTACTCCGATGCATCCTCGTCGACATACTCGAGTATCTCAGGATTTTCCTCCTCCTCAGAACTTGAAGGAACCTGCTCACCCATGTTCAGCGGCATGTCCTGAGCCGGTGGATACACGACTAGATGCAGCAAGTGTGCTTCGGCCTCCAACAAGCCAGCTTGAAGTTGGCCTGCCTTGAACTCCCAACCCTGAGCTTCTTCGATGGCTTCATCTCATGCCTCGGTGACTACCAACAGCTGCTCTTGCTGTTGCTGCACAACCAATTGACTCGCCTTCAGTTTACCACGATCTTGCTGCAGTTCCTTGCGATTTTGCCGCAGTTTAGCGCGAGCTTTCTGCAGTCTAGTGTGAGTGTGATGCAGCTGATCCTCGCATTGATTCAGCCGGTGATTCGTCGGAGCCAGGAACGAACGTAGGTTCTCATTGATGTAATCAAGTGTGTCACCTCGTTTAACCGCTTGCCTCAATGCTTCGACCTGCTGCAGAATGATTGCACTATGCGCAATAACCACCATGCTGGATGCAGCAGTATAGGTCCCAAGTGTTGTTGATGTCATGTCGCCGTGCGGTTGATAGGCCTCAACCATACGATGTTGCCACTCACAACCAGCCACACCACGGACCGGGAGAAGAGCAAATTGTGTCCCAGCCATGGCATCTTGATGAAGCTCACAAAGCTTCATAAGCGCTTCGTCCGCTGCGATGGCCCACATGTCCTCCAAACGAGCTCCCAGAGTAGTGACCGAAAAAGGAGCCCATCCATAAAGGCGTGGACTAGCAGAGACATCGACCAGGACGGTGCATGACAGTACACCTCTATCGACCGTCTCTTGACCTCAATAGCATGGCATTTCGATGAAACCAAACTGTTGGAACACTTCCCGCAGCATAATCGGGAAGCCTGGACGGTTGGCGCACGTGGAGAACACCCATCCGTACGGCAACAACATCACATCCGCCATCTATAAAAGAAGTATTTGAATGATTCAAATACTCAAATTCAACACACTTTGTTTATAAACAGATCATGAATGTGATAATTGAATTATGAAAGTGAATATAAATTCAAATGCCAAATGAAACATAACACTAGAATTCTGTCTCAGTTTATGTTTCATTCTGACCAGTCTGGAGAAATTCGAAACTTTCATCCCGTTAGAGGCACATTCAGGACTTTAGTTCAACTACAAAGTTGTAGTACACTCAAAGAGCTTTCCAGAATGTATTTATTTGACTACATATCGTTTCTTTATGATGATATATATTTTTGTAAGTTGACAGTTTTCTGGAAAAATTTAGACAGCACCTCCTCTGTTTAAGGCTGATTTTGTCCACATTTTTCCAGACACAAAATATCAGAATATGCAAAAATCATAAATTACAACATTGTTGAATACATCCTCAGGATTACAGAAATGCATTACATGAAGTCATTCATCGATTCTACTAAGAGATATGATCAAGACAGTGACAGGACACAGAGACTGTCCAGTCTCTGTCCAGATTTAACAGAGTTTGGAAATTTTGAATTTTTCATTAGTTTACAGGGGATACTGATCTGGAGTTGAACATAAGAGTTTTAGAGGACTCTCTAAAATTTCCAACCATGTACGGAATACTTTCAGGGATGAATTATACAGGAAGTTATGCTATTCCAAACTTAGTCAATTTTCTGTCCAGTTCACAGTTTGAACCAGGAACTGGGCAATTTAAGTTCAAATGAAGTTTTCAAGTTTTAGATCTTGAAATCTGCCTTGGAGCTGAAAATGAAACTTGTGGAGGACTTCCTCAAGTTCCCAAACCATAGGCCTGCATACCGCAGCGACCACATGATTAAATTGTAAATCTGACCAGCACACTCCAAAACAGAGATTACAAATTCAAACTTAGTCCCAGGTTTGAAATTTTTACTTGTTGTCCAGTCACACCTCCAGCATGGATCTCGTCGTCGACGTGCCTGATGAAACTCGAATATAATGCCAATACTACGCCCTCACCAAATAAAATCATAGGCCGGTATTCCGGCATACGTCTCAACGGTGGCACTAATGACGTTCACTCGCAAACGTTTTCAACTCAAGCTACTTAAAGCGTGGTTAGTGTCCTGCAACTACACACAAATGATAGATCAATCATATGGTGCCATATGGCACAGCCCGCACGGGTGATCATGTCACAATAATATATATGAAAGTAAAAACATTCATCCCATTATGATTCCATACGGGCCGCCCCGAGCTAAGCCACGTCTCGAGGTACATGACTGGGTTTTCTACCACCCGATGGGGTCCCACGTCTTTGCATAGTGTCATACCAATAGGAGGCGCATTGGGTCATGTCCCACCCGATGGGGGATCCCACTAATGTTGAAGCACGCTGGGGTACCGCGTGTCATATGTTCTCAGAAACATGGAAAGATTCAGAGACTCATATTGACTTTTCTGTGCGAAGTCACGAAAAATTCACATGCTACCTCTCGCATGATGAGCTTACCGCAATTGATCCGCTTGCAGTGGCATACCTTACCTCTTACCTGATGTTGGAGCGTCGTTACAGTATATAATAACACATAAGTTAGCTTGCCACCTTAAGTAACCATTACTATAATAGACCTTATGTGGGCATAGTAACTAATCCTCACTCGACTACTTCTAAGTTTTCAAAAATGGCTCTTTTCGAGCGTGCTATTCCCAATGCAACTCTGATACCAGGCTGAGGACCGGGTCCACACATTCCCGGAATCGTAGAGGGTGGTGCCGTGCGATGCGGCACCCAACAGCACACACAAAAAGAATACGCCAAAATACAATGTTTTATTTATAGAAAGAGCGGAAGTATTTTACAATACATAATGTACAGTGGAAGTATTACTCATAGCTAAACTCTCAGCCTAGCTATGCAAAAGTGCAGTCATCCAGCGTGGGGACGCTACACACTAGCAGCACACAACAATTTACAGCGGTGTGCAGGGCTCCCACTCGGCGGTATACCCCGACGGGGGCATCGCCTCATCTTCGGGCCCTTCCTAATACATCTCACCAGCAAAAAACTTAATATAGCAACTGTGAGCACGAAGGTTCAGCAAGACTTAACCGTCTCACCTAAGCATGAAACTCTATATGCCGGGATACTTAACATAGGAATAGATATAACACGAAATGACACGCCTACATGTTGATCCTTAATTTTTAATTTATTAAAGGCAGCTTAAAGGTTCAATAAAAGTAACTTTAGTGAGAATATTCCAGCAATCATAGTTGCAAAGCAATTATAATTCAATACATCATATTCTCCTGGCTTCTTCAGTATTTACTACATCATAGCACAGTGAACAAGCGGTGCTCAAATAACCACGATGGACGGTGATTGCAATCAGTAGACACACGGATAACACGTCACATACACCCATTTCGGAAGTGGAGTGAATCACACTTCAATACTATGTTGTATGTAGCAACCTTTCAAAGGAAACTCAAATGTCGAATCAGTCCTTCTGTAACGGGCAGGAGGTCCCCGTGCGGAGCATCTCTATGCCCGCCGGCAGATTTACACCTTGCTGCCCTCAACCCACTCTTATAAAATGGGAGGGTAAGCCTCGACACCCAGGTTAACCAATTACATAGGTTTCCTTGTTTCCATATTGCCAGTATGCATCCAGTATAGTTCAAACTTGTCCAGCAGGATCGCACGCGGATCGGTCCTCAATCGACACAAGCAGGACTACGCACATGAGACCACATCTTGCTGCATCCTACCCGCTGCTCAGTCTCAAATTCATATTCATAAACCGTTATTTGATCAAATCCATCCCGTGTGATAAAATCATATCTCGCCAGTAGATTCCAACTACTCGATTTCTACCGGATTCCTCAAAACATTAGCATGGCATTTTCTACTCGTCGAGCTATAGACCTACCCAATACTCCATGGGATTTGTGGGTCATGCAAGTGGAGTAACAAGCACCTTAGCCCTAATGCACAAAACTCATTCTAGACATAAGTCATGCCTAGTTGTGAGTCAGAGGGAAAGTTAGATTCCGGGAGGATGCTGTCCAAGGCCTCCGGCTCCTCCTCAATCTCGGTCACTATATGATATGCAATATATAAAGTACATGAGTGATAATGAAACTATATAAAAGATCTTATAACAACTGATCAGGTTGGAAATTATTTTAATTGGCTTTGGGATTTTTACAGTGGATACTAGGTTCTATGTGAAAGATCTGGACCAAGAATTGGAGATATTCAAGGAAGCTTGTTGTCTCTAAAATTCTAACAAGTAAAAGCCTTCTCTGAAATTTGGTATTAATTCTGGAGTTTTGTCATGGCTGAAAGTGGATGATTAAGGTATAGGAGGTCTCTCTAGTTCTAGGAAAATTTATTTCATAATTTTATGAGCTTTTTACAGGGAGAAATTGATTTCACAAGTTTGGGAAAATGCTGGAAATGTTTCTGTACTTTTCCCAATTTTCAAACTACACAGACATTTGGAACACTGATTCACCCAGTAAATAAGACCAATGAACTTGAAATTTTTACTGTAGATCCAGGATATTATTAAGAGTCTTCTGCAAAAATTGGTACTTTTCCAATTAGCAGAACAGGGGTAATTAATTTCCCAAGCAGTTAGCTCAGAGGAATTAATTATGAAAATTCTTGGACTTTCATGCCCAACATATTGCGCCACTCCAATGTTGAGATCGATATGAGTCTACCAGAATTTATTTGGAATTATTTGAGCAAATGTACTAGGAGTAATGGGTTTTTGAAGTATGCTCAAAATCTGGAATTATTTGTAAACGGAAAAGTTCAAATAAATCCGGCCATTCCCACCTATTTGAAATGGGCCAATTGGATTGGGCCACAGGAAGGGCCACGGGTCAACCTATGCAGCCGCATATGATCCCATGACCACATTACATTCGAAGGAAGGGAAATAGACGCTGACACGCGGGGCCCTCCCGGGTTGTCTTCAACCTCGGGACGGCGGCGAGCCCGCGGCGGTGCCCGGCGGCGCTTTCGTCGCCCGCTTCTCCAGAGCTCCTCCGGACTTGAGCTTGGCCGCCTGTGCCTAAAATGGGATGAAGAACATGATATGCTGTCCATTTAGCATGTGACGGTAGTGGCGGCGGCTAGGGTTCCGTCGATGTCGGAACCACCGCTCTGTGGCTCAAACTCTGTGGAAAATGGTTGGGAAGCTTTCTGGGAACCTCAGGAACTTGAATATGGTGATCAAAGAGGTTGGAACTGCTAGAAATTGTGAACTCAACGGTGAACGGCGGCAATTTATTTGGCAGCGGGGAAAATTCACACAACTCGGCCGTCACTCGACGGATTCCACTGATTTTTTGTCAAGGTGTGTGTTACGAGGTGGTGAACATAATACCTCACTGGATTAGTGAAAACTTGCACATAGAAAAGGAATTACGTCGACGACCTAGACCCGATGCTCTATTTTGCCATCGGGAAAAACGGGAAATACAAGAGCTACAATCCATGCCTCCACTTGAAACTTTGTGAGCACAAGGAACTCGGGTAGGCACACCTTTTTGCTTTTGGGAGCAGTTTGTGACAAAGCTCGTAGCGCCAGTGCGACGGGGAGGCAGAGGCGTCCACCTCGGCGGCTCAATGACGACATCTGCGAAACTGTAAAATATGGACGAACAAGCTGAGGAAACAGCAGGGAATTGACAGAGGAAGATGTAGCATCAAGTTGTGCATCAGTTCGCTTCAAGGAACGAAACCAACCGTTGGCTAGGATGGGCGGATGAAGTGAAGAAGAGGGAGGCGGTCGATAATGGCGACAGTGTTATGTTTTTGGGAGAAGAGGACAGAGAACATCGAAGGGTAGTCACCAGGGCCTAAGTAGGGAAGATTTGGAGTTCACTGCCACGCAGCTGCTTGCCTGTGCATGCCCTTTCCGCGATGGCGTTCCACCCGGCATTGAAGCGCGGGGACAGCCGTGAAAACAGAGCACTGACGTAGACCAGTTTGTCCCACAGCCCCGTAAGTCCATCTTCCCTGTTCTCTTAATTCTCCTACCAATAACTATCCAAAAATTCTAGATTTTTTTGGAGAGGCTAAACAGATTATGTAAATTGTGATTCTGAGATTAGATCATGAATTTTACCAAGTTTAATTGGAATTCAAAATTTGAATTTGAATTCGAATGGTATTCAATTGAGCCACTGAAATAAATTGCAAATGTGCTTCAAAATTTTGAAACTTTGCAGAGAGACTATTTCGAATATTTGGAATTAAATGGTTAACTCAGATTTGTATTTTGGCAAAGTTTGAATAGGAGCTAATTTGAATTTTTGAATACCTTTCATTGAAGCTTGAATTGGTTTGATTTTTCAAATGCCAATTTGATTTCTTTTTCCCATTCAATTTTAAATTGTCCTATATGAACTTTGCACTCTAAATTATTGGGCTTTTACATTTGACTTCCTCAATATGTTTGACATTCATGCCATATTTGATCTGATCATGGAGTATTGCTCATTCCTTAGCCGAAAGTCAAACTTTTCCTCCTTGCCACTGATATGGAAGTGGATTTCTTCAGCTCCCACATCGACGCAAGCATCCCTGGTTCTAAGGAATGGAGACCCAGAAATAAGCAATGTTTCTTTCTTAACCTCCATGACGAGCACCACAAAATCCACAGGTAAGATGAATTCTGAATTCTCAATAGAACGACTTCGGCAATACCCGTAGGATAGCGGAAGAAGAATCAGCCAGTTAGAGTTGCATTGGTGTTGGTGACAGCGTCATGAAGTTGAGCTTCTCGAAGACCACCTCTGGCATGACATTCACGCTTTCCCTCAGAACACAAAGTGCCTCGTCGAAGTATTGAGTCCCAATTGAGCAAGATATAGTGGGACACATTGGGTCCTTCTTTTCTCGAAGCATGTCGAGGATGGATGCACTACAGTCCTTTGTCAACTTCACAACTTCTATGGTTGGCAATGGTCTCTTCGTGTTGAAGATGTCCTTGAGATACCGAGCATGAGTGGATATTTGCATCACATTTAACAATGGCAAATTGATGTGGATCTTCTAGATGACTTTAATAAAGAGGTTGAATTGCTCATATCCACAGTCAGCTTCCAATTATGCTGAGAGAATGGCATGAAGTTTGTGTCTTCAAATTGCCTTGACATTCTCTCACGAAGTGGTTCTCCTTTGCTAAAATGGACTTTCTCCGTCTTTTTAAGTTGTTCTCTCCTCTTAATTAGGATACAGTGGATCATGAGTTGATTTTCCATCCCTTGTTATTTCCGCATTTCATTTTGCAGGGGACCTTCATGCCGACCCAAAACCTTGCCATTTTCCAACTGAGGGATGACAACTCCTAGTTGAGTCTCCAACATCTTGTTGAAGTTCAACTAATTCTTGAAAGCAGAGGCTAGTCCTTCAATTTTTGCATTGAAGCTCTCCATGGTATTGTCATTAGATGACAACTTTTTGGATAGGGCATCATTTATATTCAACTTGCTAATGGCAAGTTCCTTAAGTTGGCCTGATTTCCATTGTTGCCATTGTTGTTGTTGTAGCCAACTTGAAAGAAAGGGTGTGGTTAGCTCCTCCCTTGACCTACTCGACGGTAGCTACAATTAAAATTTCCATTGTTGAGAAAGTATAAGGCATCCTTATGGGTGTCGGGGCAGTCGTTCCTCATGTGACCCGTGTTGCCATAGACCTCACATGTTATGTGAGTAGCTAAGCCTCGTGCTGTGCCAAACACTTCTCCATTGGCTTGGCAGTCCAACTTCTTCACCAAGACATCTAATTTGGCAGCCATCATGTCCACCTCTTTCAATATGTGCATGCCTTGTTGTTGGGATTATAGACAGTTTTTGCTTCACCCCATGTTGGACACAATCTTCTCAATCAGATCTTTTACTTTGGGCATCGTTGATTGTGTTTCTTGTCTTGTATGTTTATTGTGTGGATTAGACGGATTTGCGCTAGAGAGTGCCGCGGAGGATCTACAACATCAAGAGTTTGAAGGCTTTGATCCTAATCAACAGCAAGAGCAAGGCAAGTGTCCTTGAAGCATATTGATCCTGTTTTTAAAATAAATGTTTTGTTTGTAAAACTGCATGCTTGTGTCAATTTGATGGGAATCCTATGGTAGGAAGTTTACTAGTTTTGTTTGACCACCCTTGTCACCTGGGATATATGGTAGAGAGTTGGGAAGGGTTTTTACCTTTTTGCTTCGCTTAATTAATTGGGATGGCAAACAACACTACACATTTAATTATGCATCAATGATATTCTGGTTAATGTGAACTGGTCAATACGATGGGTGATCTAAGCAAGCCTGGTATGTGGATGGGTTGGATGTTATGGTGGTTTGCTTGCTTTAGATCTAAGGACCGGTTCATGCGAGAATAGGCCAGGACTACAGTGCCACCATGAGGCCAAGTATGGGTACGGCGTAGCTGATTAATTAGGGCTTTGCTAGTGCTGTTTGGACCATTGTGGATGCTCGGAGAAGGGGTAGTCGGATTGGGTTTGTTGATGATTGGTGGGACTACCCTGGGATCCGAATGGCTCAAGAGGGGGCCCTTGGTTGAAGATGTGTTCTGCGGGAGACATCGCCACCGGTGAAACCTCAGTGGGGTCTAAATAGGCTAGTGATCCCTTTGTAAAGGCTATTTTGTGATCTCTTGGCCATACACCAAAGGAAGTGTAATTGGCATGAGGGAGGTTCTTTAGTCGCCGACGGGTGATGAAATCACAAGCACGTGGGTAAAGAGGTACAAACTCTGCAGAGTTAAATAAAACTATCATGATAGCCGTGCTCCCGGTTATGAGCACCTGGACAACTTCCATGATTAGAGGGAACTTGGTATTGGGATGGTTATGGTTTGGTAATGGTTATGGCTGGTTATGAATTTATTTCTTGTATTGAATCTGGTTATTGGCAATGGTGAAATCTGGAAATTTTGATGATGGTAATGAATTCAGATTTGGTATTATGGTATTACTTATGATTATGATGGGTTTACTTCACATACATATAATATATTGCTTTCAAACGTTTTAATGTACTTTTCAGCACTTTACCATTATTATTGTCGACATTTGAATAAGCCACATGTCATACTTTCCACACTTGCTGATTACGACATGTACTCACTCTTGCAATCCCCCCCCCCCCAACAGTTGCAGGTCAGGATTGGGAGTTTAATGGCGATAATGCGGAGTTCTAGACTGTGTCTACCGTCAGCTTTGCCTGTGGTGTCTTTGGAGCTGCGTTATACCCTATTGCTTATGCTGCCTAGCTGTTTAGTTTGCTTAATTAGTTTATTTCCGCTGCATTAGTTAAACTTGTCATTAATATTCATTAGAGCTTGTATTTGAGGATAATCTGGTTTGTGTAATAAAATTTGGTTAATTAATCTTGTCTTGTGGTAATTTTCTGTATACTCTTTTGTGATTGCACTCGTGTATGTGTGATGAACATCCTGGGCACACATATGCATTAGCTTGGTTCAGTTTTCGGAACCGGGCGTCACAATTATATTTAGTAGGGGTGGTGGACTAGTTTTACAATCAAAACTATACTACTTGAAGTTCAGCGTTTGCTGCATCAGCCAAATGCGCCCGATGTTGAAAATGATTGCTATAATCTACTTATCAAGGTTAGATGACACTTTTAATTAGTGACATTTGAGTAGGTTATTCATTCCTCCTTCGACATTTGTTAATTTAAAAGAATGTCAATATTTTCAGGATCTAGGGGAATATAAGAGACGTGTTCAGGAGCAAACTGGATGGTACAGTTTAGATTGATCGATAGGAGCTTTAGTAATAAGTTTATATTCAAAATTAGTTTAGAGGGCACGCAATGCATGAACTATAAAATTCATTGAGTTGCAAGTTATCTCTGAATTGCAATGTCATTGCGTTTGTTTATCCCTGAATTCCATTTAATCCATGAATTGCAATGTTATTGCATTTGTTTATCTCTACAACGGTTCACGATTTCGTGCGAGTGACAATGTGGAGAGAGCATGAGAGACGAACTTTAGAAAGGCGCGTCTCAGATACCTAACATTCGGCAAAAAGGAGACAAGCCTTACACGGGCTCGTCTCCGATTTGTTCCATTTTTGTCCCACCTCATAAAGTTGAGCACGTTGCAACAATTGTATAAGGCATTGCGCACAGTTGATAGTTGGACATGCCCAGATGCCAAAGATGTTCCTGGCTCAAGCACACCGTGGCACATCTTTGACATACGGCATGCCCGTTCGACCACAAATTAATGCGAGACACGCCTTCAGTTGGCTCGTCTCCGATTTACGGCAAAGATCTTTTGTTCCACCTCGGAAAGCTGAGCCCAATGCAACGATCATATAAGGCATTGCGCACAGTTGCCAGTTGGATACATCGGAATGTCCTGGATGTTGTTAGTGGCTTCAGCACACCGTGGCACATCTAGGGCACTCCAGGATGTCTGGGGCATCAAAATAATATAAGACGCGCTTTTCGTTGGCCCGTCTCCGATTTACGTTGAAGATCTTTTGTCCCACCGTGGAAAGCTAAGCTCGTTGCAGCGATGATATAAGACATTGTGCAGAGTTGCAGTTGGTCGACATCCAGTATGCAAATGATCTTCCATGCTTCAACACCGTTGTGCATCTTTCGCATACTAGATGCCCATTCTACCGACAAAATAGTGCGAGACGGGCATTATATACGCCCGTCTCCAATTCCTAACGAAGAGCTAATGCCAGACGCGTCTTCCGTTGGCGCGCCTCTGATTTATGCCGCAAATTTTTGTCCATCGCGTGCTCTCTCCCAACATTTGGCGAAAATTTTTAGCTTTCGCGCGCTCTCTCGACCTATAAACCGCAGATCTAGAGCACGCGGCCACCATCGACCTCGACCTTTGTGTCATCAGAGGGTTGAGCACGCTGGAGCACACTGCCTCGTCCCCTGTCCTTGGAGCACGCCGTTGCCGTCCCTCTCTCTCAACTCGCACTTCGTCATTATCGCGCTGCCGGCGTCGACCCCTACCCCGCCATCAACCCCGACCTTAGTCATCAGAGAGTTGAGCACGCTGGAGCACGCCGCCTCATCCCGTGTCTCCGGAGCACGCCGCCGCCTCGACCCCGACCTCAGTAATTGGTATTTTCTCCCTGTCCTCGGAGCACGTCGGCCTGCTGTCATCAGAGAGTTGAGGAACCGCCACTCCGGCGCCTTCGCGAGGTCGTCCCGGAGCACGCTGCCACGTCCCCTGTCCCCTGAGCACACCGCCACCTCGACCCTGCTCTAAGAGTGTGCATTCCAGTGTTTTTATTGAATTTGAGGATGTCCAATGAAGGCTCATCGTTAATGTAGTCATTGATCCAAAGGGAGAATTTTTATTACGGTATACATTCATCTTCCTTGTTTATGTCCAATGCAGAAGTAATGTATTTATTTGGACTATCAATGTATAAAAAATTCTGATTTGCAAACCTTTGAAACTGCAGGAACTGTGGTTGACACTAGCATTTGCCATCCAACTGAGTTTGATTTCTACCTCTGCAGCCATGCTGGAATCAAGGTACCTATGCGATAATCGGTGTTTCTCTCATGAGTTTTTGTTATCACGCTATAAAAGCATCAGTGGAATGTAAATTTTTTGTTTCTTTAGGGAACAAGCAAACCAGCTCAGTACCATGTCTTTTACCATGAGAACAATTTCTCTGCTGATGCCTTGCAGATGCTCACCAACTGCTTGTGCTACATGTAAGCTCTGTTTTCCATTCACTAACAGTTCATGTGTTTATTACAATTGTATACCAATTTGTTCTTGTATTTATTATAGTTGAATTTTAGGATGTCTCAGTCGGAACATTAGAGGCTATGAAGGCTCATCATCAATGAAGTCATTGATCGGGAGAATTTTTATTACGGTATACAGGATTATATGATGACAGTTATGATGTGTGTAATTAGTTACATTGTAATTAGGATGAACAATCTTTGTTGTGTAATTAGTATACTTGATGACCACGATTGACACTTTGGTAATATTTGATTGGTCATTATAATTTAACGTGTGATAATTTTGTCTATGCATATGTTCATGAACAGTATGTTGCCGATACTGGTAATACGGCTGCCAAATCCTGGCTAGCTCCTAATAATAGTGCATGTAAACAATCCGCGACGAGCTGTAGCAGAGAGCGTCTTGGATAACCCAAATAAAGGAGACAAGCTTCTATAAAGCCCGTCTCACATAAGTTAATGAATCTGCGATGCGGTACATAACAGAGCATCATAGATTAGTCAATATATCTGCGACATGCTTTGTAAGGCCTGTCATGCTTGTAAGCTGGTGGGCGACGCGCGCTAGCGGCGTCTCCAATGACACCGTAAATATCGTCACTTATGACAAAAAGAAAGGAGACGCGCTTCTTTTGAGCGTGTCTTGCACCTAGTTTGATAGGTGATGCGCCTTGAAGCCCGTCTCTGATGCCAACATAATGTGAGACGCGACGACGGAGACGCACAGTTTGTTCGTCTCCCTTCTTCATTCGGGCCCGTCTCGTATAAGCCTTTCTTACGTAGTGTCCAATCCAATACCACTAGCATAACATTCCAATTCAAAACTATTACTGAAATCTGGTAAATGGAGAAGGGGTGTATGAGTTAACCTATTCGTCAAAGTTTGAAATGCAGCCTCTTGTGCCTTGCCCCATATAAATGGAGCTCCCTTCTTTGTAAGCTCATGCAGTGGGCCTGCTATGGTGCTGAAGTCCATCACAAAACGACGATAGAATCCAACAAGTCCGAGAAAGCTTCGTACTTGTGTGACCGTGGTAGGAGTTAGCCGGCTGTGTATCGCCTCCACTTTGCATTGATCGACTTCAATTCCCTGTAGTGTCACAACATAGCTAAGAAAATAGACTCTATCCGTTCAAGAGGTGCACTTGTCAATGTTACCAAATAAGTGTGCATCACATAAAGCATTTAAAACAGCACAGAGAGGATCAGGATGCTCTTCTAGAGATGCGTTATAGATCAAGATGTCATCAAAATATACTACCACAAATCTTCCAATGAAAGCACGTAAAACCTCATTCATTAATGTCATGAAAGTGCTAGGTGCATTAGTGGGACCAAAAGGCATGACTAACCACTCATACAAACTGAACTTGGTTTTAAACGCTATTTTCCATTGATCACCTAGCTTCACGCGAATTTGGTAATATCGACTACGCAAGTAAATTTTAGAGAAAATCATTGAGCCACTATGTTCATCAAGCATATCATCTAACCTACGAATAGGATGACGATATTTAATGGTAATGTTATTAATTGCTCGAGAATCTACACACATGCGCCATGATCTTTCTTTGGGACAAAAAGAACATGAACAGAACAAGGACTAAGGGACTCACGCACATAACCTTTGTCAAGTAATTCCTGTACTTGTCACTGAATCTCCTTAGTCTCCCCCGATTTGGTACTATATGGTGCTCGGTTTGGCAAACAAGCCCCAGAGATGAGGTCATACTGATGCTCAATCCCTCTCAATGGTTGCAGCCCGGCAGGTACCTCTTGTGGAAACACATCAGCGTATTCATGCAAAATCATAGTGACAGCAGGGGCAAATCACATGGTATGTCATGAAGTGAGAACAAAGCTTCTTTGTAAGCAAACACGTAGTAGATTGCAGCATTATTTTTTAATTTAAACAAATCAGATTTTGAAGCAAGAAAACAAGCACTCTTCAATTTTATTTCATTCTTCTTCACATGAGCAGATTTGGTATTATCAGTCTTAGGTTGTACCGATTCCTTCGCAACATTTGAATTTTCATTGTGAGTATATTTCTTATTTTTCTCTTTACAAGCTCTAGCAATGTCATCCTTCAAAATAGCATCAGGAGACATAGGGTGCAAAACAAGCTTCTTCTCATTATGCATGAAAGAGTATTGATTTGATTTACCATGATGTAATGTATCTTTATCAAATTTCCAAGGTCGACCAAATAGCATAGAGCAAGCTTGCATAGGTTCCATATCGCAATCAATGTAATCATGGTAGAAACCAATTGTAAATTCGACACGAACCAGACGTGTAATCATAGGTTCCGCATCGCAATCAATGTAATCAACTTACCACTGTCGTTGAACCATTGGATGTAGGTGGGATGTTGATGTGGAAGTGTTGTCATCCCATGCTTCTCTATCGTGGAAGAATTTGCTAAATTGTTGCAGCTTCCTCCATCAATAATAATGCGACACAATCATTCCAAAACTACACACTTAGTTTGGAATAGATTGTGTTGCTGGTTCTGTTCAGCTTTGAGCATTTGGACACTCAAGACACGCCTCACAACAAGACTCTCATAGTGGTCAGCATGATCAGCCCCAATGTGCTCTTCATCGTCATTCTTCTTTCCTCCATCTTGTGCAGCAAGCATGGCATATGTTTCATCATCTAAATCACTAGCAGATGAGTACTCACCATTTTCTCGTACAATCAGCACACACTTGCTTCGGCAGTCCCTTCGTAGGTGCCCAAAACCCTTGCACTGGAGGCATTGAATGTCTTTTGTTGTCCTAGGGGAAACGATGGAAGAAGAAGTGTTGGCTGCAGCTTGGGTGGATCATTTTGTTGTCCCGATAGCACGCAAATGTGCTGATTTTGATGTAGTCCTGGGCAACCGATTGGAAGCATCGTTTGGAGAATCATGCTTTGGACCAGGAGCACTTGAGCGGGACTACTATGAGGTAGTTCGACCTGCAGAAATGTTAGTTGTCGTGTGTCGTCACTGCACTTCTCTTTCAGCCTTACAAGAAAGAGAGAATAATCGAGTGACGTTAGTGTATTCCTTATAAGCCAAAATGTCTTGAATATCTCTTGTTAAACCACCCATAAACCTAGCCATTGCAGCTTCTTCATTTTCAACTAGGCCACATTGCATCATGCCTATTTGGAGTTCTTGATAGTATTCCTCAACAGTTTGTTGCCTTGCCTAGGTTGTTATAATTTATGCAATAGGTCACAAGCATGATAGGAAGGAACAAAACGGCAACACAATACTTGTTTCAAGGCATTCCAAGTTTGTGGTATGGTAGCTGGATTTTTAGGTTGATACTCAGGCCACGAAACAGAAGCAAATTCAGTGAATTCACTAGTGGCAGCTCTAACCTTTTTATTATTAGAGAAATCATGGCATGAAAATTTTTGATCTACTGATAGTTCCCAAGACAGATATGCATCCAGATCATATTTCCCATCAAACGGTGGTATGGAGAATTTAATGACGCTTAGGGAATCGTCATTGTCACGTACCTCACATCGTAGGGCTCGACCACCCATACCACGATGGTCACGACGTGGCTGCCGTCGATACCTGAAAGGTCCATCATCAAGTTCGGTATCTACTAAATACTCCGCCTCGTCATATCTTGCAGCGCTGCCAACAGAGTCAAGGCTGTCATCAACACGTCTTTGCCTTTCTTTGCATCCAACCTGTTCCAACCTCTCCAATCGCTCAATGATTGCTACAATAAAAGTGTTAAAGCCCAAACAGTGCTTCCCAATGTGGTCAGCTTGGTGTTGGTGCAAATCTGCGTCGATTCTAATTGACCAATGCGTTCATTGGTGACTTGAATATCCTTGTTGAGGGCATCCATGTGCAGCTTTACTTGGCGTTGGAAATGCTGAATGATGCCCCTCGTACGTGGTGAATGTGGAGATGTCTCATTCGCATCGGCTGACATGGTTAGTAAAGAAAGAAAATACAACAACAAGCAGATTAATCCTAGCAGTTGCTAAGAGGTGGCAGGACACTGTTGGTACCCTGCGTATCGGGTACCCTTTAGTACCACGAAGAGTACAAGAGAATTCTACCTGACAGAGTTGAAGGTATTCTTAGGTCCCACATATCACGATGCGCCGGACCCGCTCCCCTCATATGGCTAGCTCCTGAGCTAACACGTGTAAAGGAAAGCCATAGCTGAATACCCAACAAAGGGAAGCTCCGGCATCGACACGTGTACAACGGCTCCATACCTAACCCCAAGTAGAGAGGAGCTCTGATGCCGACACGTGTATAGTAGCCCCTGACCTAACCCCTCGTAAGGGAAAGCTCCGAAGCTTCCACGTGTGGAGCCTTCGGACCTTCATCGATGCGTACACTAGCAGATCACCTTTAGCATGAGCCATCAAGTGTAATTAAAGCAGCAGTTACAAGATGTAATTATGTGTGGTTAATGTTGTATTAATGACACACGATCGAGAGCATTGTTAATAGGGGTAACGTAGTCATTAAGGCACGTTATCACACTATTAATAATACTTAATACTCTTTAGACAGTGTATTAGGCCATTATATACGCTAGGGCCACATGTCGGGCCAGGCAAGTTTTGTAACGGTCAGTCCTTAGAACTATAAAAGGCCTGTACCGCACGAACATGGGGGGGGGGATTCAATCCGATCCTAGCTGACCAGCTCGCAATACAGCAACACAAACCCCGTGGACTAGGGTGTTACGCTCAGGCGACCCGAACCACATAAATCTCTGGTGTTATCATCTTGATCTTGATCTCTGCGTGCCCCAACCACAAAAGAACCTCCGTGGGCTACTTCTTAGCGGGTCCAGGGGAAGTGTCGTATCAAACACTTCGACATTTGGCGCGCCAGGAAGGGGGGCAATCCCGAGATCACAAGATGGTGAATTCAGCTGTTGGATCCTCCAATGGCAACCATGCTGGACAACCTGCTCGAGGCAATCCCTCCAACGTCCAACAACCATCAGGTGCCATTGTTCCAGTAGGTGCTGTAGCACCACAACTGCCATCTGTTCCGGCAAAAAATGTTGGTCAACAAGATGGGGCATCTACGTCGATCACTGCATCGGCAAACAACAAACCTGAGCACGCGCTCATTGTTGCGCGAGCTCTTCTACAACGCCCACCGCCTCCAGGTGCACCCCAGGGTGCTATGGAGCAGTGGAGGGGTGATGTCGACCATCTGGTCGTAGTTGCGGCTGTAGGCATCAGCAATCAAGGTCCTCCCCCTTCGAGGCGAGCACCTTCACAACGATGGACCTTGTCTGGCCGACTTGGTCCACAAGTCTCGCAACAAAGGAGACGTGTTGCATCTCAGCAGGTGACTTTGTTGCCTCCCGGGGCACGACACACCAATACCATTACCAGGATTATGACTCATGACCTGCGGTCGGAACTGGATCGCTGTTACTGGCAGCAGGACGGCTGTGTCCACATTGAGGGCGCTCGTGAGAGGCGAGAAGCTCGAGACAACCCTGCTCCTCAGGGAGTAGGAGGAGGTTGTTCTGCCCTGCCCATGCACTTATGCTTGGTCAGATGGCCACATAAATTCTAGCCCCACTTACCAGAAAAAATCGACAGGACTGTCAACCCTGCCGAATTTCTTCAAATCTACTCCACTGCCATACTGGCAGCGGTAGGTGATGAGACTGTAATGGCCAATTACTTCTCGGTGGCTTCAACTGGGACTGCAAGGTCCTGGTTCATGAGTCTTCCACCCGACTCCATTAATAGTTGGGTACAGCTATGCCAACAATTCACTGCCAACTTCGGCAGATCCTACACCCGACCCGACATTGAATTGGACCTGTTTGCAATAAAGCAAACATCGGGAGAATCGCTTTGGTCCTTCATCCAGTGGTTCTCTCAGGTACGAAATACCATCCCTTCAATCTCGAGCTCTTCTGTTATCATTGCATTCAGACAGGGCATTCGAGATAAGAAGATGCTGGAGAAGTTGGCCATTTAAGAAGTTACCAGCGTCACGAAACTCTTCAGCCTAGCCGATAAATGTGCTAGAGTTGCGGAGGGCCGTGAAATGCATTCTAAGCCAGCTCCGGAGGCCAACCAGAAGTCCTCTAAAACTGAAGCCGCTACCTCCGGTAGTGGCAAAAAGAAAAAGAAGCCCAACGGCAAAAAGAAGTCGTCGGCCGATGCTCCAGCTGCTGCTACTGCAGCTCCTGGAAGCCGGGGGCCATGCCCTGAGAAGCGACCTCATCCTTCATTAGAGGACGGCAACAGTTCCAAAGCATTATGTCCAACTCATAAGACAAACTGACACAGCTTGGAAGAATGCCGGGAGGTTCAGAACCTTGTCGAGCGCTACAACAAGCGCTGGGAAGACGCTCCTTTCTGTCAAAGGGAAGGAAAACAAAAAGTCGACAAGGCTGAAGAGCTGCTAGGTTTCTAGGACCCCAAAAAGGTCTTGAAAGCCGTTTACAACACTGTCGATGACGATTCCGACGTCTCTGATAACAAACGTCGGAAAACCTTGAACACCATCTATGGTGGTTATTGGGACATCACCTCTCACTGCATCCTCAAGACAATACGGCGGGACATGGCTGTGGCAGCTCCCGCTGCTAAGGCGGAACCTCATCGGAAATGGATGGATACACCCATCATTTTTTATGCTTCGGACTACCCTCGAAATATGATCGGGGCCGGCCAACTCCCGTTGATGGTGTCACCCACCTTTAACAATATCCAAATCCACCATGTAATGGTGGACGGAGGTTCCGGGCTAAACCTCATAAGCTTCAAAGCTTTCTTTAAGCTTCAGCTCTGGCCTTCGGACCTTCACCCATCCTGATCTTTCTCCGGAGTAGGTCCGGGAACCATTACTCCTCTTGGTTCCATCACACTCCCAGTAACCTTCGGGACCCTGGAGAACTACAGAACCGAGAAACTGGTTTTCGACGTCGTGCATATCAGTCTTCCTTTCAATGCCATTTTTGGTAGACCAGCTTTATACAAGTTTATGGTTGCTGCCCATTATGGTTACTTGGTGTTGAAGATGCCAACACCCACGGGCGTTCTCCGGATCCGCGGAGACCATACCGCATGAGTTACTGCACTAGAAGAACTATATGCGCTTACCATAGCGCAAGAGGAAGCATCTGGTAAGGAGCCAACTCCGAATCCTCCAAGCATTCATCACAAAGGCTCTACCTCCGCACCTCGTGTGCAACCAAGCGGTGATGCCGACATTCCCGTCAAAGTCATCCAAATTGGCTCTGATGCTGCCCAGACTACCCGTATATCGGGGGGGGGGGGCTGAACAACAAATAGGAACTCGCGCTCATCACTTTCCTCCTGGCTAATGTCGACGTGTTTTCCTGGCAACCGTCACAAATGCCTGGGATCCCTAGGGAAGTGATTGAGCACAATTTAAAGATTTACCCGTACGCACGGCCTGTACACCAGAAGCCCCAGAAGCAATCAATCGAGCGACAAAACTTCATCCAACAGGAAATAAAGAAGTTGCTCGAAGCTGGATTCATCCAGGAAGTCTTCCATCCAAAATGGCTGGCAAACCCAGTTGTTGTACCCAAGGCCGGTGGGAAGCTTCGGATGTGTATCGACTACACCACCTTAAATAAGGCATGTCCAAAGGATCTATTTCCGCTACCTAGACTAGATCAGATAGTGGACTCCACCTCCAGGTGTGAGCTACTGTATTTCTTAGATGTATATTCTGGATATCATCAAATCCAAATGTCTAAGGAAGATGAAGAGCGCACTGCCTTCATAACAGTATATGGATTGTATTGTTATACTGCCATGCCATTCAGTCTTAAAAATGCTGCTTCAACATTTGTGCAAGCTATGTAAAAAACATTTGGAGAGCTAATTAGAGACTTGGTGGAGGTGTATGTTGATGACATTGTCGTGAAGATTAAAAACAAGGAGTCACTCCTTGACAACTTACAAGCCGTCTTCGACAAGCTGCGCACCACGTGCACCAAGCTGAACCCGGACAAATGTGTCTTCAGGGTTAGCTCCGGAAAGCTTCTGGGGTTCTTGGTGACTCACCGAGGAATTGAAGCAAATCCGGAGAAGATCAAGGCTATAGAAGAAATGCGGCCACCAGCCCGCATTAAAGATGTCCAGAAGCTAACTGGATGCCTAGTTGCGCTTAGTCGGTTATCTCAATACTGGCAGAACGGGCGCTACCCTTTGTCAAACTCTTGAGGAAGTCTGGACGTTTTCATTGGTCTGAAAGTAGAAAAGGCGTTTCAAGAGCTTAAACAGCTCCTCACCACAATACCAATATTGGTAGCTCCTAATTCTGGTGAGCCTTTACTGCTTTACATTTTGGCAACCACCGAGGTTGTTAGTATGGTCCTGGTTGCGGAAAGACCAGAGCCACATCCGACTGAAACGTCCGGACCCCTCTGGGAGAGTCCGGAATCACCTGAAGACATGACTGGGTCTCAGCTCCCAGACACGAAACCTCAAAACAAAGTGCTAGGAGATCAACCTCTTTCATCTGAAGAGGTTCACCTGGCTAACCAAGATAATCTGGATCCTCCTAGTGAGATCTGGGTTGAACAAGAAGGAGTTTTGGACCCCTCTGTGAGGGTCCAAGAACCACAACCTGAAGGTCCGAGAGCCTCCAGCAGGGTTCGGGTCGATGGAGAGGAAGCTCTGGGTCCTTCTGAAAGGGTCCAGACCATCTAACGCCCTATGTACTTCAACAATGAAGTACTCCACGACGCCAAGACAAGATACATTGAGGTGCATAAACTGCTTTACGCAGTTCTTATTGCCTCAAGGAAGCTTCATCACTACTTCCATGCTCACAAAATATTAGTGGTAACTTCTTTTCCACTACGTGCAATTTTGCATAACCCTAATTCTACTGGGAACATTGCAAAGTGGGCAACGGAATTGGCCGAATTCGATCTAGAATTCGTTACAAGACAAGCAATTAAAAGTCAAGCCTTGGCTGACTTTGTGGCGGAATGGACCCCCTCTCCATCAAAACATGGGGATCACAGTGAGCAAAAACCGGAGCTCAAAGTTTCTGTATTCACCGAGCCTCACTGGATTCTCTATTTCGACGGATCCTTGCAAAAGCAAGAGGCCGGAGCTGGAATCCTTCTCTTGGCTCCGACCGGGGAGAAGGTCAAGTACATGGTACACCTTGATTTCAAGGCAACCAACAATATGGCGGAGTATGAAGCCCTCATCTATGGACTCAAGGTGGCACTATCTTGTGGTGTCAAACAGCTGTTGGTGAAGGGAGATTCACAACTCATCATCAAACAAATGAAAGGTGAATGTTCCTGCAACAATTCTCAATTAGATGCTTATCTCCTTGAAGTCTAGAGGCTTCACAAGGACTTTGAAGTCCTGGATCTCCATCATGTTCAGCGTCTTCATAACTCTGAAGCCTACGAACTCTCGATGAAAGCCTCAACCGGAGCTCCGGCTCCTGACGGAATCTTTGTCTAGAGGTTGTCAAAACCAACAGCTCAGCCTGCCGAACTGAGTGAAGAGGGCGAGACCAGCACCTCGAAGATGGCAGTCCCGGTGGCCCTGCTACCATGGTGTCCACCAAGGGTCGTTGGTGCTGTCGGAAGCTCCGAGCAACCTATCCCGCAAGACTCAGAAGCTCAAGTTAGCTCTGATGCATGGATCTCGGAGATCTGGAGCTACTTGAAAGTCAACATCCTTCCTGAAGACAGTGTATCCGCTGACCAGATAGTCAGATTGGCTATAAGATACACGTTGCTAGAAGGGGATCTCTATCGACGTGGTGCCAATGGCATCCTAATACTGTGCATTGCAAGGGAAGAAGGTCACGACCTTCTCGCAGAAATCCATGGAGGCGAGTGTGTTGAACCACGCATCTTCTCGCACGCTGGTTGGTAAAGCCTTTCGGCATGGCTTTAACTGGCCTACATCACTTCAGGATGCAGTTGAGCTAGTGAAAAAATGTGAAGCGTGTCAGTTCCACGCCAAACAGATTCACACACAAGCTCAATCGCTACAAATGATACCTCCTACATGGCCATTCATTGTGTGGGGCATGGATATCTTGTGACCTTTCCCAAAAGCCGTCGGAGGTTACAGGTTCATGTATGTCGCCATCGACAAGTTCACCAAGTGGCCGGAAGCAACTCCAGTAGTAACTATCAATATTCAAGTTCTTGAAGTCCATTATATGCGGATATGGAGTTCCAAACAAAGTCATAACTGACAACGGAACTCAATTTAGAAGTGCTGCATTCCAAGAATATTGCGAAGACCTCGGCATTCAACTTAGTTAGGCCTCAGTAGCTCATCCAGCAAGCGATGGCCAAACCAAGAGAGCAAATGCATAAATCTTAAAAGGACTCAAGAAGCGCACATATGAGCGCTTGAAAAAGCACGGAGCTAACTGGATTGAAGAGCTTCCATCCACATTATGGGTGAATAGGACAACTCCAAACCGGTCAACCGAGGAAACTCCATTCTTCTTGGCGTAAGGAGCTGAAGAAGTCCTTCCTCCGGAGATCACCTTGGGGTCCCTATGGGTCCGGACCTTCGACAAAGCCACGCAGGACTAGCTCCAGTGTGAAGACCTTGACCTCATCGACGAGGGAAGGGGCCAAGCAGCTGTTTGGAACGCATGATATCGCCAAGCGCTCCGGCGCTATCATCAAAGGCATGTGTGTGACCGACAGTTTGAAGAAGGCAACCTGGTGCTTTGGAAGATACTAAGCCGTGAAGGAATGAACAAACTTTCCCCTAGCTGGTAGGGTCCCTTCCGAGTAATTAAAGTATCCCGACCAGGATGCGTTCGCTTGGCAACAGAGGATGGGATCCCGCTTCCGAATCCTTAGAACATAGAGCACCTCCGTAAGTTTTATGCTTAGAATCATGGAGGTGAGTCTGTAATTACACACAATGCATGTTGTAGAGTCATTATACATAGACGAGCAAGTCCTCCGGGAGAGCATCTGGACCTCTCCGGGAGGGTCCGAGAAGTTCAAGTAACACTTGAGACAGTCACAGCAGTAAAAGTGTAACTACTTGCTCTGGGCTAGTACAAGATGTATAGCACATTTAGCATGGTCTAGCACCCTAAGTGTGTCCTTGTCTCCCCTGTAATTCGGACCTATAATGAAAGGCAATGTTGTGTAAAAACAGACTCCACGTGCATTTACTTTTTGTACAAGACTCAATATACCAAATTATTTTTACCCCACTTGTCTATAATGAAGTTGTGCCAATCTTTTTGAGCTTTGTTCCAAGTAATTCACATGCATTACAAGCCTTATTGACAGTCTTTTTGGATCTTAACATTTCTACATAGTCTACTTGCCTGAACGCCAAGCCAACATAGGTCCAGAGTGTGCTATCGACTTAGCCTGGCCCTGCACCCTAAGTACACCGCTCTACCTATAACCCGGCAGGCATCAGTAGGGTGAGTACTAAAAAGGCATGCAGATCTAGAAATATTATATCAAAATGCTCGTTATCATGTTGAGTTTCTTCGGATCTAAAGTCCAAATATGAACAATAATTCACGACCAATTTATATACAAGAGGATGAATTTTACTTTCTCTCTTGCCTTTAATGAGTAGGAAAAACAAAAATCCATAGCGATAGTGGACGACGCCGGAGCTACTAAGCTCCGACCATCCTCCAAGATGGGTCTGTCGTCAACGTTTAAAATGTTGACAGTGGTTGACGTTGGAGCTACAAAGCTCCGACCATCCCAGGGGGGCTGTCTTCGACGCCTCAGAATTGAAGACTTCGGACCTTAAATCTACAAGTGCGAAGCATTCAAGTCATCAACATACTGCCACAACCTTTGGTACATGTACACATTTCAAATTGTACACATGTACTAGGGGGCCAACAAGATACGACACAGTATATTGAAGACAAAGTGAAATTGAAGGCAGAAAGGAGGATTTCATTAACCAAAAATACTGGATTACAAAATTGGGGTTACAAAGGACAAAAGGAGAAAAATCCTAGCTACTGGAGAATCTAAATCCTGTGGAAAAACGAAGTAACCTTCTCAGCAACTTCTTGGACACTAGCTTTGGCGGCATCCTCTACCTCGGCGATGATTCCTTCAAAGACTGGATCAACAGAGAATTGGGGGTCTCGGCTTTTGTAACACGCCAAGACATACTCAGCGACGTTCTTGGCCAAGGATTTACCCTCCGTCTCCAGCTGATCGGCGATGACGTTACCCATCGCGTCGAGTTTGCTGCTAGCAGAGCCAAGTGCTGCTAGCGTCTGGTCCAGCTCCTGCGCTGGGTCTTCTGGGCATACTGGACTGAAACCAAGAGGCACAAGAGCCCTATCCGCACATCCCAGAAAGTCCCATACCATCATGGACTCAGTCGCCTTCGAGCTCCGCAGCTCTTAGAGTGACCTCCGTGCAGCCGCAAGCTCTGAACCTTCACGAGCAAGGCGCTCGGCCAATTTAGCATGCTGATGCATGTTCTTAGTAACTTGCTTCTCCTGGTCGGCCAGCTCCATCTTTCGGAGGTGGATGTGGTTTCGCCTTTTAGCTAGGTCCTTTTCCCTACCTTTGAATCTCTCCTCCCTAGCGGCAACGTCAGACTCTCTTTTCGAGAGCTCTTGCCCAACCTTCCAATTCTTCTTCATTTCTTCCTCCTTCCATAGATCCAACTTTTTGCTGCGATCCGCCAAATTTTGCTCACCGTGAGCCAATTTCTAGGGACCTCTGCCTCTCTCTTCACCACATCCTCCTGCTGCTCCATGAGTTTCTCCTCCCTCGCCTCTAGGTCCGCTCGACGCTTCAGGAGAATTTCATTCAATTCAGTGAGATTTTCATGATGCTTGTCAGCAGCGTAACATCTCTCCTTGGCTTGCTCCAGGATTTCCTTGGAGTTAGCATCGAGCGCCCGGTTTCCTTCTCCTCCATCACCTTATACCAGTACTCTAACCGGGCTTTCTCCCCCTTTATCCATTCCTTTTGGTCAGCTAGCCTCATCTGGGAAAGCCTGGTCTCAAAATGGAGTCTGTTGCGCCAACGCCTCAAGGTGTTGCGCTCCTCCTGAAAGTGCATCTAGGACTCCCTTGTGGGTTTTGGATGATTTATGACAAGCAATTGGGATCCTAATTCTTTTGTTGAGATGAATGCAGAAAAATGATGAAAGATGAGCAAAGTGCCAAAAAGAGGAAATTGAGAAGGAAAATGGATTTGAGCTCAAGGAGAAGAAACTAGTAGTTTAGTATGTGTGGAGTGTGTTAAGGAAACACACCCAAGAGCTCAATCTCATTTAATCACACACACACATGCACAAAGCTATACAGGACCGGACTAGTCCGATGTCCACCGGACTAGTCCGATATCACATTCTGCACAAGATCGGACAAGTCCGGTCATCACCGGACTAGTCCGATAATTCTTCTGTTCCACTTCGGACTAGTCCTCCCCAGTGCGGACTAGTCCTCAACACAATGCACAAGTCACTAGATCGGACAAGTCCGGTCTCCACCGGACTAGTCCGATATCCTTTCTGATCCACTTCGGACAAGTCCGGTGTTTACACGGACTAGTCCGATATACACACTGATCTAAATCGGACAAGTCCTCCAAGTGCGGACTTGTCATCCTAAACACTAAAGGTTTCACAGGTCCGGACCAGTCCGATGACAATCGGACTAGTCCGAAGTTTTCCAGTAGTGAAATCGGACAAGTCCGTTTTCAAACGGACTAGTCCGATATTCCTGGACACTTAGGGTTTGCTTCTCACAGCACACCGGACTAGTCCGGTCACCACCACGGACTAGTCCGAATTTTCTGAACCCTAACGGTAACTTCCAGAAACCCCTTATAAATAGAGGTGCACGGCCCACTTTCAAACACTCTCGAACCCTAGCGCCGTCACACCTCCCAAGAGCCTCAAAAAACTACCTCTCTCCACAAAACCAAGTGCTAAATTGATCACTACATTGAAGATCACTTGTAGATCATTGGAGAGGGCACTTGATACGCGATTGAGCTCTTGGTTTGAATCTCTAACACACTCTTGCATCTCAGTTTGTATATTTTGAAGTGTGTTATTGGTGGTCTTGAATCTTGTAATCAAGGGAGCGCTCAACTTGTGAGATCGCCCCTTAAACTCGGTGATTTACCCCTGTGTGATTAGTGGAAGAGGATTGGCCTTCGTGGCGATCCGAACGAGGGAAGGGTTAGTGAAGACCCGGCCCTTTTGTGGGCTCCTCAACGTGGACGTAGGCTGCCTTCGTGGTAACCGAACCACGGGATAAATCTTGTGTCTTTCATTTGTGTTCTTTATTCTAGTTGATCAACATTATCTAGGGTTTGATTAGATTTGTTGAATACAAAGTTAATAGTTGAAATAAAGTCATATTCTTAATAGAATCTGTTACACAACTATTGAACTGATCACAAAGTTTATATTTCCGCTGCAAAAGTCAACAAACAATCAAATTAACCTAACTTGATCAACCTAGCCCGTAAAATCCGGACTAGTCCGCACTTTACCGGACTAGTCCGTTATATCTGTTTTTTGATCTCGTTGTTGAAGTGTTACAGGAACCGATAAAATTCAAGAAGGCCTATTCACCCCCCCTCTAGGCCAACATTCAATTGGTATCAGAGCAAGGTTCTTCAAGAAAGAGTGCAACCGCTCGAAGAGATCATGTCGGACATGAAGGAAGTCCAAAAGATCAACAACCAGGAAGAGATGAACAATGACAAGCATCAAAAGCTTGAGAAGTATCTCGAAGCCATTCAAGACTTTGACGATGATGATGAGGAGACATTGGAGCTGAAAGCTCTCCTTAGAAAGAAAGCGCTTTCCAAAGGGAAAGCCAAAGTTGAAGAAAAGAAGAAGGGGAGTAGTCACACCGACTACTCCCGATATCCTTTTAATTATGACCGTTTAAATTCTAACAGCAATCACTATCTATCCATTCCCCTTGGAAAAGCCCCACACTTCGATGGGAGTGACTACTCTATGTGGAGGCAAAACATGAAGATGCACTTGATTTCCCTTAACCCAAGTTTATGGCATATTGTGTGCACAGGAATCAATATCCCAGATGACGACGAAGAGCTCACGCCAAGTCAAGAGCAAGCCATCCACAGGAATGCACAAGCCGCAGCCGTCATCACCTCATCTCTAAGTCGAGATGAATTCACAAAGGTGGACGGATTAGAAATTGCCAAAGAAATCTGGGATACCCTACAAACAGCGCATGAAGGTGACAGACATGTGAGGGAAGCCAAGATTGAAATGATTGAGGGCGAACTAGGAAGGTTCGCGATTGAGGAAGATGAGTCACCCCAGGACATGTACAACAGACTGAAGACTCTCGTGAACAAGGTTCGATCATATGGGAGCAGAAAGTGGAATGATCACGAGGTTGTAAAGCTCATCCTTAGAGCTTTCATGCCTCGCAATGTTACACTTTGCTCTATGATCCGAGAGAGTCCGGGGTACAAGAAAATGACTCCTGATGAACTGCTTGGCAAGATCATTAACTTTGAGATGATGGAGAAGCAAGCCAAGCACGTAAAAGAAATAGCCGACCTCACATCGGCCAAGAAGAAGGGAGTTGCCCTAAAGTCCTCACTCAAGCCTTTATCCAAAGAAGCAAGAGAAGCACAGCTTGAGGAGGACAGCGATGATGAAAGCAGCGAGCTAGATGAAGAAGATATGATTTTGTTCATGAAGAAGTTTAAGAGAATTATGAAGAAAAGACAAGGAACAAAATCAAATGAAGCAAAATACAAAGAAAGGACGAAGCCAAAGATGAGGTGGGCGTGCTATAACTGTGGTGAATACAACCACTTTATAGTCGACTGCCCGTATGAGGACAATAAGAAGAAGAACAAAGAGTCCAAGCCTCAAGCAAAGAAGTTCTTCAAGAAGAAGAAACAAGCTGAACAAGCACACATTGGAAAGGAATGGGACTCAAACGATGAGTCTTCATCGTCCGATGAAGAAGAATTGGCTAGCATAGCCATCGAGAGCGTGTCCAAGAAACCCACACTCTTTCCCACGCTCGGTGCAAAGAAGGCAAATGGGACTTGCCTCATGGCTAAGGAAGGTAAACGCAAGGTAAATATCAAAACTCCTTCCTTACATTCTTATTCAAGTGATGATGATTTAGATAGTGATGAAGATATGCTAGCTGGCTTAGATAGAAAAACTGCTGCAAAAATGAAATTCTTGCTTAACCAACTTGTTGAGAAGGAAGAGCTAATCGATCGTCAAGAAGACATGATTATCTCCCAAAAGGAGAAGCATGTGGAACTTGACAATCTTCTAGTTCATGAAAAGGAAAGAAGCCACTCACTAGAGCTTGAGCTAGCTTCAAGCAAGAAAACTTGCTTGGAGCTAACCAACTCAAATGTAGCAATCAAGGACCAACTTGATGACCTGATCGAGGTCAACAAGATCCTTGAAGTGCAAATTGAGTCACTCAAGCTTAGTGAACCCTCCTCCTCTTCAAGCCTACCTTCTCAATCCACTTCAAGTAATAATACTCATATCTGCAAATGTGAAAAGATAAACACCAGGTTGAAAGAAAAGTCCACCTCCACAAAGGACAAAAACCCTACCCAATGTGTAATATTTGACAAGAAAAGGATCAACTATGCACGTAGTGCATATTTGGTCCAAAGACCTCCAAATGTCAAGTATGGCATTGGTTATTCCTATGATGGAAAGCAAAGAGCTGGAAATCATAAGAATAACAAGGGAAAGATTACCTTTGTGAAAGGAGGACCCTCACAACCCGGCAGCACGAAAACTAAAAATCTGAACTCTCATGAAAACCGGACTAGTCCGGTTGTGGTCCGGACAAGTCCGGTCATCCGGACAAGTCCGGTCACACAGACTAGTCCGACCAATAATCAGCAACAACTCCTGTTTAAAACCTTCGATGCTTCATATGTATTAATGAGAAACAATATTGGTAAAGTGTATGCTTATTATGCTGGGCCACGCCATGGGAACACAAAATCCCATGTGTGGGTGCCCAAATGTATTGTCACTAACCTCCAAGGACCCAAGCAAGCTTGGGTACCTAAAACCAAGGCGTAACTTGTTTCTGCAGGCCTACTCCTCCGGTGGATCCAAATGGGTGCTAGACAGTGGATGCACAAACCACATGACCGGAGAAAGGAGGATGTTTGTGGAGTATGAAGTGAACGAGGACCCAAATGAAGGGATCTACTTTGGAGACAACAGTCAAGGGAGGGTCCTCGGTACCGGTAAAATAGCCATATCCTCTGAACATACTCTTTCACATGTTTTGCACGTTGAATCTTTAGATTATAACCTGCTGTCCATATCTCAATTGTGCGACAAGGGTTATAATTGCTTGTTTACTAACGAGGGTGTGATCGTCTCAAGAAGGAGCGATGGTTCTATTGCATTCAAGGGTATGTTGAAGGGAAAGCTTTACCTTGTTGACTTCAACAAGGATAAAGCCGAACTCGACACATGCTTGATTGCAAAGACCAACATGGGTTGGCTGTGGCATAGACGGCTGGCACATGTTGGTATGAGGAACCTTCAAAAACTCCTCAAGGGCGATCACATCCGAGGTTTGAAAGATGTTGTGTTTGAGAAAAACAGGCCATGTAGCGCGTGCCAAGCAGGGAAACAAGTTGGAGCACAGCATCCTGCGAAGAACATCATGACCACAACAAGACCGCTCGAACTACTTCATATGGACTTGTTTGGTCCAATTGCTTACATAAGCATCGGCGGTAACAAGTATGGTTTAGTTGTTGTTGATGATTTTTCCCGCTTCACTTGGGTGTTCTTTTTGCATGAAAAATCAGAAACACAAGGGACACTCAAGAAGTTCTTCAAGCGAGCACAAAACGAATTTTCATTACAAATCAAGAGTATTCGGAGTGACAATGGCACGGAGTTCAAAAACATACAAGTGGAGGAGTACCTTGATGAAGAAGGAATCAAGCACGAATTTTCAGCACCATACTCCCCACAACAAAATGGAGTTGCCGAAAGGAAGAACCGCACGCTCATAGAAATGGCAAGAACTATGCTCGATGAATACAAGACTTCGGACCGATTTTGGGCGGAAGCAATCAACACAGCTTGCCACGCCACAAATCGCCTCTATCTTCATCGACTACTAAAGAAGACCCCCTATGAGCTACTCACCGGTAACAAACCGAACATTTCATATTTTCGAGTTTTTGGTTCTCCTTGCTATATTTTAAACAAGAAGCCCAGGACTTCAAAGTTCGCTTCGAAGTCCGATGAAGGTTTCTTGCTTGGCTATGATTCGAACACTTACGCCTATCGTGTCTTCAACAAGTCCTCCGGACTTGTTGAAGTGGCACGTGACGTAGTGTTCGATGAAACTAATGGCTCCCAAAAGGAGCAAGTTGATCAATGTGAATTAGGTAAAGAAGAAGCCCCCTATCAAGCATTGAAGAGAATGGCTCTAGGCGAAGTACGACCACAAGAGTCAACGTCACAAATACAAGATGAAAGTGAACCACAAGATGAAATCAACCATCAAGGGGGAGCCTCAATACAAGATCAACCACAGGAGTACGAACGTAATGAACAAATCAACGAGGACAACAACTCAGGGGGAGAAGAAGATGATCACCAACACACGACTCCCCAAGTACCACACCCAAGAGTGCACCAATGCATTCAAAGGGATCACCCGATCGACAACATCATCGGCGACATCCAAAAGGGAGTAACCACTAGATCTCGCATAGCAAATTTTTGTGAACATTACTCGTTTGTCTCCTTTTTGGAACCCCGCAGGACTGAGGATGCATTGAAGGATCCGGACTGGGTAGTGGCGATGCAAGAAGAGTTGAACAATTTCAAGAGAAACGAGGTCTGGGAACTTGTGGCAAGACCCAATGCAAATGTTGTAGGCACCAAGTGGGTCTTCCGCAACAAGCAAGACGAACACGGTGTGGTAACAAGAAACAAGGCACGACTTGTGGCCAAAGGTTACTCACAAGTCGAAGGTTTGGATTTCGATGAAACTTTTGCTCCAGTAGCTAGGCTTGAATCAATTAGAATATTACTTGCATATGCTACTCACCATGATTTCAAGCTGTATCAAATGGACGTGAAAAGCGCCTTCCTCAACGGACCGATCAAGGAGGAGGTGTACGTGGAGCAACCACCCGGGTTTGAAGACGAAGAGTTCCCCCATCACGTGTATAAACTGCGTAAGGCTCTCTATGGCCTCAAACAAGCTCCTAGAGCTTGGTATGAGTGCCTTAGAGATTTTTTAATAGATAATGGTTTTCAAATTGGCAAAGTAGACTATACGTTATTCACAAAAAATCTGGATAATGATCTTTTTATTTGCCAAATATATGTTGATGATATAATTTTTGGGTCAACTAACCAATCCTTCTGTGAAGAGTTTAGCAAAATTATGACAGAGAGATTCGAAATGTCGATGATGGGAGAATTGAAGTACTTCTTGGGATTCCAAGTGCGACAACAAAGGGAAGGAACTTTTATAAGCCAAACCAAGTACACGCAGGACATCCTCAAGAAGTTTGGCATGGACAAAGCAAAGCCGATAAAGACTCCCATGGCAACGAATGGGCACTTGGACCTCAATGAAGATGGAACGAGCGTCGACCAAAAGGTATATCGCTCCATGATTGGATCTTTACTATATTTATGTGCATCTAGGCCAGACATCATGTTGAGTGTTTGCTTGTGTGCAAGATTTCAAGCCAACCCCAAGGAATGTCATTTGACAGCCATTAAGAGAATCTTAAGATATTTAGTTCATACACCCAACCTTGGTCTTTGGTACCCAAAAGGCTCAAAATTCAATCTCATTGGGTATTCCGATGCAGATTATGCCGGGTGCAAAGTAGATAGAAAAAGTACTTCCGGCACTTGCCAATTTCTAGGAAGATCCTTAGTTTCTTGGTCATCCAAGAAACAGAATTCCATTGCATTATCCACAGCCGAAGCGGAGTATGTTGCAGCCGGGAGTTGTTGTGCACAACTTCTTTGGATGCGACAAACTCTAAGGGATTATGGTTACAATATGAACCATATTCCTCTCCTTTGTGATAATGAGAGTGCCATTAAAATAGCACACAATCCAGTTGAGCACTCTAGAACAAAACATATAGACATAAGACACCACTTCTTGAGAGACCATTCCATGAAAGGAGACATATCCATCTCTCATGTCAACACCCAAAAACAATTAGCCGACATATTCACCAAGCCACTTGATGAAAAACGCTTTTGTGAACTCCGAAATGAGCTAAATGTTCTTGATTCTCGGAGTGTGGCTTGAAAAGTTGCATACCTGTATGTTTCTTCAAAATTTTGATTGAATTGTGAAAATCATCCCTCTTCACTTTTCTCTCGAAAACTATGTCAATTATTAGATCTTGATGAATTTTGATCATAGTATGATTGTTGTTTGCTTACTGGTCAAATTCATCAAGATTATTTGAATTGTTTTGTCTCTCTAATCTCTAATATTGAACCTTCAAATATATATGAATGGGCATTGCATTTCTCTCCTGGTGACCACGGACAAGTCCGTGGTTACCCGGACTAGTCCGCCCATTGCAGACTTGTCCGCAGAGTGCCGGTTAGGCCGGACTAGTCCGACAGACCACGGACTAGTCCGATATAAGTTTCTGGACGACTTCGGACTAGTCCGGTCATGTCCGGACTTGTCCGATTTTTCGTGTCCTTAACCCTAGCCGCCACCAAACCCTAATTCATTCACTCTCACACTCGCCCCAAGCATTCTCTCTCTTGCGCTCGAGCAGCTCCGTTCCTCCTCCTCCCTCTCAACCTCGCCAAGAAGAAAGCGATGAAGATGATGAAGACGATGAGAGGACTGACAGCGAAGAGTGAAGCCCTAGGACCTCCCTCTCTCTCTTTTTGGTGTCTTGATGCCAAAGGGGGAGAGATTGAGGGGGAGCTTCTAGACTTAGCTTTAGCTGCATAGAATGCGAGGAGAGAGTCTCCATGTATTTTCTATTTGTGATTGTAATTGTTTAACGCTATTTTCATATCATGTTTGGTCCTATGTTAAATTGCTCAGTTAATTTGCAAGTGTGTGATGAAATCTGAATTTTTGCTCCTGAAATGCTATATTCACTTGATATTAGTTGATCAATGCAAATTCTGCCATTCTTAATGCATTCATGCTCTTAGTATGCATCCCACCATAAAGAATGCACATATGAATGATTCTCTTGTTGCTTGATGCATTTTTGAGTCATATGTGCACACTTTATGAAAAATCTCATTTTATACCTCATTTTGTGAAATCTCAATTGGTTGTCATCAATCACCAAAAAGGGGGAGATTGAAAGTGCATCTAGGACTCCCTTGTGGGTTTTGGATGATTTATGACAAGCAATTGGGATCCTAATTCTTTTGTTGAGATGAATGCAGAAAAATGATGAAAGATGAGCAAAGTGCCAAAAAGAGGAAATTGAGAAGGAAAATGGATTTGAGCTCAAGGAGAAGAAACTAGTAGTTTAGTATGTGTGGAGTGTGTTAAGGAAACACACCCAAGAGCTCAATCTCATTTAATCACACACACACATGCACAAAGCTATACAGGACCGGACTAGTCCGATGTCCACCGGACTAGTCCGATATCACATTCTGCACAAGATCGGACAAGTCCGGTCATCACCGGACTAGTCCGATAATTCTTCTGTTCCACTTCGGACTAGTCCTCCCCAGTGCGGACTAGTCCTCAACACAATGCACAAGTCACTAGATCGGACAAGTCCGGTCTCCACCGGACTAGTCCGATATCCTTTCTGATCCACTTCGGACAAGTCCGGTGTTTACACGGACTAGTCCGATATACACACTGATCTAAATCGGACAAGTCCTCCAAGTGCGGACTTGTCATCCTAAACACTAAAGGTTTCACAGGTCCGGACCAGTCCGATGACAATCGGACTAGTCCGAAGTTTTCCAGTAGTGAAATCGGACAAGTCCGTTTTCAAACGGACTAGTCCGATATTCCTGGACACTTAGGGTTTGCTTCTCACAGCACACCGGACTAGTCCGGTCACCACCACGGACTAGTCCGAATTTTCTGAACCCTAACGGTAACTTCCAGAAACCCCTTATAAATAGAGGTGCACGGCCCACTTTCAAACACTCTCGAACCCTAGCGCCGTCACACCTCCCAAGAGCCTCAAAAAACTACCTCTCTCCACAAAACCAAGTGCTAAATTGATCACTACATTGAAGATCACTTGTAGATCATTGGAGAGGGCACTTGATACGCGATTGAGCTCTTGGTTTGAATCTCTAACACACTCTTGCATCTCAGTTTGTATATTTTGAAGTGTGTTATTGGTGGTCTTGAATCTTGTAATCAAGGGAGCGCTCAACTTGTGAGATCGCCCCTTAAACTCGGTGATTTACCCCTGTGTGATTAGTGGAAGAGGATTGGCCTTCGTGGCGATCCGAACGAGGGAAGGGTTAGTGAAGACCCGGCCCTTTTGTGGGCTCCTCAACGTGGACGTAGGCTGCCTTCGTGGTAACCGAACCACGGGATAAATCTTGTGTCTTTCATTTGTGTTCTTTATTCTAGTTGATCAACATTATCTAGGGTTTGATTAGATTTGTTGAATACAAAGTTAATAGTTGAAATAAAGTCATATTCTTAATAGAATCTGTTACACAACTATTGAACTGATCACAAAGTTTATATTTCCGCTGCAAAAGTCAACAAACAATCAAATTAACCTAACTTGATCAACCTAGCCCGTAAAATCCGGACTAGTCCGCACTTTACCGGACTAGTCCGTTATATCTGTTTTTTGATCTCGTTGTTGAAGTGTTACAGGAACCGATAAAATTCAAGAAGGCCTATTCACCCCCCCTCTAGGCCAACATTCACCTCCTCTAGGGCTTTGCTCTCATGATCGAAGGCAAGCTGGACCTGTCAGAGACTTGAGCAGGCGTTGTCTATGGACAACGCTAGAGGAATAGGTTTTGGGCCTGCTGGGACCATTTCCGCAGGCTCAAATGGATTTTCTATCACAAAAATTGGGTCCCACTCTACAATAGAGGTCCCCTGGACTCCTGCAACGCTAGGGCCGCTCTCTGGGAGCCCTTCAGCGGCAGCAGAAGAATCCACTGGGGAACTTCCAGCTCCGGAGCAGTTGAAGGCACCGCTTCAGGGTCTTCAGTTGTCGGCTCCAAAGTCGGAGGACCTGTTGCCAGTTCTTCAAGCTGTTCTGGCTCCAGCCCAAGCACCTCCGAGACGACTACCTCCCCAGCAGCAGTCGGGGCTTCATCCAGCACCCCTGCCTCCGCTCGCCCAGACACCAATACGTCCGGTGCCCCTGTCGCAGCTGGCTCAGACGCTGGCATGTCACTTGCTTCTGGTGCATTGACCGGAGCTCAAACTATTTCCGTCCCTGCTGCCGGATCTTCAACATCATCCGACCCCAGGGTCGGACCTTCTACCATTTCCGGCTTAGCCGTCGGACCTTCAACTATCTCTGGCTTAGCAGCCAGGGCTTTGACAATTTCCGCCTCAAAAGCCAGAACTTCTGGCATCACCGGTGCTGGAGCATCAACCTCCGCCACCGTCGCCTGGGGTACAACTTCAACTTCTCTCCTTTGGTCCAGTGCTACCACAGAAGCTTCGGGCGAGGACTCCGAGTCCAAGATCACGACAGCTGGTGTCGTAGCTGTTGCAACTTCTGCTTCCGCTTGACGAGGAGGCTCAACGCTTGAAGCCGGAGCTTCAGCAGACGCAGCCCTGGCTGCAGCAACAGGCGCTGAAGCTCCCGGCCCCTTCTTCGACACCCTAGAAATAAAGGGAAGAGAAGATTAAAAACATGCTAAACAATAAGACTGGCATGTCAGGGCGAGCAATCAATCCTTACCTAGGGATGTTGCCACCCCAGTCGCCTCGGAACCTTTTCTTCTGAGGCCCGGAGCTAGAGCCCACCATGTCTGGTGAGACTACAGCTTCGGACCTTTGTTGAGGGCCGCTTGCGGCAGCTAGAGTCTTCTCAGCCAGAGCTTCTCTTGGCTGGGAAGAACTCCCTGGCTTGGAGCTTTTACCCGGCACTGAGGCCGGGGTCAACTGCCCGGAGCTGACACCTCTTGAAGACGCTTGTACCGGAGCAGGAGTAGATGCAGAAGACCTCCCCCGCCAGGGAGAAGGAGCCGTCGTAGAAGGAGCAGGTCTGACGGAGCTCCAGTCAGCGTGCTTCAACTTCCTCTTCCGGCTCGAGGGCTCAGCTGGCTCTTCGCCCTTGTCCTTGCTGGTGTCTTCAGTCTTCCGGCTCGGGGCAGAGGCAGGACCACCCTCGGAAGCTCTGGGGATCACCAATCTGGTGGTCGACGCCTCTCTACCTTGCTAAGGTCGTCAAGCACCGGCATACTCCTCTGGAGCTCCCTACTAAACTGCGCCTCCATGTTCAAAGGGACAAAAGCTGCTGGTGTAACCAAGTCGTCGCCGTTGACATTAATCCCATGCTGGAAATTCTTCAAATGAAATTCCAAGGATGGATCATCTAAGTTGGATTTCAGACCGGTTTCAATCTGGTCGTCATCCATCACGCTGTTGAGGGTCCACATGAGCTTCTCCCTCTTCTTCAGCAGAGCCCACCTGTTGACCAGGAAGTTGCAGAAGACCATCTGGGGGGTCACTCCACCTTCCACGCACTCGCGGATGCTGGTCAAGACAGGGTTGAAGGCATTTGACGACATCGGAACTACAATTCAGGCGTCGGTGTCAACATTAGGGAGACCTTCGGGTAGCTCCAACTTCTCGTACTCCTCCGCCGCAATGATGATCCAATCTTTCTTCCAGTCATCCCACTTGCCGGAAGGAAACGACTTCAAGTATTTGTAGGGGCAGTTCTTGCGCTTCACAAAATAGTAAAAGCCAAGAAGCTCACTCCCATTGCTGGTGGTGTGGATGTTGAAGAAGGTGCGGAATAGCTCGACGCAGGGGGGAATACCCACCCACATCTCGCAAAAGTGGACGAATGTCACCATGAGGAGAAGAGAATGAGGACCGAGGTGATACAGCTGCAGACCATAAAAGTCTAGCATCATTTAAAGGAAGGAAGAGAAAGGTGGAATGAATCCCACTGCTGTGAAGTACACCATATCGCCATTTCGCCCCTTGAACGGGAACTTGCCGGCGTGGACCAAATGGTTGAAGGAGTCATTGGACCACCCCATGTAGGTGCGGACCTTCTTCAGATCATCATCGCTCTTGAGGCGGCTATTGGGGAGATCCAACTCCATCGCAGCAAAGTGGAGCAAACGAAGGGAAGTTAGGCAGAGTTTCGGAGGCTCTGAGCGCAAAGATGATAGAAGGCATAAAGAGTCCTCAAACCGTGTGCACTTTCCTTCTTAAGTAAGCCTCTGCGATGCTTGGTTGGAAACCGCAGTGAGATCGAAGGCACTTTTCAAAAATCTACCCCGTCAATGACGAGTGGGCCTGGGGCCACCCCAACGAAGAGATCGAGGTTCTTACCCAAGGCGAACAACGTTGTCATGATGAGCGGCGGGAAACCCAATGGCGACACCCTGATAGGGCGCGCGGAACCGATACGGTTTTCGTATTGGGAATCGGCGACCTTCAACTCTGTGAGATCCTCACACAAAGATATCATCTGCCACATTCATAACAAGCCACGCGTCAATGGTTCACTCCCGGACCATCGCTCCAACAGCACATCCAAAAGCTCTTTAAATTGAAGCGCGAGAATTGAGAATGGCCCCACCTCTGGCAGAATAACTTAACCCAAAGGGTTTCTCCCAGAGGTGGGCCCGGGGGCCATTGTCGGTACCCTGCGTACCGGGTACCCTTTAGTACCGCGAAGAGTATAAGAGAATTCTACCTGACAGAGTTGAAGGTATTCTTAGGTCCCACATATCACGCTGCGTCGGACCCGCTCCCCTCATATGGCTAGCTCCTGAGCTAACACGTGTAAAGGAAAGCCGGAACTAAATTCCCAACAAAGGGAAGATCCGGCGTCAACACGTGTACAACGACTCCGGACCTAACCCCAAGTAGAGAGGAGCTCTGATGCCGACACGTGTACAGTAGCCCCGGACCTAACCCCCCGTAAGGGAAAGCTCCGGAGCTTCCACGTGTGGAGCCTTCGGACATTCATCGACGCGTACACTGGCAGATCTCATTCAGCATGAGCCATCAAGTGTAATTAAAGCGGCAGTTACAAGATGTAATTATGTATCGTTAATGTTGTATTAGCGACACACGATCAAGAGCATTGTTTATAGGGGTAACGCAGCCATTAAGAAATGTTATCACACTATTAATTATACTTAATACTCTTTAGACAGTGTATTAGGCCATTAAATATGCCAGGGCCACATGTCGGGCCAAGCAAGCTTTGTAACGGTCGGTCCTTAGAACTATAAAAGGGTTGTACCGCACGAACATGGGGGTGGGATTCAATCCGATCCTAGCTGACCAGCTCGCAATACAGCAACACAAACCCCGTGGAGTAGGGTGTTACACTCAGGCGACCCGAACCACGTAAATCTCTGGTGTCATCATCTTTATCTTGATCTCTGCGTGCCCCAACCACAAAAGAACCTCCACAGGCTGCTTCTTAGCGGGTCTGGGGGAAGTGTCGTATCAAACACTTCGACAAACACAATCACTTCCTCGCTAGCAAAAAATCAAGCTCTTACAAGTTCTTACCACGCGATGCAGGAGGCGCCGACAAACAGCAAGAACAACAAATGGTGGCTGCCAGCACAACCCTGTGGTGTTGTAGATCATTTTGTGGAGTTGTAGGTAGCTGGTAGAAATGAGTTGCACAAAGGTACAACTAGTACCACATTAGTCACAACAAGTGGAATAAACGTTCCATGATGGTACTATGTTGGTCCTAGTCTAAACCATATAGAGATGCAATTCGTTACTCCACGTGATGCTAAATTTACTGTAGTAGAAAAGTTCAGACAACACAAATGTTTTGTTTTGACAAAACGTTCAAAATAGCAAGTTGAACTCCGAAACTTGAAACAGAT
>JAYESD010000229.1:22500-27500 GCA_036927565.1 Tuctoria greenei
TGGGATCTTCTCCTCCCTCCTTGATGGTGGCTCCCCACGAACTAGGGTTTGGGTGGGTGGAAAAAGTGGCAAATAGATGTCAAACCAAGGGGTGGGGTTGTTTATATAGAGGTGGAGGCTAGGGTTAGATGGATCTCGAGTTTTGGGATGAGTAGAGGCCGGTTTAGAGTCCCACATGGGCCCTAAAAGAGTTGGGCACGACGTCCCTAAGCCCACTTGACGTGAAACCCAAGAAACAAGTCGTAAAACAAAAGGTCAATCTCGGAGTCGCGAAATATCGGACAAGTCCGGACAGGACCGGACTAGTCCGAAGTCGTCCAGAGAGAAAATCGGACAAGTCTGGCCAAAAATCGGACAAGTCTGATCTTAGTCAGAAAGGAAAAACGGACAAGTCCGCTGGAACACCGGACTAGTCCGGAAAAGTCCAGGGACTTAGCAAATTTTCAAGGATTCATGGAATATCGGACTAGTCCGCACAAAATCGGACAAGTCCGAAAGTTTCCAGAGCCAAAATCGGACTAGTCCGCAGCAAAAACGGACAAGTCCGTTTTTAGTCAGAGAGAAATCGGACTAGTCCTCAGTAAAATCGGACTAGTCCGCACTTTCCTGCGTTTTAAGTGCGGTTTTGCTCCAAATCAATTTTAAACTCGTTCCTCTTGTTGTGGGCTAATGTTAAACATGTATATGAGTGCATGTAGGGCATGATGCATGAAAATGAGGGTGTTACAAACCTACCCCCCTTAAAATGAATCTCGCCCTCGAGATTCGACGCGGAAGAGAAGAGATGGGGAAATTCCTTCTCGAGATCGTCTTCTAGCTCCCAAGTTGCTTCTTTTTCTGTATGGTGCTTCCATTGGACTTTACACCATCGAATCACCTTGTTCCTTGTGACTCTCTCCTTGGTTTCCAAGATCTTGACCGGTTGCTCGGCATACGTCAAATCTTCCTCTAGTTCCAATTCTTCCATTGGCACTTGATCTTCCGGTACCCTCAAGCACTTCTTGAGCTGGGAAACGTGAAACACATCATGTACGTCTGAAAGATGAGCTGGCATCTCCAACCTATACGCTACTTCTCCTCTTTTGTCCAAAATCTTGAATGGTCCAATATAACGAGGTGCGAGCTTGCCTCTTATGTTAAACCTCTTATGACCTCTCATTGGTGACACCTTGAGGTAAACAAAATCTCCTATTTCAAAGGCTAATTTCCTTCTCCTATTATCCGCATAGCCTTTTTGCCTTGATTGGGCAGCCCTCAAGTTTCCACGAATTATTTGGACTTGCTTTTCGGCTTCTTGCAACACGTCCGGACCAAATACTTGAGTTTCTCCTGCCTCATTCCAGAATAAAGGTGTCCTACACTTCCTCCCATAAAGCGCTTCATATGGTGACATTTTCAAGCTTGCTTGGTAACTATTGTTGTATGAAAATTCTGCGTATGGCAAGCTCCTGTCCCAACTTTTCCCATGCTTTAAAGCACAAGCTCTTAACATGTCCTCCAAAATCTGATTTGTCCTCTCGGTTTGTCCATCCGTTTGAGGATGATATGCTGAACTAAAATTCAACCTCGTTCCCAAAGCTTCATGCAATTTCTGCCAAAATCTGGAGGTAAATTGAGAACCTCTATCCGAGACTATCTTCTTAGGGACTCCATGTCGACACACAATATGCTCCATGTATATTTCGGCCAATCGTGCAGCTGTATACTTGGTCTTCACAGGGACAAAATGAGCTGACTTGGTTAAACGATCCACAATTACCCAAATTGAGTCATACCCGGACTGAGTACGGGGTAACCCAACTATGAAGTCCATACCAATTTCTTCCCACTTCCATTCCGGAATCTTCAACGGTTGCAGTAATCCGGCTGGCCTTTGATGTTCCGCCTTGACTCGTTGGCACACATCACACAATGCAACATATTCGGCTATGTCCTTCTTCATGCTATCCCACCAATAGCAAGTCTTCAAGTCTTTGTACATCTTCGTACAACCAGGGTGAATTGAGTATGGCGAGTCATGTGCCTCCTTTAATATTGTCTCCCGAATATGCTTTACATTAGGCACAACGATTCTCTTTCCAAGCCATAAGGTACCATGTTCATCCTCGTCAAATCTGAATTCTCTCCCTTCTTCGATCCTTTCCTTGATTTCCTTGATATCCTCATCCGTGGTTTGTGCTTCTCGAATTTCTTGCTCTAAGGTTGGATTTAACTCCATCATCTCCATCTCATTTACAAACCCGAGGTTCAACCTTTCAAACTCCTTACATAACTCGAACGGTAACTCTTGAACGGTAAGTTGATGACTTACTCCTTTCCTACTCAAAGCATCGGCCACTACGTTGGCTTTTCCCGGATGATAGTTGATCCCCAAATCATAATCTTTGATGAGTTCCAACCATCTTCGTTGCCTCAAGTTCAGATCCGTTTGTGTGAAAATATACTTCAAACTCTTATGATCCGTATAAATTTCGCACCTATGTCCAAGAATATAGTGTCTCCAAACCTTCAATGCATGTACCACGGCTGCAAGTTCTAAATCATGCGTGGGGTAATTCTGCTCATGTTTCTTCAATTGTCTCGACGCATAGGCGACCACTTGACCTCCTTGCATCAATACACATCCAAGCCCTTGTCTTGATGCGTCACAATAAATGTCAAAACTCTTGCTTACATCCGGCAATACCAAAACTGGGGCTGTTGTCAACCGCTTCTTCAACTCCTCAAAACTCTCTTGACAAGCTTGAGTCCATTGGAATGCCTTTCCCTTCATTAGCAACTCCGTCATAGGCTTGGCTATCTTGGAAAAATCCTTGATAAACCGACGGTAATATCCAGCCATCCCAAGAAAACTCCTTATTTCCTTGACGTTTTGCGGTGGTTCCCACTTCAACACGTCTCTCACTTTTCCGGGGTCAACTGACACTCCTCCTCCTGAGATTATATGACCCAAAAATGGCACCTCTTTCAACCAAAACTGGCACTTGTTGAACTTGGCATACAATTGATGCTCCCTCAATTTTTGCAACGTAAGCCTCAAGTGTTCCTCATGTTCCTTCTCGTCCTTCGAGTAGATCATAATATCATCAATGAACACCACAACGAACTTATCTAAGTACTCCATGAAGACTTTATTCATGAGGTACATAAAGTAAGCAGGTGCATTTGTCAATCCAAAAGACATCACGGTGTACTCATAAGATCCATACCGTGTCCTAAAAGCTGTCTTGGGTATGTCCGATGGTCTAATCTTCATTTGAAAGTATCCCGACCTCAAGTCAATCTTAGAGAAGACACAAGCACCCTTCATCTGATCAAACAAGTCTTCTATGCGTGGCAAGGTGTACTTGTTCTTGATTGTTACCTCGTTGAGAGCTCGGTAATCCACGCACATCCTTTGGGATCCGTCCTTCTTGTCCACAAATAAAACGGGCGCTCCCCAGGGTGAAGAGCTAGGGCGAATAAAACCCTTCTCTAATTGCTCTTGAATTTGTTTCTTGAGCTCCGCTAATTCCATAGGAGGCATCCTATACGGCCTCTTAGCTATAGGAGCAGTTCCAGGTATTAAATCAATAACAAACTCAATGTCTCGATCGGGTGGCATACCTGGCAACTCATCCGGAAACACATCCAAAAATTCACACACCACCGGAATCTCCTCAATTGCGACACCGTCCATATGATTCAGCTCTAATTGCTTCGGTGCATGTTGGGTTGCTTCAAATTCTACGGTGATCCCTTCTTCATTAGTCAACTTCACTGTCTTTGTGGCACATTCAATAACCCCATTGTGCTTCCTCAACCAGTCCATACCAAGTATAATATCCAACCCTTGAGAATCTAAAACAATGAGGTTGGCGGAGAAGTCTACCCCCCTTATTCTAAGGCTTACTTTTGGACATACTATATTTGTCCTCATCTCTCCTCCAGGAGACTTAACCAACAGAGTAACTTCATATGAGAGATAGGCAAACTATACTTGGCAACATACTTCGATGCAATGAATGAATGCGATGCTCCAGAATCAAATAACATAGTCGCGGGGTTGGAGTTGGCGAGAAACATACCAATGACCACATCATCCGCTTGTTGAGCATCCTCCGTAGAGACATGGTTCACGTTGCCACGAGCAAAATTCTGCTGTCCACGGCTTCCTTGTGGCTGTCCTCCATTAGGTCTTGGGTTTTGCCTCGATGCATTGCTTCCTTGACCAAGGCCCGACTTAGGACATTGATGTGCAAAGTGTCCAGCTTCTCCACAAGTATAACACTTCTTAACTCCACCAGAATTATTGGGACGAGCTTGGTTTTGAGCATTGGCTCCAGGAAAATCAGCACGAGGTGCATAAGGCGTCGGAGGCCTAGGTGCTTGCATGACAGGGCGCTGCTGCACAAACTGAGTTGGGCGCGGTGCATATCCAGGGCGCTGAGCAGGAATAGAGGAGCTGTAATTAGGCGCATTGGGTGGCGCAAAGCGAGGGCGCACATTACTTCCTTGTTGTTGTCCTTGATATGGCGCCTTCCTCTTGATTTCTTGCTCCATCTCACGGATCTTGTTCTCAACCACAATTGCCTTGTCCACAAGCTTCTGAAAATTGACATAATCACAGTTGAGCAATTGCACTTGGATCGTATTGTTCAATCCCCTCATGAACAGGTATTGCTTCCGGCTGTCCCGGCTAACATCCTCAGGCGCATATCTTGAGAGTTGAGTGAACTTATTGAGATATTCACTCACGCTTGATTTTCCTTGTCTCAAGTTCTCAAATTCTTGCCTCTTCAAGAGCATAACACCTTCCGGCACATAATGAGAACGGAAACTCTCCTTGAATTCCGCCCAGGTAATTCTCTCTTGGTTCTCATGAGCATTGCAATAAGAATCCCACCAATCTGCAGCTGCTCCAACGAGTTGATGAGAAGCAAATAGCACCTTCTCCCGGTCACTGCATTGGACAATGGCTAGCTTCTTCTCCACGGACTTGAGCCAATCATCCGCATCCA
>JAYESD010000229.1:80000-87469 GCA_036927565.1 Tuctoria greenei
AATGGCTCAAGAGGGGGCCCTTGGTTGAAGATGTGCTCTGCGGGAGACATCGCCACCGGTGAAACCTCAGTGGGGTCTAAATAGGCTAGTAATCCCTTTGTAAAGGCTATTTTGTGATCTCTTGGCCACACACCAACGGAAGTGTGTAATATGACTGACGGGTCATGGGCATAAGGGAGGTTCTTAGTCGCCGAAGGGTGATGAAATCACAAACACGTGGGTAAAGAGGTACAAACTCTGCAGAGTGTTAACTAAAACTATCATGATAGCCGTGCTCCCGGTTATGAGCGCCTGGACAACTTCCATGATTAGAGGCAAATTGGAATTTGGTAATGGTTATGGTTATGGATGGTTATGGATTAATTTCTGGTATTGAATATGGTTATTGATGATGGTGAAATCTGGAATTATTTATGATGGTAAGGAATTCAGTTTGGTATTATGGTATTATTTATGGTTATGATGGGTTTATTTCACATACTTATAATATATTGCTTTTCAAATGTTTTACCGTACTTTTCAGCACTTTACCATTATTATTGTCGTCATTTGAATCAGCCGCATGTCATACTTTCCACACTTGCTGAGTACGACATGTACTCACTCTTGCAATCCCCCACCCCAACAGTTGCAGGTCAAGACCGGGATTTTAATGGCGATAATGCGGAGTTCTAGGCCGTGTCTACCGTCAGCTTTGCCTGTGGTGTTGATTGGAGCTGCGCATATACATACCCTGTCGCTTATGCTGCATAGTTGCTTAGTTAGCTTAGTTGTTTAATTAGTTTATTTCCGCTGCATTAGTTGAACTTGTCATTAATATTCATTAGAGCTTGTGTTCAAGGATTTAATGAATTGTGTAATAAGAGTACTTATTTAATAATTTGAGCTGTGGTAATTTTCTGTATATCCTTTCGTGATTGCACTCGTATATGTGTGATGAACATCCTGGGCACACATATGCGTTAGCTTGGTTCATTTTCGGAACCGGGCGTCACAGATTGGTATCAGAGCCACAGGTTGACCGTAGGATGCAGCCTAGATAGAATGGACACTTTAGAGCACATAGGAGCACTCAGGAATCGATGTATTTTTGCTTGGAGTGCTGTTTGCTATATATATTGCTTGCTGGTGTGCGTAATAGAGGATTTTGGGATGCTTTAGCATTGCCATGTCCACCTAGGCTAGTGTAGCCAGTTGTTTAGTTTCATATCCCTTGATGCATATAGTTGGGGACGTTTTCTAATTCTTACCTACTGCTTTTCTTCAGATGGTGAGGACTCGCAACCAGAGGGATGGCAATGATGAAGAGGAGAACAATGGAGTGCCTCAGAACAACAATGGGCAAGGACCGGCTCAGGGAGCTATCAACATCGAGCAGCTATTGGCCATGCAAAACCAGCTCATGCAGACCATGATACAGACTATGGGACAGCTGCAGGCTGGCAATATCAACAATCAGCCCCACATGCCTCCACCGCCACCCCCACCTCCTCATAACCGATTGGGAGAGTTTATGAGGACTAGGCCGCCAACCTTTGCTCAAGCTGCTGACCCTATGGACGCTGATGATTGGCTCAAGTCCGTAGAGAAGAAGCTAGCCATTGTCCAATGCAGTGACCGGGAGAAGGTGCTATTTGCTTCTCATCAACTCGTTGGAGCAGCTGCAGATTGGTGGGATTCTTATTGCAGTGCTCATGAGAACCAAGAGAGAATTACCTGGGCGGAATTCAAGGAGAGTTTCCGTTCTCATTATGTGCCGGAAGGTGTTATGCTCTTGAAGAGGCAAGAATTTGAGAACTTGAGACAAGGAAAATCAAGCGTGAGTGAATATCTCAATAAGTTCACTCAACTCTCAAGATATGCGCCTGAGGATGTTAGCCGGGACAGCCGGAAGCAATACCTGTTCATGAGGGGATTGAACAATACGATCCAAGTGCAATTGCTCAACTGTGATTATGTCAATTTTCAGAAGCTTGTGGACAAGGCAATTGTGGTTGAGAACAAGATCCGTGAGATGGAGCAAGAAATCAAGAGGAAGGCGCCATATCAAGGACAACAACAAGGAAGTAATGTGCGCCCTCGCTTTGCGCCACCCAATGCGCCTAATTACAGCTCCTCTATTCCTGCTCAGCGCCCTGGATATGCACCGCGCCCAACTCAGTTTGTGCAGCAGCGCCCTGTCATGCAAGCACCTAGGCCTCCGACGCCTTATGCACCTCGTGCTGATTTTCCTGGAGCCAATGCTCAAAACCAAGCTCGTCCCAATAATTCTGGTGGAGTTAAGAAGTGCTATACTTGTGGAGAAGCTGGACACTTTGCACATCAATGTCCTAAGTCGGGCCTTGGTCAAGGAAGCAATGCATCGAGGCAAAACCCAAGACCTAATGGAGGACAGCCACAAGGAAGCCGTGGACAGCAGAATTTTGCTCGTGGCAACGTGAACCATGTCTCTACGGAGGATGCTCAACAAGCGGATGATGTGGTCATTGGTATGTTTCTCGCCAACTCCAACCCCGCGACTATGTTATTTGATTCTGGAGCATCGCATTCATTCATTGCATCGAAGTATGTTGCCAAGTATAGTTTGCCTATCTCTCATATGAAGTTTACTCTGTTGGTTAAGTCTCCTGGAGGAGAGATGAGGACAAATATAGTATGTCCAAAAGTAAGCCTTAGAATAAGGGGGGTAGACTTCTCCGCCAACCTCATTGTTTTAGATTCTCAAGGGTTGGATATTATACTTGGTATGGACTGGTTGAGGAAGCACAATGGGGTTATTGAATGTGCCACAAAGACAGTGAAGTTGACCAATGAGGAAGGGATAACTGTAGAATTTGAAGCATCTCAAACCGCACCGAAGCAATTGGAATTGAATCATATAGACGGTGCCGCAATTGAGGAGATTCCGGTTGTATGTGAATTTTTGGATGTGTTTCCGGATGAGTTGCCAGGTATGCCACCTGATCGAGACATTGAGTTTGTTATTGATTTAATACCTGGAACTGCACCTATAGCTAAGAGGCCATATAGGATGCCTCCTATGGAATTAGCGGAGCTCAAGAAGCAGATTCAAGAGCAATTAGAAAAGGGTTTCATTCGCCCTAGCTCTTCACCTTGGGGAGCGCCCGTTCTATTTGTGGACAAGAAGGATGGATCCCAAAGGATGTGCGTGGATTACCGAGCTCTCAACGAGGTAACAATCAAGAACAAGTACACCTTGCCACGCATAGAAGACTTGTTTGATCAGATGAAGGGTGCGTGTGTCTTCTCTAAGATTGACTTGAGGTCGGGATACTTTCAAATGAAGATTAGACCATCGGACATACCCAAGACAGCTTTTAGGACACGGTATGGATCTTATGAGTACACCGTGATGTCTTTTGGATTGACAAATGCACCTGCCTACTTTATGTACCTCATGAATAAAGTCTTCATGGAGTACTTAGATAAGTTTGTTGTGGTGTTTATTGATGATATTATGATCTACTCGAAGGACGAGAAGGAACATGAGGAACACTTGAGGCTTACGCTGCAGAAATTGAGGGAGCATCAATTGTATGCCAAGTTCAACAAGTGCCAGTTTTGGTTGAAAGAGGTGCCATTTTTAGGCCATATTATTTCCGGAGGAGGAGTATCGGTTGACCCCGGAAAAGTGAGAGACGTGTTGAAGTGGGAACCACCGCAAAACGTCAAGGAAATAAGGAGTTTTCTTGGGATGGCTGGATATTACCGTCGGTTTATCAAGGATTTTTCTAAGATAGCCAAGCCTATGACGGAGTTGCTAACGAAGGGAAAGGTATTCCAATGGACTCATGCTTGTCAAGAGAGTTTTGAGGAGTTGAAGAAGCGGTTGACAACAGCCCCAGTTTTGGTATTGCCGGATGTAAGCAAGAGTTTTGACATTTATTGCGATGCATCAAGACAAGGGCTTGGATGTGTATTGATGCAAGAAGGTCAAGTGGTCGCCTATGCGTCGAGACAATTGAAGAAACATGAGCAGAATTACCCCACGCATGATCTTGAACTAGCAGCCGTGGTACATGCATTGAAGGTTTGGAGACACTATATTCTTGGACATAGGTGTGAGATTTACACGGATCATAAGAGTTTGAAGTATATTTTCACACAAACGGATCTGAACTTGAGGCAACGAAGATGGTTGGAGCTCATCAAAGATTATGATTTGGGGATCAACTATCATCCGGGAAAAGCCAATGTAGTGGCCGATGCTTTGAGTAGAAAGGGAGTAAGCCACCAACTTACAGTTCGAGAGTTACCATCCGAGTTATGTAAGGAGTTTGAACGGTTGAACCTCGGGTTTGTAAATGAGATGGAGATGATGGAATTAAACCCAACCCTGGAGCAAGAAATTAGAAAGGCACAAACCACAGATGAGGAAATCAAGGAAATCAAGGGAAGAATCGAAGAAGGGAGAGAATTCAGATTTGATGAAGACGAACATGGTACCTTATGGCTTGGAAAGAGAATTGTTGTGCCTAATGTAAAGCATATTCGAGAAACAATATTAAAGGAGGCACATGACTCACCATACTCAATTCACCCCGGTTGTACGAAGATGTACAAAGACTTGAAGACTTGCTATTGGTGGGATAGCATGAAGAAGGACATAGCCGAATATGTTGCATTGTGTGATGTGTGCCAACGAGTCAAGGCGGAACATCAAAGGCCAGCCGGATTACTGCAACCGTTGAAGATTCCGGAATGGAAGTGGGAAGAAATTGGTATGGACTTCATAGTTGGGTTACCCCGTACTCAGTCCGGGTATGACTCAATTTGGGTAATTGTGGATCGCTTAACCAAGTCAGCTCATTTTGTCCCTGTGAAGACCAAGTATACAGCTGCACGATTGGCCGAAATATACATGGAGCATATTGTGTGTCGACATGGAGTCCCTAAGAAGATAGTCTCGGATAGAGGTTCTCAATTTACCTCCAGATTTTGGCAAAAATTGCATGAAGCTTTGGGAACGAGGTTGAATTTTAGTTCAGCATATCATCCTCAAACGGATGGACAAACCGAGAGGACCAATCAGATTTTGGAGGACATGTTAAGAGCTTGTGCTTTAAAGCATGGGAAAAGTTGGGACAAAAGCTTGCCATACGCGGAATTTTCATACAACAATAGTTACCAAGCAAGCTTGAAAATGTCGCCATATGAAGCGCTTTATGGGAGGAAGTGTAGGACACCTTTATTCTGGAATGAGGCAGGAGAAACTCAAGTATTTGGTCCGGACGTGTTGCAAGAAGCCGAAAAGCAAGTCCAAATAATTCGTGGAAACTTGAGGGCTGCCCAATCAAGGCAAAAAGGCTATGCGGATAATAGGAGAAGGAAATTAGCCTTTGAAATAGGAGATTTTGTTTACCTCAAGGTGTCACCAATGAGAGGTCATAAGAGGTTTAACATAAGGGGTAAGCTCGCACCTCGTTATATTGGACCATTCAAGATTTTGGACAAAAGAGGAAAAGTAGCATATAAGTTGGAGATGCCAGCTCATCTTTCAGACGTACATGATGTGTTTCATGTTTCCCAACTCAAGAAGTGTCTCAGGGTACCGGAAGATCAAGTGCCAATGGAAGAATTGGAGCTAGAGGAAGATTTGACTTATGCCGAGCAACCGGTCAAAATCTTGGAAACCAAGGAGAGAGTCACAAGGAACAAGGTCATTAGATGGTGTAAAGTCCAATGGAAGCACCATACCGAAAAAGAAGCAACTTGGGAGCTAGAAGATGATCTCAAGAAGGAATTTCCCCATCTCTTCCCTTCCGCGTCGAATCTCGAGGGCGAGATTCATTTTAAGGGGGGTAGGTTTGTAACACCCTCATTTTCATGCATCATGCCCTACATGCACTCATATACATGTTTAACATTAGCCCACAACAAGAGGAACGAGTTTTAAAATCGATTCGGAGCATTTAAAATTGATTTGGAGCAAAACCGCACTTAAAACGCAGGAAAGTGCGGACTAGTCCGATTTTACTGAGGACTAGTCCGATTTCTCTCTGACTAAAAACGGACTTGTCCGTTTTTGCTGCGGACTAGTCCGATTTTGGCTCTGGAAACTTTCGGACCTGTCCGATTTTGTGCGGACTAGTCCGATATTCCATGAATCCTTGAAAATTTGCTAAGTCCCTGGACTTTTCCGGACTAGTCCAGTGTTCCAGCGGACTTGTCCGTTTTTCCTTTCTGACTAAGATCAGACTTGTCCGATTTTTGGCCAGACTTGTCCGATTTTCTCTCTGGACGACTTCGGACTAGTCCGGTCCTGTCCGGACTTGTCCGATATTTCGTGACTCCGAGATTGACCTTTTGTTTTACGACTTGTTTCTTGGATTTCACGTCAAGTGGGCCTAGGGACGTCGTGCCCAACTCTTTTAGAGCCCATGTGGGGACTCTAAACCGGCCTCTACTCATCCCAAAACTCGAAATCCATCTAACCCTAGCCTCCACCCCTATATAAACAACCCCACCCCTTGGTTTGACATCTATTTGCCACTTTTTCCACCCACCCAAAACCCTAGTTCGAGGGGAGCCACCATCAAGGAGGGAGGAGAAGATCCCAAACGAGAAGAAGAAGAGGAGGAAACGAAGGAGGATCAAGATCTCCACCAAGTTTCGTCCTTCACCACCAATTCATCCCCAAGTTCATCACCAACCCTAGATCATCAAGATCCAAGTGTTACCTCCAAGTTTCTTGGTTCATTGGAGTTCTAAACACCTGGTATACCTTCTATTCTCTTTTCCTTACGAGAATTCAACCCCTAATCTCCAAACCCACGTCGATCTAGAAAACCCTAATCCGCTGATCTCGCAGAGTGCGGACTTGTCCGATCCCAAGCGGACTAGTCCGATCTTTCTGGTTAAATTGTGTTGAATTAATTCTAAAATTTGATCTAATCAACTCCAAACCTGTATAAACTGGTTAAAATCTATTAGAACTAGTTAGTGATCATTAAAAGCAATCTAGTAACAAGTTCTACCTTGCATTGCATCAATCATGCATGTCATGTCATGTTGAGTAATATTTGTGCACTCTTTGATTGTGTTTCTTGTTTTGTATGTTTATTGTGTGGATTAGACGGATTTGCGCTAGAGAGTGCCACGGAGGATCTACAACCTCAAGAGTTCGAAGGCTTTGACCCTAATCAACAGCAAGAGCAAGGCAAGTGTCCTTGAAGCATATTGATCCTGTTTTAAATAAATGTTTTGTTTGTAAAACTGCATGCTATGTCAATTTGATGGGAATCCTATGGTAGGAAGTTTACTAGATTTGTTAAACCAACCTTGTCACCTGGAATTTATGGTAGAGAGTCGGGAAGGGTTTTTACCTTTTTGCTTCGCTTAATTAATTGGGATGGAAAACAACACTACACATTTAATTGTGCATCAATGATATTCTGTTAATGTAAATTGGTCAATACGATGGGTGATCTAAGCAAGCCTGGTATGTG
>JAYESD010000023.1:65000-70000 GCA_036927565.1 Tuctoria greenei
TATTTCACATACTTATAATATATTGCTTTTCAAATGTTTTACCGTACTTTTCAGCACTTTACCATTATTATTATCGTCATTTGAATCAGCCACATGTCATACTTTCCACACTTGCTGAGTACGACATGTACTCACTCTTGCAATTCCCCACCCCAACAGTTGCAGGTCAAGACTGGGATTTTAATGGCGATAATGCGGAGTTCTAGGCCGTGTCTACCGTCAGCTTTGCCTGTGGTGTTGATTGGAGCTGCGCATATACATACCCTGTCGCTTATGCTGCATAGTTGCTTAGTTTGCTTAGTTGTTTAATTAGTTTATTTCCGCTGCATTAGTTGAACTTGTCATTAATATTCATTAGAGCTTGTATTCGAGGATTTAATGAATTGTGTAATAAGAATACTTATTTAATAATTTGAGCTGTGGTAATTTTCTGTATATCCTTTTGTGATTTCACTCGTGTATGTGTGGTGAACATCCTGGGCACACATATGCGTTAGCTTGGTTCATTTTCGGAACCGGGCGTCACAGATTGGTATCAGAGCCACAGGTTGACCGTAGGATGCAGCCTAGATAGAATGGACACTTTAGAGCACATAGGAGCACTCAGGAATCGATGTATTTTTGCTTGGAGTGCTGTTTGCCATATATATTGCTTGCTGGTGTGCGTAATAGAGGATTTTGGGATGCTTTAGCATTGCCATGTCCACCTAGGCTAGTGTAGCCAGTTGTTTAGTTTCATATCCCTTGATGCATATAGTTGGGGCGTTTTCTAATTCTTACCTACTGCTTTTCTTCAGATGGTGAGGACTCGCAACCAGAGGGATGGCAATGATGAAGAGGAGAACAATGGAGTGCCTCAAAACGACAATGGACAAGGACCGGCTCAGGGAGCTATCAACATCGAGCAGCTATTGGCCATGCAAAACCAGCTCGTGCAGACCATGATACAGACTATGGGACAGCTGCAGGCTGGCAATATCAACAATCAGCCCCACATGCCTCCACCGCCACCCCCACCTCCTCATAACCGATTGGGAGAGTTTATGAGGACTAGGCCGCCAACCTTTGCTCAAGCCGCAGACCCTATGGATGCGGATGATTGGCTCAAGTCCGTGGAGAAGAAGCTAGCCATTGTCCAATGCAGTGACCGGGAGAAGGTGCTATTTGCTTCTCATCAACTCGTTGGAGCAGCTGCAGATTGGTGGGATTCTTATTGCAGTGCTCATGAGAACCAAGAGAGAATTACCTGGGCGGAATTCAAGGAGAGTTTCCGTTCTCATTATGTGCCGGAAGGTGTTATGCTCTTGAAGAGGCAAGAATTTGAGAACTTGAGACAAGGAAAATCAAGCGTGAGTGAATATCTCAATAAGTTCACTCAACTCTCAAGATATGCGCCTGAGGATGTTAGCCGGGACAGCCGGAAGCAATACCTGTTCATGAGGGGATTGAACAATACGATCCAAGTACAATTGCTCAACTGTGATTATGTCAATTTTCAGAAGCTTGTGGACAAGGCAATTGTGGTTGAGAACAAGATCCGTGAGATGGAGCAAGAAATCAAGAGGAAGGCGCCATATCAAGGACAACAACAAGGAAGTAATGTGCGCCCTCGCTTTACGCCGCCCAATGCGCCTCATTACAGCTCCTCTATTCCTGCTCAGCGCCCTGGTTATGCACCGCGCCCAACTCAGTTTGTGCAGCAGCGCCCTGTTATGCAAGCACCTAGGCCCCCAATGCCTTATGCACCTCGTGCTGATTTTCCTGGAGCCAATGCTCAAAACCAAGCTCGTCCCAATAATTCTGGTGGAGTTAAGAAGTGCTATACTTGTGGAGAAGCTGGACACTTTGCACATCAATGTCCTAAGTCGGGCCTTGGTCAAGGAAGCAATGCATCGAGGCAAAACCCAAGACCTAATGGAGGACAGCCACAAGGAAGCCGTGGACAGCAGAATTTTGCTCGTGGCAACGTGAACCATGTCTCTACGGAGGATGCTCAACAAGCGGATGATGTGGTCATTGGTATGTTTCTCGCCAACTCCAACCCCGCGACTATGTTATTTGATTCTGGAGCATCGCATTCATTCATTGCATCGAAGTATGTTGCCAAGTATAGTTTGCCTATCTCTCATATGAAGTTTACTCTGTTGGTTAAGTCTCCTGGAGGAGAGATGAGGACAAATATAGTATGTCCAAAAGTAAGCCTTAGAATAAGGGGGGTAGACTTCTCCGCCAACCTCATTGTTTTAGATTCTCAAGGGTTGGATATTATACTTGGTATGGACTGGTTGAGGAAGCACAATGGGGTTATTGAATGTGCCACAAAGACAGTGAAGTTGACCAATGAGGAAGGGATAACTGTAGAATTTGAAGCATCTCAAACCGCACCGAAGCAATTGGAATTGAATCATATAGACGGTGTCGCAATTGAGGAGATTCCGGTGGTGTGTGAATTTTTGGATGTTTTTCCGGATGAGTTGCCAGGTATGCCACCCGATCGAGACATTGAGTTTGTTATTGATTTAATACCTGGAACTGCACCTATAGCTAAGAGGCCGTATAGGATGCCTCCTATGGAATTAGCGGAGCTCAAGAAACAAATTCAAGAGCAATTAGAGAAGGGTTTTATTCGCCCAAGCTCTTCACCTTGGGGAGCGCCCGTTCTATTTGTGGACAAGAAGGACGGATCCCAAAGGATGTGCGTGGATTACCGAGCTCTCAACGAGGTAACAATCAAGAACAAGTACACCTTGCCACGCATAGAAGACTTGTTTGATCAGATGAAGGGTGCTTGTGTCTTCTCTAAGATTGACTTGAGGTCGGGATACTTTCAAATGAAGATTAGACCATCGGACATACCCAAGACAGCTTTTAGGACACGGTATGGATCTTATGAGTACACCGTGATGTCCTTTGGATTGACAAATGCACCTGCCTACTTTATGTACCTCATGAATAAGGTCTTCATGGAGTACTTAGATAAGTTCGTTGTGGTGTTTATTGATGATATTATGATCTACTCGAAGGATGAGAAGGAACATGAGGAACACTTGAGGCTTACGCTGCAGAAATTGAGGGAGCATCGATTGTATGCCAAGTTCAACAAGTGCCAGTTTTGGTTGAAAGAGGTGCCATTTTTGGGTCATATAATCTCAGGAGGAGGAGTATCGGTTGACCCCGGAAAAGTAAGAGACGTGTTGAAATGGGAACCACCGCAAAACGTCAAGGAAATAAGGAGTTTTCTTGGGATGGCTGGATATTACCGTCGGTTTATCAAGGATTTTTCCAAGATAGCCAAGCCTATTACGGAGTTACTAATGAAGGGAAAGGCATTCCAATGGACTCAAGCTTGTCAAGAGAGTTTTGAGGAGTTGAAGAAGCGGTTGACAACAGCCCCAGTTTTGGTATTGCCGGATGTAAGCAAGAGTTTTGACATTTATTGCGATGCATCAAGACAAGGGCTTGGATGTGTATTGATGCAAGAAGGTCAAGTGGTCGCCTATGCGTCAAGACAATTGAAGAAACATGAGCAGAATTACCCCACGCATGATTTAGAACTTGCAGCCGTGGTACATGCATTGAAGGTTTGGAGACACTATATTCTTGGACATAGGTGTGAAATTTATACGGATCATAAGAGTTTGAAGTATATTTTCACACAAACGGATCTGAACTTGAGGCAACGAAGATGGTTAGAGCTCATCAAAGATTATGATTTGGGGATCAACTATCATCCGGGAAAAGCCAACGTAGTGGCCGATGCTTTGAGTAGGAAAGGAGTAAGTCATCAACTTACCGTTCGAGAGTTACCGTTCGAGTTATGTAAGGAGTTTGAAAGGTTGAACCTCGGGTTTGTAAATGAGATGGAGATGATGGAGTTAAATCCAACCTTAGAGCAAGAAATTCGAGAAGCACAAACCACGGATGAGGATATCAAGGAAATCAAGGAAAGGATCGAAGAAGGGAGAGAATTCAGATTTGACGAGGATGAACATGGTACCTTATGGCTTGGAAAGAGAATCGTTGTGCCTAATGTAAAGCATATTCGGGAGACAATATTAAAGGAGGCACATGACTCGCCATACTCAATTCACCCTGGTTGTACGAAGATGTACAAGGATTTGAAGACTTGTTATTGGTGGGATAGCATGAAAAAGGACATAGCTGAATATGTAGCATTATGTGATGTGTGCCAACGAGTCAAGGCGGAACATCAAAGGCCAGCCGGATTATTGCAACCGTTGAAGATTCCGGAATGGAAGTGGGAAGAAATTGGTATGGACTTCATAGTTGGGTTACCCCGTACTCAGTCCGGGTATGACTCAATTTGGGTAATTGTGGATCGTTTAACCAAGTCAGCTCATTTTGTCCCTGTGAAGACCAAGTATACAGCTGCACGATTGGCCGAAATATACATGGAGCATATTGTGTGTCGACATGGAGTCCCTAAGAAGATAGTCTCGGATAGAGGTTCTCAATTTACCTCCAGATTTTGGCAAAAATTGCATGAAGCTTTGGGAACGAGGTTGAATTTTAGTTCAGCATATCATCCTCAAACGGATGGACAAACCGAGAGGACCAATCAGATTTTGGAGGACATGTTAAGAGCTTGTGCTTTAAAGCATGGGAAAAGTTGGGACAAAAGCTTGCCATACGCGGAATTTTCATACAACAATAGTTACCAAGCAAGCTTGAAAATGTCGCCATATGAAGCGCTTTATGGGAGGAAGTGTAGGACACCTTTATTCTGGAATGAGGCAGGAGAAACTCAAGTATTTGGTCCGGACGTGTTGCAAGAAGCCGAAAAGCAAGTCCAAATAATTCGTGGAAACTTGAGGGCTGCCCAATCAAGGCAAAAAGGCTATGCGGATAATAGGAGAAGGAAATTAGCCTTTGAAATAGGAGATTTTGTTTACCTCAAGGTGTCACCAATGAGAGGTCATAAGAGGTTTAACATAAGGGGTAAGCTCGCACCTCGTTATATTGGACCATTCAAGATTTTG
>JAYESD010000023.1:97500-105000 GCA_036927565.1 Tuctoria greenei
CAAACCGCCATAACATCCAACCCATCCACATACCAGGCTTGCTTAGATCACCCATTACCATACCATATTTAACTAGTTCATGTTAACCATAATCTCATCCATGCATAAATAAATTGAGTGATATAGTTGTTCCCATCCCAGTTGATTAAGCGAAGCAAAAGTAAAAAACCCTTCCCGACTCTCTACCATAAATTCCAGGTGACAAGGTTGGTTTAACAAATCTAGTAAACTTCCTACCATAGGATTCCCATCAAATTGACATAGCATGCAGTTTTGCAAACAAAACATTTATTTTAAAAACAGGATCAATATGCTTCAAGGACACTTGCCTTGCTCTTGCTGTTGATTAGGGTCAAAGCCTTCGAACTCTTGAGGTTGTAGATCCTCCGTGGCACTCTCTAGCGCAAATCCGTCTAATCCACACAATAAACATACAAAACAAAAAAACACAATCAAAGAGTGCACAAATATTACTCAATATGACATGCATGATTGATGCAATGCAAGGTAGAACTTGTTACTAGATTGCTTTTAATGATCACTAACTAGTTCTAATAGATTTTAACAAGTTTATACAGGTTTGGATTCGATTAGATCAAATTTTAGAATTAATTCAACACAATTTAACCAGAAAGATCGGACTAGTCCGCTTGGGACCGGACAAGTCCGCACTTGACGAGATCAGCAGATTAGGGTTTTCTAGATCGACGTAAATTCGGAGATTAGGGGTTGAATTCACATAAGGAAAAGAGAATAGAAGGTATACCAGGTGTTTAGAACTCCAATGAACCAAGAAACTTGGAGGTAACACTTGGATCTTGATGATCTAGGGTTGGTGATGAACTTGGGGATGAATTGGTGGTGAAGGACGAAACTTGGTGGAGATCTTGATCCTCCTTCGTTTCCTCCTCTTCTTCTTCTCGTTTGGGATCTTCTCCTCCCTCCTTGATGGTGGCTCCCCACGAACTAGGGTTTGGGTGGGTGGAAAAAGTGGCAAATAGATGTCAAACCAAGGGGTGGGGTTGTTTATATAGAGGTGGAGGCTAGGGTTAGATGGATCTCGAGTTTTGGGATGAGTAGAGGCCGGTTTAGAGTCCCACATGGGCCCTAAAAGAGTTGGGCACGACGTCCCTAAGCCCACTTGACGTGAAACCCAAGAAACAAGTCGTAAAACAAAAGGTCAATCTCGGAGTCGCGAAATATCGGACAAGTCCGGACAGGACCGGACTAGTCCGAAGTCGTCCAGAGAGAAAATCGGACAAGTCTGGCCAAAAATCGGACAAGTCTGATCTTAGTCAGAAAGGAAAAACGGACAAGTCCGCTGGAACACCGGACTAGTCCGGAAAAGTCCAGGGACTTAGCAAATTTTCAAGGATTCATGGAATATCGGACTAGTCCGCACAAAATCGGACAAGTCCGAAAGTTTCCAGAGCCAAAATCGGACTAGTCCGCAGCAAAAACGGACAAGTCCGTTTTTAGTCAGAGAGAAATCGGACTAGTCCTCAGTAAAATCGGACTAGTCCGCACTTTCCTGCGTTTTAAGTGCGGTTTTGCTCCAAATCAATTTTAAACTCGTTCCTCTTGTTGTGGGCTAATGTTAAACATGTATATGAGTGCATGTAGGGCATGATGCATGAAAATGAGGGTGTTACAAACCTACCCCCCTTAAAATGAATCTCGCCCTCGAGATTCGACGCGGAAGAGAAGAGATGGGGAAATTCCTTCTCGAGATCGTCTTCTAGCTCCCAAGTTGCTTCTTGATATGGCGCCTTCCTCTTGATTTCTTGCTCCATCTCACGGATCTTGTTCTCAACCACAATTGCCTTGTCCACAAGCTTCTGAAAATTGACATAATCACAGTTGAGCAATTGCACTTGGATCGTATTGTTCAATCCCCTCATGAACAGGTATTGCTTCCGGCTGTCCCGGCTAACATCCTCAGGCGCATATCTTGAGAGTTGAGTGAACTTATTGAGATATTCACTCACGCTTGATTTTCCTTGTCTCAAGTTCTCAAATTCTTGCCTCTTCAAGAGCATAACACCTTCCGGCACATAATGAGAACGGAAACTCTCCTTGAATTCCGCCCAGGTAATTCTCTCTTGGTTCTCATGAGCATTGCAATAAGAATCCCACCAATCTGCAGCTGCTCCAACGAGTTGATGAGAAGCAAATAGCACCTTCTCCCGGTCACTGCATTGGACAATGGCTAGCTTCTTCTCCACGGACTTGAGCCAATCATCCGCATCCATAGGGTCTGCGGCTTGAGCAAAGGTTGGTGGCCTAGTCCTCATAAACTCTCCCAATCGGTTATGAGGAGGTGGGGGTGGCGGTGGAGGCATGTGTGGCTGATTGTTGATATTGCCAGCCTGCAGCTGTCCCATAGTTTGTATCATGGTCTGCATGAGCTGGTTTTGCATGGCCAATAGCTGCTCGATGTTGATAGCTCCCTGAGTAGGTCCTTGCCCATTGTTGTTCTGAGGCACTCCATTGTTCTCCTCTTCATCATTGCCATCCCTCTGGTTGCGAGTCCTCACCATCTGAAGAAAAGCAGTAGGTAAGAATTAGAAAACGTCCCCAACTATATGCATCAAGGGATATGAAACTAAACAACTAGCTACACTAACCTAGGTGGACATGGCAATGCTAAAGCATCCCAAAATCCTCTATTAAGCACACAAGCAACCAATATATATAGCAACCAGCACCCCAAGCAAAAATACATCGATTCCTGAGTGCTCCTATGTGCTCTAAAGTGTCCATTCTATCTAGGCTGCATCCTACGGTCAACCTGTGGCTCTGATACCAATCTGTGACGCCCGGTTCCGAAAATGAACCAAGCTAACGCATATGTGTGCCCAGGATGTTCACCACACATACACGAGTGAAATCACAAAAGGATATACAGAAAATTACCACAGCTCAAATTATTAAATAAGTATTCTTATTACACAATTCATTAAATCCTCGAATACAAGCTCTAATGAATATTAATGACAAGTTCAACTAATGCAGCGGAAATAAACTAATTAAACAACTAAGCAAACTAAGCAACTATGCAGCATAAGCAACAGGGTATGTATATGCGCAGCTTCAATCAACACCACAGGCAAAGCTGACGGTAGACACGGCCTAGAACTCCGCATTATCGCCATTAAAATCCCAGTCCTGACCTGCAACTGTTGGGGTGGGGAATTGCAAGAGTGAGTACATGTCGTACTCAGCAAGTGTGGAAAGTATGACATGTGGCTGATTCAAATGACGACAATAATAATGGTAAAGTGCTGAAAAGTACGGTAAAACATTTGAAAAGCAATATATTATAAGTATGTGAAATAAACCCATCATAACCATAAATAATACCATAATACCAAACTGAATTCCTTACCATCATAAATAATTCCAGATTTCACCATCATCAATAACCATATTCAATACCAGAAATTAATCCATAACCATCCATAACCATAACCATTACCAAATTCCAATTTGCCTCTAATCATGGAAGTTGTCCAGGCGCTCATAACCGGGAGCACGGCTATCATGATAGTTTTAGTTAACACTCTGCAGAGTTTGTACCTCTTTACCCACGTGTTTGTGATTTCATCACCCTTCGGCGACTAAGAACCTCCCTTATGCCCATGACCCGTCGGTCACATTACACACTTCCGTTGGTGTGTAGCCAAGAGATCACAAAATAGCCTTTACAAAGGGATTACTAGCCTATTTAGACCCCACTGAGGTTTCACCGGTGGCGATGTCTCCCGCAGAGCACATCTTCAACCAAGGGCCCCCTCTTGAGCCATTCGGATCCCAGGGTAGTTCCACCAATCATCAACAAACCCGATCCAACTACCCCTTCCCCGAGCATCCACAATGGTCCAAACAGCACTAGCAAAGCCCTAATTAATCAGCTACGCCGCACCCATAACTTGGCCTCGTGGTGGCACTGTAGTCCTGGCTTATTCTCGCATGAACCGGTCCTTAGATCTAAAGCAAGCAAACCGCCATAACATCCAACCCATCCACATACCAGGCTTGCTTAGATCACCCATTACCATACCATATTTAACTAGTTCATGTTAACCATAATCTCATCCATGCATAAATAAATTGAGTGATATAGTTGTTCCCATCCCAGTTGATTAAGCGAAGCAAAAGTAAAAAACCCTTCCCGACTCTCTACCATAAATTCCAGGTGACAAGGTTGGTTTAACAAATCTAGTAAACTTCCTACCATAGGATTCCCATCAAATTGACATAGCATGCAGTTTTGCAAACAAAACATTTATTTTAAAAACAGGATCAATATGCTTCAAGGACACTTGCCTTGCTCTTGCTGTTGATTAGGGTCAAAGCCTTCGAACTCTTGAGGTTGTAGATCCTCCGTGGCACTCTCTAGCGCAAATCCGTCTAATCCACACAATAAACATACAAAACAAAAAAACACAATCAAAGAGTGCACAAATATTACTCAATATGACATGCATGATTGATGCAATGCAAGGTAGAACTTGTTACTAGATTGCTTTTAATGATCACTAACTAGTTCTAATAGATTTTAACAAGTTTATACAGGTTTGGATTCGATTAGATCAAATTTTAGAATTAATTCAACACAATTTAACCAGAAAGATCGGACTAGTCCGCTTGGGACCGGACAAGTCCGCACTTGACGAGATCAGCAGATTAGGGTTTTCTAGATCGACGTAAATTCGGAGATTAGGGGTTGAATTCACATAAGGAAAAGAGAATAGAAGGTATACCAGGTGTTTAGAACTCCAATGAACCAAGAAACTTGGAGGTAACACTTGGATCTTGATGATCTAGGGTTGGTGATGAACTTGGGGATGAATTGGTGGTGAAGGACGAAACTTGGTGGAGATCTTGATCCTCCTTCGTTTCCTCCTCTTCTTCTTCTCGTTTGGGATCTTCTCCTCCCTCCTTGATGGTGGCTCCCCACGAACTAGGGTTTGGGTGGGTGGAAAAAGTGGCAAATAGATGTCAAACCAAGGGGTGGGGTTGTTTATATAGAGGTGGAGGCTAGGGTTAGATGGATCTCGAGTTTTGGGATGAGTAGAGGCCGGTTTAGAGTCCCACATGGGCCCTAAAAGAGTTGGGCACGACGTCCCTAAGCCCACTTGACGTGAAACCCAAGAAACAAGTCGTAAAACAAAAGGTCAATCTCGGAGTCGCGAAATATCGGACAAGTCCGGACAGGACCGGACTAGTCCGAAGTCGTCCAGAGAGAAAATCGGACAAGTCTGGCCAAAAATCGGACAAGTCTGATCTTAGTCAGAAAGGAAAAACGGACAAGTCCGCTGGAACACCGGACTAGTCCGGAAAAGTCCAGGGACTTAGCAAATTTTCAAGGATTCATGGAATATCGGACTAGTCCGCACAAAATCGGACAAGTCCGAAAGTTTCCAGAGCCAAAATCGGACTAGTCCGCAGCAAAAACGGACAAGTCCGTTTTTAGTCAGAGAGAAATCGGACTAGTCCTCAGTAAAATCGGACTAGTCCGCACTTTCCTGCGTTTTAAGTGCGGTTTTGCTCCAAATCAATTTTAAACTCGTTCCTCTTGTTGTGGGCTAATGTTAAACATGTATATGAGTGCATGTAGGGCATGATGCATGAAAATGAGGGTGTTACATTAGCTCTAGAATTACTACGGTTATCCGAGTAGCACATACCATCAAACAAACTATAACTGATTTAATGAGCCATTCGCAGTTTCACAGTTTGAATTAGTTCATACTTGCACATGCATGGCTTAATCTTTGAGACAAGCATATGACTACTGGCAGGATCAACCAGGTAGCACGTCCTCACGGACAAGTTGCCTACAGCTACCGGCACTAATAGGCCAGATGGTCTAAAAGCAATGGTAGCCAAGCCAACTGTCGTGTTTCCAAAGGGACTTTTTGCTAGGAACAAGGCAACATGGGCCATGAGCCTTCACTTTCGGCATCACCCAGAACCAAGAGCGCAAGCAAGGTTTCCTTGAAGATGACAACCTAGATGGCCACCCACCATATGGAAACACCGCAAGCGCTATGTGACCGACGCAATACGCCCAAAGGACGAACACGACGAATGCAACTTGTATGACAGACCACTTCCCGTGGGACGGGTAGCAGAATGCAGGCACTCAAAAATCACAGGTATTGAAAACCTTTACGAATGAAGGGACACTGCACCAGGAGTCGGCCGCACAATGACGGGGGGCCTCCAAGCAGCCACATGTCCATCACAACTCATGCGCCAGCATAGTCACAACAGTTAAGCCACCCAAACATCCCACCATGCTCAGCATGACAGGTCTGCTATAAAGACAGCAACCGAAAGTCCACAAAGCGCGAGAACAACAATATCCAGCAAACATCAGGACAATGCAGGAACCCAAAAAGGACGGCACCAACATTTCGTGGCAGCACCATCCGCATCACTCATCTCGGTTGAATTCACGTTGGCCGGTGCCATGGCCAAGGACCATGGCAAAAACCGAAGAACCGGCGGATGCACCGCACCAGAAGGGGAGTTCTCAACGGTTATATCAATATTGGTCATAATAACAGCTGAGCCCATGGGCACCCAGCCAGCCACACCACCTCCCCCTAATATACCTTAGGAACACCTACCCCTCCAGGAGTACGGGGGATTTTTGGAACTGCTGGGCGCACAATTTGGGGTTTGCCCACGAAAGTGGTTTTTTCTCGTTTTCACTGTGAAACACAATGATTTCGGGACTGGAACTCAACCCAGCTTAAGGACATTGGTGGTTTTCCCGTTTTTGGGCGACTTTGGCGTTTTTCGTCCCCGAGCTCATCCGCGTTTGGAAACCATCAAAAAACACACTCCGAACGTGTGTTCGGCCTTGGTCTCGTTCAACAGCCCAGGAACCGACATCGGCAGTTTTCCCGTTTTTTGGCGACTTTGCCGTGTTTGGTTCCAGAGCTCATCCGCCTGTGGAAACCATCAAAAAACACTCTCCGAACGTGTATCCGGCCATGGTCTCGATGAACTGCCCAGGACCAGACATCGGTGCATTTCCCGTGTTGTGGCGACTTTGCCGTTTTTGGTCCCTGAGCTCATCCGCGTGTGGAAACCATCAAAAAACACCCTCCGAACGTGTATAAGGCCCTGGTCTTGTTCAACAGCCCAGGACCCGACATCGGCAGTTTTCCCGTTTTTTGGCGACTTTGCCGTTTTTGGTCACGAAGCTCATCCGCGTGTGGAAACCATCAAAAAACACCCTACGGATGTGTATCCGGCCCTGGTCTCGTTAAGCAGCTCAGGACCCGACATCGGCGGTTTTCCCGTTTTTTGGCGACTTTGCCGTGTTTGGTCCCAGAGCTCATTCGGCTGTGGAAACCATCAAAAAACACTCCCCGAACGTGTATCCGGCCCTGGTCTCGATGAACAGCCCAGGACCAGACATCGGCACATTTACCGTGTTTTGGCGACTTTGCCGTTTTTGGTCCCGGAGCTCATCCGCGT
>JAYESD010000230.1:0-87356 GCA_036927565.1 Tuctoria greenei
CTAAAAATCATGATTGAGATTTTGAAAATACTACTGTAAGGATTAAGTTTCTTTCCTTGTTTGTGATTCTGTTTTTTGTGCTCCATTAACCACACTATTATTCTTGTAGGCTGGTGCCTCGCTGGAATCTCTGGCTAAAGGAGCTGTATGCTTTTCTCGTAAATTCACCCTTCAGGAATTGGAGGATCGCTGGTATTCATTGTTATATGACCCGGAGACATCAGCACATGCATCTGACCGAATGGCCGAGTATGAGACTGAGCTTTTGACTTCCAATCCTGCCAAAACAAGGAAGTGCTTCAACTCAAAGGCAAAGGTTGTTTCGATGTACAAGCGTAAAATAGATAGTACAAAGACACAATATTACGCAAGGAGAAAGAGAGCTTGCCATAAATCACGTCTGTGTGCTGATTTTGGTAATGTTGTTGTACCCTACTCGTGTATTCAAAAAGATGGTGGTGGTTGCACATGTGGATGTCAACTTAAATGTTCCGAAGACCATCAGTTGGTTCACACAGTTGATCTATCTGGAGGTGCTGTAACTGGTAATGGATGTGTAGGTGGAAGCTATGCTGATAGACAACATGTACAATCCAATGGTAACGGACAATGCTCATTCGATATGGAGAATGCTAGCTCTGATTGCAGAAGCATGATTGCTGGAGACAGTAACCATGGAAGTCTTAAAGGCTACTCGGATGTAGACCAATTATATGGATGTGATTACATGCAGAAAATTCCTCAGACCAGCGAAAGGAGCATAGTCTCTATAGATAACCAGTCTAATCTTATAAATCAGTATGATACTGGAGCTACAGGATCAGAAGCCCTACTGAGCGTTGATCAAGATGGTGTCAATCATAATCAATTTTCTTGGAACAGCACGAGAGGGTTGGTTGAGCCAGGCTCATCCAATACAATTAGAGGTAGATGGTGTTGTCAGACTCCTGGCGTTCCTACTTGGAGTAAGCTCCTGGGTGTTAGTTCACGTGAGCTTACAGATGTGCATAGAATTGAACAGGAAACTCTTATGCTTCTTGATGGCAAAATGAAAATGAAGAACAATGTTGCACTTGCAGTCCAGGAAAATCTAGATGGTGGGATGTCTGATTCTAGTTTAGGCAATGCAATGGTGCCAGAAGGTGGACTCATGCATTCCAATTTAAAGGGTTTCAGTGTGAAGGAAGGTCTTGAGCTCCTCAGCAGTGAACATGTTCTGGATTCCATCTGTGACAAAAATCAGAAAGATGTAGGTGATTCTCGCACTAAAGTTTTCCTGAAGGGCAGTTCCAGGGCACCCCATCCACCCTGTTCAGACACAACCAACTGTGGTAATCACATAGATCCTATTCAAGAGAAACATAATGTGACAGAAGTCTCTAGAGTAGACACTATACCTGCTTCAGAAGAATTGCTTTACCCTGGACGTGGTGTCGAGTGCATATTGAACACAGAAGATTCTGAGATCCCTTTGAACGATCATATCCCCATACCTGGTCAGTCCTCTTTACAACGAACCTCCACTCTGGACCAGGATTCTCAACATCACTACAGGAATACGACTAACTTACGATGGCTAAAACTATCGTAGTTAAGTCTAAAATCATCATAATTAACTTATTTACGATGGTTTTTTCTTAATTACAATGGTTATTAGCTGGTGTAATTAAATCATCGTAAATAAGTGAATTTACGACGGCTACCGTTGTAAATTAGCCTATTTACGACGGTGGCCTGTAGCTGTTGTAAATAAAGGTTTGTGTCACGTGGTGGGCTGAGCCACCTTATTTACGACGGTCGTGAGTGGCCATCGTAAATTACACGGACTTATTTACGACGGACATGGTTGTCGTAAATAACAGAGGCCTTATTTAAGACGACCACTTCCCAGGTCGTCGTAAATAAGATTTTAATTTTTTTAAATCTGAAAATGACTAACCTGGCACGATAGCCATCTCATTGCACACATATACAAACAATATACATTCACAAATAGAAGAAAAAAGTTACAATAGGCTCCACAATCATCGAGCGAACACATCACAAAATACAAATGGCTATACACTAGCCTCTCGACTACTTTCGGACCCGAAGAACTCATCTCCGCCCTCTAGTACCGGTAGCTGCGATGATGGAGTTTGAGCACATGTCGTCGATTCCTGCAAAGCACATGAGTAGTTAGACTTGTTTTTCTCTCCCTCTCTCTTACTTCCTCTCTCTCACTCTCTTACTCTCTCTCTACCATCCATCCCTTCTCTCTCTCACTCTCTTTCTCTATCTCTATCTTTGTACCATCCATCCCCTCTCTCTCACTTTTCCTCTCCCGCACACTAGCATCCTTCCTCCTCTATCTCACTCTCACCCTCTCTCTCGCACTCCCTCTTTTCCTCTTCTCTACCACTCCCTCTCTTACTCCCTCTCTTTCCCCCTCTCCCTGTCTCTCTTACACCCCCTCTCACTCTCCGTACCACCCTCTCTCTCTATCTCATCATCCCCCTATCTTCCACCCCTTCTCTCTCTACCACCCTCTGAGTTTGCCTTAGATTTGGCTATGTTAATTGAAATACGACTATATTTAAGGGTTTATTACCTGGACATCCGAAGGAGGCACCTGTGGCGGAGGCACTTGGACATTCTAAGCCCGTTTATTTACATATAATAAACACTTCATCCACAAATTCAATATAACTAATTAACAGAAAATAACTAATTAACATAAACACAACTAATTAATATAAATAATCAACATAAAAATAACTAATTAACATAAACACAACTAATTTACATAACTAATCAACATAACTAATTACCATCAACTAATTAACACTAAACAACTAATATACAACTAAATTAAACTAATATACATCTCAAGTAAACTAATTAACATAAGCAAATTAAACTAATCAAAATTAATATCTAATAATGAAAAAGAATTAAAATCTTATGCAAAAAAATGGGGAGGTGGGGAGGGGCACCGGGCCGTTGGTGTTGGGAGATGCCGGGGCTGAGGAACGGAGGAGGGAGAAGGCCGCCGAACCTGCTAGCATCGGGGGCGGCACGGTGTCACCGGCGTCAGGAGGCGGCACACATGAGGGAGGCAGCTGTTTGAGAGAGAGAGAGAGAGAGAGAGGCGGGCCATGCTGGCTAGGGTATATCCCCTATTTACGACGGCCCCGTAACTTACGACGGCATTAGGGTTAACCGTTGTAAGTTATGCGCTAAATTATGATTGGACTTTAACTTACAATGGCTTTAGGGTTGACTGTTGTATGTTACCTATTTATTTACGACGACTACAATATTTACGACGGGTTTGGGCTTCAGGTCGTCGTAAGTTGCGTAATTTACGACGGCGGCGGGTACCCATTGTAAGTTGTTATATTTACAATGACCGGCCATCACAAACAACGTTAGCCATCGTAAATGGTCCAATTTCCTGTAGTGGTTCTCACCAAACAAATAAATATAGAATACGCTGTACCTTCACCACCACATCCACAAGCAGTAAAGCTGGAACCAGCTGTCAAAGAGAAGAAAGAAATTATGATGTATCTTAATGAAGGTTGTATTGTAGGAAATGTTCCACCTTGCATGCATTGTGACTTTGGTGGTAACAATGCTGATATGCGTACTAAAGCTTTGCATTGTGTTGATGAAGGTGAAGAAACAACTTATGGATTGTTTCAACATGAATGTCGTGATGACTTACAGAATTTGACTTTGCACAAGTCAATTCAAGTGCCTGATCAAATGAATTGTATGCTTGCTGATAATCCCAGAATAGGCTGTGAAACTGCTATCCAAAGCCATATGATGTCTCATGCATTGCCAGATACAGGAATTCATAAACCCATTGCATCCATGTCAACTTCGGGCCAAGCAGAAGAATCTGACAGTGAGAGTAGTGTTCCAGACTATTTTGACCTTGAAGCATTGGTACTTATAGTTTTTTTTCGTGGTTGAGTTTCATTGCTTTGCTTGCCTTGAATCTTCTGACTTCTGAAATATTACTGTAGATACTTGATCAGGACTTAATTCCATGGGATCAAGAATCTGACTTCACTCAACATGAAGGTAAACCTAATATGAACGTCTATTTTTTCAAATCCATCTTTGCTTGAGTTTTGTTAATTAGTCTCATTGTTATCCATAATATTTACTACTGAGTTTTATTTGTGCCATCGGCATGACCAGTTTCAAGGTTTAACTCTCTTGAAAGCAGAAAGGATTTATTAAGATTAGAGAAAGGTGCTTGCTGTTATATGAACAGATCAATTATGTCTAAAGGTGCTTTTGCTATTATTTACGGCCAAAATCTGAAATACTACATAAGGGATACTGAGGTAAGATTAAGCAGTTCTATCACGAATCTTCATAAAATAGTAGTAAATCTTATTCTCCCTGAAAATATAATGTCTTAGATTTTAGTTTGTCAAACTTCCTTAACTTTGAATAGCAGAGTATATAAGGCATTATTTAAATCATAACAGTATTATTAGATTTGGCATGAGATCAATTTCCATGATATAGTATTTTATTGTTGTTTTAAATAAAATTGTTGGGTTTCATATTTAGGCAATCCCAACTTGCTTGGGACAATAAAGGCTTGGTTGTTATTGTAGTTGTAGTATTTTATTGTTTTACTAACACATTACTTTTGGATTTGATGGTCAAACTTTACTTACTCTCGAACAAAGGGAATAGCTAATTAGAAAGAAATCCATTGGTATACTCCTCGCTGTTGTGTTTAGGTTTCTGTATTTACTTTCAAACGTGGTTTTTGGGAAGACAATGCATAACCAAATCATTTTTTTGCCAAACTGCATTCACTTGTTTTTTAATTTTGTATTACTGTGTATTTTCAAAACAGTATTTAACTTACAAGAATGATAATTAATTGTGTTGATGCCATATTGCAGAACTTAACCTGGTCATCTTCAAATGCAGGTAACTGTTGGGAGAGAAACAAAAGACGTGCATATTGATATTGACTTGGGAAAAGAAGGGATGGCCAATAAGATATCCCGTCGACAGGTAATTGATTGTCTGACAGTTGCAAAATAATCTTGGACAGATGGATGTTTCAATACAATAAGGCGAGGTTCTAAATGTGTTTTTCAGGACCACTGTTTTCTCTTGTGCCACTAGTTAGCTTGGACTACTTGATAATCATCACTTGTTTATCTTTTTGAGCTTAAGCAAGCAAACCAAACCTTTTTATTCTCTGCCTTAGAATTCCTCTATGTCTCATCCATTATATTTGTTGTTTTAACGCGATCATAGCTCCTTGCTGAGTTGATTCAGCTTGAGTACACACAAAGTTGCATCTTTTTGAAAATTCCATGTGTTAAGAAGGCTGCTCCCAGTAACAATAGTGTAGTTATTTTTCATTCATGTTTATCTGATCACTACAGGAATCCCGACGATTTGAGACGGCCGCGACCGTCGTAAATAAGCAAAAACGCGTAGCGATGGTTTTACTTATTTGCGACGGTTTTTGGCCGTCGCTCGAATTTCATCGCAATTTAGCTTATTTGCGATGGCCGCCATTGCAAATAAACTTATGTGCGATAGCCTGATTATTTGCGACGACTAACAGCAGCCGTTGCAATTCTATTTGTGATGACTTTTGCAGGCCGTCGCAAATTATTTAGGTTTATTTGTGATGGCTTTTATACAGTACCGTCGCAAACAGTAGAGGTCTTATTTGTAATGGTACTATATAAAGCCATCGCAAATAAAGTTTTTCAGGTTTTTTTTAAACAGAAAATGTTGCCTGGCTCCATGTTCAGAAACACAACATACAATATATAACAGAAACACATATAACAGATAACATATCACAACAAAAACACATATAATAGTCACAATATCACAAAAGCGTCTCACACCTCATCACAAGAACAAGAAACAAAAAAGAGAGGCTATCTGCTAGCATCCACTACCTCCCTAGCCGCCAACGTCCTCGCCGCACGTCAGTCCAGGTGCCGCTATAGATGGCGATGGAGTTTGAGCCTCCGTCGCTGATCCTGCAACACATAGAAGTTGTTTGACATATTGATTAGTTTGGAACTTCATTTTTGACTAGAATTGACTAAACCAGCTAGAATTGATCATATTGAACTTACTTTAGATAATTTGAGTTAGATTTGACTATGTTTGATATTTAAGACTAAATAAGAACACAATATCTAAGTTGAATGAGATTTGCCTATGTTTGATGAATTAAAACCGAGTAAGAACGTTTTGATTACCTGAAAACCCGGAGAAGTGTGCACCGGTGGCGGTACGTGCACTTGTGGCGGTGGAATTTGTGGTGGCAGTAGAGGTAGCTCGAGCTGCAACCCCTGGACTCCCTGGACTTGAAAAAAAACTCTGCCATTGCAAACGTTACAGGTTATTACATATTATTAATAATTTTATGAATTTAAATTGCTTTAACTTACAATCATTGCCCGCCTTTGCACCTCCATTGCCTTCCGCATCTGCTTCATGCAGGCTTGTTGGTAGGAGATGGTGGCTTGCATCGCTGCCTTCGCCGCCTCCATGTCCGCCTTGCCCTCCTCGACCTGAAGGGCGAGAGTCTCCACCTACGAGAATGACGACTTGGGCCCGCTGACAAAGCTTGCGTGGAGCTACCTCTCGCAGGTCGCGCCGCCCTCGAGTTGACAACTCCGTCGAATATAGCGAACCTATAAAAAAGAATAAGTAATATGGAATTGAAATATCTTGAACGGAAAATGATAAATTCAATTACGAACTCACCTTCCGTGGGCTTTTTCACCTCTGCTTGCATACGCGACTTGAGGATCGATTGGTTCATGTTCCCAATCGAATCCTTCGCCGTGTATCCTCCTAGCCTCCTCCCCGTACCTAGCATGAAAAACAAGAAAACCGTGTAAGTTTAACAATCCATATAATTATAATTAATATGAATTATTTCTAAACTTATCATCTGCTCGGCTGCGGCATGACTACACCCCTCACGCTAAGAAGGGTCCCTGTGACCTCTCTTCCATACCTCAGCAGGGGTCAGCGACACCACCATCTTGTGCTCCTGTCAATACGTGTTAGTACGAACATTATTTTATGAATATATAAACATAAGTTAGACACACTTACCATGCGTTTAGCTAAACGCAAGTGGTTATGCGGGCCGTGGTTGTGCTTCCTGTCGACCCCTCTGCACCCTCGAGCTTTCTTGGACTTAGCCTTAAACTCATCGCTAGCCCAATATCGATAAAGGGCCCGGTATGCATCGGACTGACCCTGCAACCAGCTCATGTGGCCCTGCACATAGTTGTAGGTCGTTAAAAATACTCTTGAGAAAATTATGAGAAAAAATATTTACTACACCTCACGTACCTGTGCGTACTCCTCTTCTGTCAGGTGCTTGTTGCTCTCCTGCCAGAAGTGTCGCATGTCGTGCTGGTTTGCCTTCAAGTACTCTTTGATAACTTGAATATGAGCGTTCGATAAAGCTTGCCGAACCGCCTTCACAGCGTTGAAGTGAAACACTTTCCCCACATCCTCTAACATGCGAGGGTCGTCCGGGTCCTCTAAAATATACATTTCCTGTGATAAAGAGTATATTGAAGAGATGTTCATTAAAAGAGTTTAAGAGTTAAATCTTAGAAATTTTATTTAACATACTTACCATGAAATCGGCCCATACGACCTCCTGAACGTTGTGGTGCTCCTGGTGAGGGGTGCGTGCGTAGTCTTCCCACAAAGTAGCAGGCACCCCATCGAGGACCCCGGGATAGTGCATATGCACTAAGGACCCAAGGACATCCACCCCGTCGAGGACCCTGGGATAGTGCATACACACTAAGGACCCGAGGACATCGTTCACCGGTCTGTGCTGTCTATCACCGGTGAAAGACACGTCGAACCAAACTCTGCAAGATATTTATTGATTAAATATTTAAGTAATCAAAAGAAAATGGAATTGAACACTACAATTTTATTACCTATCTTTGACTGGACAAAACACAATCTTCCGTGCAGTGATAGGAAGAGGACTGACAAAGTGTGTCATCCTCGTCCTCTGCCTCTGCTCGGGCACCACTTTGTCCAACATATCAGAAAATTTTGACCCGTTGAGACGTTTTGGTGGTCCTTTAGTGCTAACGGTATCCTTTCTAAAGACATGCCTCTGTTGCCTAAATATGTGATTCAAAGGCAGCCAACGTCTGTGACAATTGAAGTAAGATATCTTTCCTCCATGAGTTAGTCGAAAGCAATCCGTGTGCAAAGCACATATCATACACGTCAGACGATCGTGAGTGCTCCATCCAAAAAACATGTCGTGTGCCGGCTAATCATGAATGAACCACAAATAAGCGCATGTTCTCATTGGTGTGCTCTTTTTAGAATAGCATGCAGTTGTGTGGGCACACATCGATTTTCTCATAGTCCATACCGAGACCAGATATCAATTTCTTCGACTGATACATATCTTTAGGCGCTTTGTGAGGTTGTGGAAGGATATCACAGATCAATTTCATGAGATCATTATAGAAGTTATGGAAAAAAGTACTTAGACTTAATTGACATAAATCTGGTTATGAAAGCAAGGACAGTCAAATCCGTGTGTTCATTCAACAACTGTTCGGATTTCTTGAGCTCATCAAAGAACTTGTCTACCTCCATTGTAAGTGGATCCTCCGCTTCCATAGCTTCTAGCATCTCATCCATCCTATCAACCCATGTTCTATCATAACCCTCATCCACTTCTTCTACGACTCGAGATTTAGTCTAGCCGTGGAAGGTCAACACCTCATAATATGGCGTGAAACCATTTTGACATAAGTGAAATGATAGTTCCATTCTGTTCAAAAACTTGGTGTTCCGACATTTCATACATGGGCACCGCACATTATCATCCGTTAATAACGAAAATTTTCGATCCAAAAATTTATCTAACTTGGTGTACCACTATTGCGAGTGACCACCATTTTTGCTATTCCAATCAGTATATGTCCAATTGCGGTCTTTACCCATGTTTGACTCTGCAGTTTAAAGTCGAAGAAATTATCGTTAATTTATGTAGGATTTATCCTGCTTTTGACGAGACACAAAACCTGTATCCGAACAAAATTGCGGCAGTATAACCTCACTTGTTTTACACTGCACCCCAAAAATGGTGCAGTTATTCAAGCTTTGGTGTCAAGTGTCCAAGAACGAGAGAGGAGGCGAGGAAAGAATGAGAGAGGAGGAATGAATAGGAGGAAACCACCTGTCAGGGCTCGCCGTCTACGTGCGGGAGCTTGTCGTCATCACCGTCGCTTTTTGCCTTTGTGCCCATCTCGACGAATACATTATCATTAAATAGTCCGTGTGGCCTGGGTCGAGCCGAAGCCCATTTAATGACATATAATAGTTATACAGTCAATCAATCAAAAAATATGCATGAAAAAAATATTTAGTTAAATTCTAAACTAAATTAATATCCATTAAGCATAAAACAATTAAAAATAATAATTGACAAACTTAATCTCAATTTACAAAAAATTGAACCTAGGCATAAATATACCTAAACTTAATTAAACCTAAACCTAGCTAAGCATGATTAACATATCAAATTATTATAAGTAAATAATCGAAGCATCATCCCGTCAGCTAGCCGTTGCAAACAGCCGAAACCCAGACTAGTCTGGCCCTATACCACGGACTAGTCCAACCTCTTGGGACTACCGACAATTTTACTTCACCGATGGACAAAGCTGGTGATGTCCCCACCAAACGTTTGAATTTCAAACGGTCATGATAACCTGGACTAGTTCAACCAATAATGGACTGGTCCGAAGTAGGACAGAATGCTTTAGTCCAGCTGAAAACAGACTAAACTGAGTTGGCTCGAACCAGCCCTGCCACTTAGGCGGACAAGTCCGGCCTCCAAGAACTTGGCTTGGGATCTCACACTAAGTGTCAAAAGGACCAGTCCATACAACAATGGACAAGTCCGAACTCAAATAGAATGCTTTGGTCTGTCCCAGAACGAACTACTCTGGGGGCTCCGGACTAGTCTGACCACTATGGCGGACAAGTCTGGACCCAAAACGGACTAAACTGGCTACCCTGGACTAGTCCGTCCAGAAGCCCGGACAAGTCCGATCACTGGGGGTTTTCTCTCAAATGGGCTTCTCACTTAGTTTTTTTCTTTCAACCACCACTTTGAGCCCTCTTGGATGATCTCAATGCACATGATACACACGCCCTCACACTTGATACAACTAGTCTAAACTCAACACAATAGAAACCCTAATTTCTATACTTGAGTCTTCGACGCCCGTTTTAACCTTTTACTTTTTGAGGATTTTGTCTCATTTCAATCATCACACCTGTGATTAAGATCAACTCAGCTCATTAGTCTCTTAATTGTCGTCATCAATCATCTAAAACCCACGGGATGCCTAGATGCACTTTCAATTCGCAAATGCTACTTGATTTTGCGACGGCTGAGGGTGGGCCATCACAAATTAATCTATTTGCGATGACCGGCCGTCGCAAATGAATTTAGCTGTCGCAAATGATTGTGTTTCCTGTAGTGGCTGTCATAAAAAGAATGATATCTATTTATTAATTTGCTAGCTCACCTTCTTTTTTGTAATTCATTTTTATTTTACTTTATGTACAGGCAGTTATCAAAATGGACGATGGTGGATCGTTCTACATGACAAACATTGGCAAGGGTTCATTTTTTGTAAACAGCAAAAAAGTACCATGTAACAAACGTATCCTCTTAACTTCAGATTCATTAATAGTGGTATGGTCTTCATTCCTTCCTTTCCTCGTATGCCAGTAATACCTGCTTCTATGACTTCCATTTGGTGTTAGATGATAATACTTCAACAAAAAAATCCATGCCTGAATTAGTCTAGGCACTGGTTACCTTTTTTCTATTTAACTGCAAAACAAATATGGTACAAAGCTATGAACTGTGCTGTACTGAAGCGCTTTAGCATACAGACTTGTTGCAGGATAACAGAGTATACTAGCTACTGTTTTGTTTGTGATTAGTTCATATCAGATACACAGATGATATACGGTGTACCTATTTCTGTATCTGCAGATGGCAGTAAGATAAACAGTAAAATGGTGGAGAGTGTGCATAAAAGCTGAATAGTGTTAGAATCCCCATAGAATTCCAACGAGTTGCTTAGCGGCAGCGAAGAATTTGCGGCGGCCAGATGAAGAAGATGAACAGTGCTCACTCGGGATTATGGTGCAACGAACGCCCTCAACGCCAAACGTTGTGTCTACTGCGTGTTCCTCACTTGCAATTGACGATTACATGGGCCAATTTATACGCACACGGAGCAACTAACTCCAATTTTGCCGGAGATCATGATCCGTCGTTCACGCTCACTCCATGACCCGAGCTCTGACTCGACGTGCGTGGCGCGCCCACGATGCCCACCTCGGCAACACATTCTGCGACCCATGCCCTGCACTACACTCGTCAACTACTTGCACACACGCCGCACACACATACGTTCTATATTGCCCACACACATATGTTATCGGCGTTTGCCGGTGGACTCTGCTTGGACAGAGTCGTGCCACAGCATCGTGATCGGATTTATTCCCAACAAACTCCACCTAAACTGGATCGCCGATGGTTGAATCACATAAGCGCCAGGTCCTCATTGGCGTTAGTGAGTAGATCCTCCTCCTCCTTCTTCGGCTTGCGTCAATCACGATTGAAGTGGCCACGGACCCCACGATTGAAGCACTTCCCGACGGAATTCTTCGATTTGGAATGTGCCTTCCATTCCGCCCTTGTGAAAAGTATCTGGCCATCGCCGGTAGATGTCTCCCCACCTTGAGTGCGATGACAGCATTATTCTTCGAATGCCTTCAACCTCCCAAGTGCCTCCTCAAACGACATCTTGTCGACATCACAAAATTGCTCGATCCCCGCAACGGCAGGGTAGAGCCGATCTGGGACGGTGTCGAGGAGCTTCTTGACCATGGCATCGTCGAGCATCGAGCCCGAGCCGGCGTACCTCGCCGCCATGCCACTGATCTTGCCAGCAAAACCACCAAGATATTCTACGCCGCCCATGGAAAAACGGTCGAATTTGCCCTTCAATGTGGACAATCGAGCCGCCTTCACTCGATCGGCATCGGCGATCCTCGATTTGAGGCTGTCCCACACCTCCTTCGCCGTGGATTTCGTCAAAACCTGCATAAGAATATCCTCCGGCAAGGCTTGCAGCAGCTGTACCCTTGCTGTCTTGTTCTTGTGCTCGTCCACCCGTGTGATGTCTGCCGGATCCACCACCTCCCACAACCCCTGAGTGTCAAGGTTTGCCTGGACCTTGATCGCCCATGACGTGTAGCTCGCTGACAACAGAATTTGGTACCGTGCTCCCCCCCGCGCCGTGAGACACCAATGCCATTGATCTTTCTCCTGAACCTCGCTCTGATACCAATTGTTAGAATCCCGAAGGAATTCCGACGAGTTGATCAATGATGGCGAAGAATTTGCGGCGACGAGAGAAAGAAGATGAACAATGCTCGCTCGGGATTACAGCGCAACAAACGCCCTTAGCGCCAAACACCATGTCTACTGCATGTTCCTCACTTGCAATTGACGATTACAGGGGCCAATTTATATGCACATGGAGAAACTAACTCCAATTTTGCCGGAGATCATGATCCGCCATTTGAACTTACCCCACGACCCGAGCTCTGACTCGACGTGCGTGGCACCCCCACGACGCCCACCTCAAAGACCCATTCACGATCCACACCCTTTGCTACACTCGCCAACTACCTGCACACACGCTGCATGCACATACGTGTCATATTACCCATGCTCACATGTTCCTGAGATTCGCCGGTGGACTCTGATCGGACAGAGTCGCGCCACAGCATCGCGATCGGGTTTATTCTAACAGAGAGACCATATTTCATTCTCTTGCAACTTGTTGAGTTTATTTCATTCAACAGTAGTGAATTAGTTCCCAAAAAACTAGTGAATTTGTTTCCCTAAAAAAGTAGTGAACTAGTGATTCTATGTAGTTAGTCGAGGCTTACCATTTCAGACACATTTTTGTGCATGCCATTCTATTATTTTGCTCACGATCATGACTCATTAGAACTTGGAAGCAATCTTTTGAGTGCCGTTGGTAGATGCTATAATAGCAAATAAATCCTGGATAGGGATACTACTTTTACTCCACTCTTTTTTTTGAACTAATCCTTAACTTATTTCACCGATACTTACAAGTTAATATTAATGTAGCAAACTTTAACTCCTATTTTGGCATGCAGATAAGGAACATGAAATTCATTTTTCATGTGAACCATTATGCTGTAAGGCAAATGGTTCGGGCTAGGATGGGAAGCTCCCAAGGTAACAACACAACGTTTGATTGGAATCAGAATGCATGAATTAATTCTATGAGTCCGCTCTTATTTATTTGTGATAGCTAATATATCTATGTTCTGGATTGAACACTGTTATCCAGTTAACTTGGCTCCACCGCTATATGTAAATCAATGCATATTCTGGGTTCCTTTGTCTTGATTACCTCAAACTGTGTTCTTGGAATGTGTGTTGCCATTATCTTCTATTGCATTCATATCTTCCCGCTAAAAAATAATTTTGACATCTGAAAAGAAAAGGAAAAAAAAAGAGAGGAAAGAGAACTCCATAGTTGACAGAACATGGACTAAGTGGCATGAGTCCTCAAAGATGGGGTAAATTGAATGGTCTGTTTGGGTTGTGGGATTTCATTGAAGGGTTTTGTTACACAGTATGAACAAGCTATGATGCATATCAAACAATGCTTGATGATAAAGGTTCTTGTTCTATGGTTTTCATATCTTTTTTACGCATACATAGAAAAACTGCCACAATTTACAATTTGCCCCCATGAACCTTTGAGCACAAAATCCTCTTCGGAACTTCACTTGATGCTCTACTTCCCCAACTTTGAAATGACGGCTGGCAATCTAGATGGTGTATGAAACCATTTCATTTTGGGCAAACTCTTTCCAAGATGACCCTTGCATATTTGACATTTGATGTAATTGAAATAAAACTGGCTAGGTGAGGCTTGGTGTATTGCAATCATCTTGGTGCAAAAGTGCATATGAACCATATGTTGGTCTCATATTTTGTTTGTCTCACAAAGTTACCATCGAATCTGTTTGGGTTTTCATATATACCACCGTCAAAACAGGCAAAATAATTAAGTATTGTTTTCAAATGTTGCACTACAGGAATCCTGACCAATTACGTCAATCATGGCCGACGTAATTAAGGCCAAAACCTACGAAAGTTACTAACTTAAGTCGGTTTTCCCTTAATTATGTCAGTTATTGGCTGATGTTAAGGTTTGATCGTAAGTTAGCTAACTTACATCGGCGGCCCGCAACCGTCATAAGTTAGTTACTGGGCTGGGCCATGTGACTTATATCGGCCGTCCGTGGCCGGCGTAAGTAAGAGCCTTTACTTACGTCGCTATGGCCAGATCGACATAAGTAACGTGGGCTAACTTACGTCGGCATGGCCGAGCCGACGTAAGTTAACCTTAGCTAACTTACATCAGCCTTGCCATAGCCGACGTAAGCTATGTTTGTATTTTTTTTAAATGGAAATTGTCTACCTCGCACGATGGCGAGCTCATAGATACAACAACATAAATATAATATAGTTTCAACAGTTTCAACAACAGCAATATCTCAAACAGTTTCAATACAGCAATATCTCAAACCACACATTCGCCCCAACAATTTACAAAAGGTCTACACACTAGCTCCTCAACTACCTCCGGAGCCGAAAAGCTTGTCTCCGCGCATCCCTCCGGGTGCTGGTACTTGCGCCGAAGGAGTTTGCGCCTCCGTCGCCGAACAGTTAAACATGTTACAAATGCATCTTTTTTTTCTTTCTCTCACACTCTTCCTCTCTCTAACTTCCATCCTCTCACTCTATTCCTCTCTCTCTCTTTATCTCACTCTCTTCCTCTCCCTCTTTCTCTCCCACTCTCTTTCTCTCACACTTTCTTCCTCTCCCTCTCTCTCTTTGTCTCTTTCTCTCACTCTCTTCCTCTCCCTTACTTTGTCTCACTCTCTTCCTCTCCCTCACTTTGTCTCACTCTCTTCCTCTCCCTTACTTTGTCTCACTCTCTTCCTCTCCCTCACTTTGTCTCACTCTCTTCCTCTCCCTCTCTTTATGTCACACTTTCTGTCATCCCCCACTTTCTCTCATTCGCTCGCTCTCTTCCTCTCCCTCAATCTCTCTCACTCTCTTCTTCTTCCTCTCTTTGTGTCACACTTTCCCTCTTCCTCTCCCTCTCCTTTTCTCATTCTGTCTCTCTTCCACTCCCTCTCTTTCTCTCATTCTGTCTCTCTTCCTTACAACGGCTCGAGAGGAGGAGGCGCGACGTCAACTCAGGAGGAGGAGGCACGACATTGGCTCGAGAGGAGGACGAGTGGCCCCCGACTGCTCGGGGAGACGGCGGCCCGGGAAGCTCGAGGAGGCAATAGCCCAGGGAGCTCGCAGAGGTGGTGACGCTTGGGGAGGCGCGGCGCTCGGGGAGGTGGTGGCTAGAGGAGCCACCGGCGGCGCTTGGTGAGGCGGCGGCGGTGGACTCATGGAGGCGGCAGCAGCGAAGGGTCGGGGATGCAGCAGCTGCAAGAGGAAGGCACGCGTGGTGTTAGCCGCGTGCGCGGCCCGCGGGGTTAGGGTTATTTACTTTACCAACGTTGGCCAGTTAACTTCCGTCGGCCTTGGGCTCGACTGACATTCTTAGTGCACCTAATTCCATCGGTCTAAATTTCGGGCTGACGTACTTAGTGCGTTAAGACCGTCGGTCCTCCTACTGACATCGGTCGCGGGCCCGTGACCAATGTAAGTTACCTAACTTTCGTCGGATGCAGCGGGTCGACATAAGTTATTGGACTTACATCGGCCGGCCCATGTAAATTATGTTAGCATAAAGTTGCGAGTTTCCTGTAGTGCTGGTCCTCTAATATACCATATGTTGGTCCTCAAAATGCTTCAGTCACAAGAGGGACGAACATATGAAATCAAATTAATTATCTTTTTCAAATATTGACTGTTCCAAAGGTACTGTAATTTGCGTGAAAATCCCTCTGTAGAATCTTGGTGAAATATTGATGAATTATCTTAATTTAGTCTATTAAATGGTAAATAACAACTACAGCTTGTCATATTAAGAAAATGAATTCTAAGAATGACTCAAGGAAAAGACAAATATTACTAAACATGAAACAAATTATCTGATACTTACATTGATGGGAGGATCATGGTTGATCTCCTATAAATAATTTTCTGTGCCTCAACTTATATATGAGCGAACTATCCTTATGAGCTTCCATGAAATACTAGATTTACGAAGTCATCATAGGAGCCTCATTGTCGAGGAGCACGACGGCGACCACTAAAATAATAAGTTGACAAATGCAACATCCTTGTGGAGTTCAAGACTTGAACCTTGATAGATTGATTTCATCATTAAAAAAACATAACTAACTGAGTTACCTTCAATTTGCAAATGTTTTTAGTACTACTTAGTAATGTAGCTGAATGTGTAAAAATTGATTTAGGTGTACATCTTTTCATACATAGTGCATTATTACTATCGGTGCCAACAAAACAATTTTCTTTGCTAAGAAGGACAATATATTGTTTGTGTTCTCGGTTGTGGGAACACGTGTGTTGCCTTTTCTTACTTAGCGTGTGTTCTACGGCGGAAATCCCATGTATTTCCATGTTACTAGAATGTCTTTGAGTTCTACCGCGATGTGATATTGACTTTTGAAGTTTAAACTGACAACACACTAGTCACAAGGAATATGATAGTTAGGATAAGCTCTAACATCACATGGTAAAGTAGTGCAGAAATGTGAAACAGAATATCGGTTTGCCATGTAGAAAGAGAGTATACTTTTCTCGAGATAACTATGCCTCGAGAAAAATATTTAAAATATTCATACGGTATTTAAGTAGAGAAATAGTTCAACTAAGGATAATCTAGCATAACATAACTGGCAAAGGGACAAAAAACTGTTTTTGTACAGCACCTAAAATCATACAACACTTGTTTTTTTATTGCCATTATAACACTTGTCTTTTCATACAACATTTGTTTCTTGTGGAGAGCTGCTCAAATTACTTTTGGTATTGATATTCCACTTAATGTTTCTCATATGTTTAATGACTGAATGTCCAATATGGATAGGAAGATAAGACATATATTAACTACATGCTTCAACGATGTGGTGGGTTATCTGGTTGAATAGGAATGAAGTTGTATTTGATAAAAGTCCAACTAAAAGTTATATGTCGGTTCTGTTCAGAGGAATTTATCGTTGGAAGACATGGGCATCACTATAAAGACATGAGAAGTGCTGGAGTCAATAAATGTATGCTTATCTGTTTTTGTTCTTGTCTCTATGGCTATGTCATTGTGTTTGTGCGGCCATGCCGCGGTTTGTAATACACTGGCTGTAGCTTTCATTTGAGGTTAAGGATCAGAATAATTCCCTTTATCTAAAAACTGGGAACGTCTAGAATGCAACCAACTCTCCGGTGCAATCGTGCAAAAAATCAATTACATGTCACACGATCTTCATCCTACGGTTACTGTATTTTTGCACTTAAACTCTTCCACAAGGTAATACAGTTCTTGTTGCAATGAGAGTGTGTAACAGTACGATTACCGTAAGATGAAGATCATGTTGCTCATAAACAATTTTTGCATGATTACACCGAAGAGCTGGTTGCATTCTAATCTTTCCCTGAAAACTATGCCTCGAGATATGCAACCCCGTAGTGACATCCTAATGATACTGGGTCTTGATGGGCTTGATCCTGAACTGGGCCTCATAAAAGCTTGGACTATAATTGATCTTACAGCTACACGAGCTGCTGCTCATTTCATTGATTGTCCTCTCCTCTGCTATGTAATCATCTCATGTCAGTCGTGATACAACTATGTAATCATATTTAGCTTCAGCCTATTCACTCTCCGAGCTCAATTCTATAGCCACTATTTCCGTTACGGTTACAGATAGATGTCGAATTAAGCAGCTCTGGTTCAAAAGGTAGTGTCGCTTACAATTTTTAGATACATCCATACGAATCTACTTATCACATCGCCTCACGAAAAGTACTACTCGTCTTATCACCAAGCGCAGAAAAAATATTGAAAGGAAGCAATCTTACAATGGCTGGAAGAACAGTACTAATTAATTCCAGCCTAACTAGCTAATACTCCTACATATCACATGTCTATGTACCTCCTGCCAAAATCAGTGATAGAAAGAATGGATGTAGTTAGGAGGAAGTTCTTTTGGCATGGAGAATGCTAAGAAAAAGAAGTATCACCTTGTTAAATAGGAGAAGATATGCAAAACACTACAGGAATCTCGATGACGGCCTAAAACCATCGTTAATAAGGGCTCTACCATCGTAAATAAGCTATATACGTTAATAAGATCTTATTTATCACGATTTTAGGTCGTAACCGATTACTAATCGTAAATAAGGGGATTTATGAAGGCCAGGGCGGCCCGTCGTAAATTAGACCCCCTACCACGTGGCAGCTCAGAGGGCTTATTTACGACTGTTGTGAACCAAGCCATGATAAATAAAATACCTTATTTACGACGGCCCGTTACAGTCATTATAAATAATAGTGACTTATTTACGATAGTTATTTATGGCATCCGTAAATAAGAATGTCTTATTTACGATGGCCATGTACCAGAAACTATCATAAATAAGTAACGCAAATTTTTTTAAAAAAATAAAAAATACTATCCTGGCTTCGGGGCTAGCCTTGGCTCGATGGCCAGCTCACACACGCAATAACAATAGCACAATAATATCACAATAAACACTATCAACCATTCACAAAACACTATACACACAACACACGCCACACTACACGCTACCATGTCCGCTACCTCCGGAGCCCGGTAAGTCATCCTCGAGCCGTCATCCAAGTATCGGTAGCTGTGACGATGGAATGTGAGCCTCCGTCGTTGATTCCTGTGATGTACAAGTGTAGTTAGATAAGTTATAAGTTTCCAAGTGCATATTTGACTAAATTTGCTTATTACAAACTAAAATTGGGCAAGTTTAACTTGTCATGGCTACGATTGAGTAAGTTTGATCATATTTCTACTAAGGTTTAGCAAGTTTAACTAGTTTTGACTATATTTTAGTAAATTTGATCATATTTTACTCATGAATATGACCTAGAGGGGGGAATAGGCGTTGAAACTTTTTTCTGCAATACTTAATAAAATTGTCAAATACAGGAAGGCCTGACTAGTCGAGTGTAAGATGCGGACTAGTCCGGTGTGCAACTTACACCTACGGAAGGATTAACTGATTTTCATAATTTTCTGAATCGTTACAGCAGCGAACTGTAGTAAACTATCCTAACAACTTTAGAAAATGTTTAGGACGAGTAATTTGCACGTGGAATACAAAATTAATATAAGTTGCAAATATAATCAAATATATGCCCTAGATAGTGATGATTGCAAAAATAAAGATCTATAACACACAAGACAAAGGATTTTTTTCCGAGGTTCGATACCACGCAAGATATCTACGTCCTTGTTGAGGAGCTCACACAGAGCCAGGTCTCAACCAACCCTTTACTTCTTCAAGTAACCACGAAGGCCGACTTGAGTTTCACTATCGCAAGGTAATCACCGAGTTAATGGGGCTACCTCAAAAGGTGAGGGCTCCCACAAGATTACAACAAGAAAGCAAATCCAATACACTCGAAAAATATACAAGAGATGCGAGAGTGTATGAAAGATCAAACCCCCAATAGCTCAACAATGCGTAGACGACGATCTCCCTTTCCCAAATCTTGATTCCCAAAGGATTTAACCTTTTATGGCTTTAGATGTGTGGGGGAGAAGTGTTTTTTGCTCTTGGGATGTGTGACGCTGCTAGGGTTCTTAGTTGGTGTTGTGGGGTCATGGATCACATATTTATAGCGACTCCAAAAAAGTTACTGTTAGGGATCCTGACGTCCGGACTAGTCCGCTCTTGGGACCAGACAAGTCTGGTGTGCTGCTTGATATGTGCGCGAAATGTGCAGCACACCTGAAACCCTAATTACAGTGAGTGAATCGGACTAGTCCGTAGAGCGAACTAGTCTGTTGAGATTCCAGTAACCAAATTAGACTAGTCCTCTGGTGAACGGACTTGTCCGGTTCTCTAGTGAATTGCTTAACTTCTTGATTTTAGCCCTTACCCTCTATGCAAAGTCATGATCTCTTGGGATGTGTCTCTCACGCACATCCTATACATTAACAACTTCTTTGCGCTTCCATTCTTCACTTGGGCTCTTCCCTTCTCATTCCTCATTTTTCACCATTTTGTGCACTATTAGTTTTATTCCCTGTAGACCTCCTTTCATCTCAACAGATCTCATTAGGATCTCGTTTGTTTGTCTTTTCATTCCAGAAATAAGGGCAGCAGCTAGCACTTGGCGTTCGCGAACAGCCTGTCCGAGGATGCGGCGTGGGTTGTGCTCTGCGGGCTGCACTGCACTGTAGCTTGGTGCAGGGGAGGGGAATGGAGCTAGTGGTGCCGCACTTGTTGTAGACAGGTTGAACAAATCATTGCACAATTGCTAATAATTTCTAAACAATTATTGCTAAACAATTGAACAAATAGTTTCTAACGATTAAACAAATATTTGAACAAATAGTTGCTAAACAATTGCTAAACATGGCTGCTAATTGAACAAATAATTGCACCAATAGTTGCTAAACATGGCGACTAGAACAAATAATTGCACAAATAATTGAAAAAAAGCCTCGGTAGCCATCGGCGTGGGGACGCGGTGGCCAGCCACGGCCGTCGGCTGAAGGGGAAGGGAAGTGAAGGCGCCATACCTCCTGGCGGGCGGCGAGTGAGACCGGCAAGGGTGACACGCGGTGGGGCGCAGCCGCGCGGTTGACTCTGGCGGAGCTCGGGCACGAGCGTGGAGGCCGTCGGCCTGGGGGCCAGTGTGGGGGCCGGCGGCACCGACGAGGGCAGCTCGGCCCTGGCGGCGGCGGTAGAAACTCGGGCTTGGCATATATATATATATATATAGAGTATTTAGGGTTATGTGTTGGACGAATAATGGACATGTTTTATTATGTGTTGAATTGTTGTAGAAATTTATATGCATTGTACTCTATTTTGTTAATATTCACTATGGAAAACTGGCACAATTACATCGGCCTGAGTAACTTACGTGGGCCGGCCAACGTAAGAAAATGAACTTACATCGGTTGCGGGTCCATGGTTGATGTAGGTTCAATGACACCGACGGTATTAAGCCCACTACTTACATCGGTCCAGGCCCAGACCGACGTAAGCGGGCTGATGGCATTTACCAAACAACTTACTCGGCCTGGTCATAGGCCGACGTAAGTTGCTTGGCTGACGTACATTAGGGTATTAACCCTAAATCCCGCGAGCCGCGCGCGTGGCCCATTTCGTGCACGCGACCTGCTCCTCCTCGCGCCCGAGTTCCCGCCGCTATATATATATATATATATATATATATATATATATATATATATATATATATATATATATATATATATATATATATATATATATATATATATATATATATATATATATATATATATATATATATATCTGTGTGTGTGTGTGTGTGTGTGTGTGTGTGTGTGTGTGTGTGTTGTAATGACATAGTCGGTCCCAAGCCCGGATAAAGGAGGAGGGGTTGTGATAGGCTTGGCGAGCCAACAACTATACCTAGCCATTCTCATGGAAATGAAACCCATTGGAAATTCGTTGGGGTGTAACCCTCTTAGCGAGCCATAGCGGAACCCGGGTATGGTGTTATGTGGGCGAGGGCCGGGTCGCCACCTCCTTAGTGGCGCGCCATATCGGAACCCGGATGTGGTGTTAAATGGGCAAGGTCCGGATCGCCACCACCATAGTGGCGTGCTACATCATCACCCGGATGTAGTGTTAAGTGAGCAAGGGTCTTTGCATCTTACTCGATGGATGCAAAGGGTAAGGAAGCTAGCTGAGGAAACAAGGTTTCAGGTGGGTAGTTGGAATGTAGGATCCTTGACGGGAAAGCTACGAGAGTTAGTGGACGTTGTGATTAGGAGGCATGCAAATATCATTTGTGTACAAGAGACTAGATGGGCAGGTCAAAAGGCGAGAGAGATTGAGAATACCAGTTTTAAGCTTTGGTATTCTGGCTCGACTGGGACTAGGAATGGCATAGGCATCCTAATAGATAAGAGCCTCAAGGATGGAGTAGTGGATGTCCGTAGACGAGGTGTGATAGGATCATCCTAGTCAAGGTAGTTGTGAGGGACCTTATCTTGAATGTCATTAGTGCTTATGCCCCACATGTTGGGCTCGCCATGAGCGTAAGAGACAATTTTGGGAGGACTTGGAGGATATGTTTAGTAGTGTACCGATAGCTGAGAAGCTCTTCATAGGAGGAGATCTTAATGGCCATGTAGGTACAACTAACGTAGGTTTTGAGGGGGCACACGGAGGTTTTGGGTGTGGCGATAGAAACCTGGAGGGTAAGGATATCCTAGACTTTGATGTAGCCTATGACCTATTGGTTGCTAACACCCTCTTTAAGAAGAGACTATCTGACTTAGTGACCTTTACAAGTGCCCAACATTCTAGTCAAATCGACCATATCCTCACCAGGAGAAGGGAGAGGGGGGCATGTTTAGATTGTAAGGTGATTCCTGGGGAATGTGTTTTTCCACAACATAAACTTGTGGTAGCCTACTTCCATTTCCACGTGCATGTGTCACGAGACACAGGTGTTAAAACTGCAAGAACAAAGTGGTGGAAGTTGAAAGATGAAGCGCGCAATCATTCAAAAGGATGATGATCGAGGAAGGACCTTGGAGCGAAGAGGAACATGCGGATAGTATGTGGGTGAAGATGGCGACTTACATTAGGAAGGCAACTAGGGAGGTGCTTGGGTGGACAAAAGGTAAAAAACTTGTAGATAAAGACACTTGGTGGTGGAATGAAGATGTACAAAAAACTATTAAGGAGAAGAAGGAGTCTTATAAGAGCTGGCATCATGAGAGAAGCGCAAGTAACATGGTGAAGTATAAAGAGGCTAAGAAAAATGCAAGGCGTGTTGTGAGTAAAGCAAGGGGGCAGGCCTATGATGCGCTATATGAGAGGCTAGGGACAAAAGAAGGCGAAAAGGATATATACAAGATGGCAAAACTTCACGAGAGTAAGGTCAGGGATCTCAACCAAATCAAATGCATTAAGGATGAGGCAGATCGAATTCTATTGAAGGATGAAGAGATTAGGAACAAATGGCGGGACTACTTCAATGGACTATTCAATGACGGGAATGAGAGCATTAGGTTCGAGTTGGATGACTCATCTTATGACACCAACAAACAATTCGTGTGGAGGATACAAGAGTCTAAGGTTAGAGAGGCCTTAAAAAGAATAAAAGGAGGAAAGGCCATCGACCCCAATGATGTCCCCATTGAGGTGTGGAGATGTATGGGGGATGTAGCAATAGTATGCCTCACTAAACTATTCAACTGCATTTTTCAGTCAAACAAAATGCCTAAAGAGTGACGGAAAAGTATTTTAGTACCCATCTTCAAAAATAAAGGAGATGTTCAAAGTTGTACTAATTACTGAGGATTTAAGCTTATGAGTCATACTATGAAGCTCTGGGAGAGAGTGATTGAACACCGTTTGAGGAAAGTGACCAATGTCACTAAAAACCAGTTTGGTTATGCCTGGGAGGTTCACTATGGAGGCGATTTTCTTACTCCGTCAGCTTATGGAGAGGTATATAGAGCAAAAGAAGGATCTACATATGGTGTTCATTGACTTGGAGAAGGCATACGATAAGGTACCAAGGCCGGTCATGTGGTGGGTGCTTGAGAAACATAAAGTCCGAATAAAGTACATTGAACTTATTAAGGATATGTACGATAAAGTGGTGACAAGTGTGCGCGTAAGAGATTTGAGACCGATACTTTTCCTATCACAATAGGGCTACACCAAGGATCAACCTTAAGTCCATACATCTTTTTCTTAGTGATGGATGAGGTGTCGAAGGATATACAAGGGGATATCCCTTGGTGTATGCTCTTTGCTGATGATATAGTGTTGGTAGATGAAACTAGGGATGGTGTTGATAGAAAATTGGAGCTATGGAAGCAGATCTTAGGGTCTAAGAGGTTTAGACTTAGTAGAGCCAAGACCGAGTATATGAGATGCAACTTTAGTGATGTCGGGTGCGAGGATGGAAATGTTAGTTTACAAGGACAAGTAGTACCTAGGAGGGACGCATTTCGCTATTTAGGATCAATGTTACGAAGCAATGGTGATATTGACGAGGATGTTTGCCACAGGATCAAGATCGTGTGGATGAAGTGGTGACAAGCATCTGGAATCTTATGTGATAAGAAAGTTCCACAAAATTTGAAAGGAAAATTCTATAGGACGGTGATCAGACCTGTAATGCTGTATGGAGCAGAATGTTGGCCAACTAAAAGGCAACATGTCCAACAAATGAGTGTTGCGGAGATGCGCATGCTACGGTGGATGTGCGGTCACACAAGAAGAGACAAAATTAGGAACGAGGTGATACGTGATAGGGTAGGGGTGGAACCGATTGAGGAGAAGATAGTCCAACATTGCCTACAGTGGTTTGGGCATATCCAGCGGAGACCTTCAGAAGCACCGGTTGACAGTGGGATTATAAAAAGTAGATAAATTTTAGAAGAGGTAGAGGTCGACCAAGGTTGACATGGCAGGAGGCGGTGAAACGATACTTAAAGGAGTGGGACATACCTAGAGATATGGCTCATGATAGGACTGCATGGAAAGTAGCAATTAATGTGCGAGAATCTTAGTTTATTCGAATTTTGTTACTCTTATCTTCTTTCTTATTAATCCATTTCTAAAATAAATAAAATGTATAATCTTATTTTATTTTTATTTTTTACTCTCATCTTATTTTCTATTACTTTTCTTCAAAAATTATTGGGTTTCATTTCGAGCCGACCCCGTCTTGTTTGGGACAAAGGCTTCGTTGTCGTTATATATATATATATATATATATATATATATATATATATATATATATATATATATATATATATATATATGAAAGTTTATTGGACCCACATGTAAATGCGGGTATGGGTATGGATGTGGGATTTTTTATCCGATAAGAAATACCCATTGGGTACAACCCATTAGTCAAACCCGTACCCACGGGTACAAATTCGTACCCAAACCCGTATCCATTGGGTTGTGTATCCGCGGGTATGTGGGTAATGGACACCCATTGCCATCCCTAGTCGAGGATGGCGCGCGCCAATATGGTGCCCTCGATTCTTGTTAATTTAGGTACTCACAGTGGCGGAGCTGCAATACTGGTATTGGGTTCAGGTGAACTCAATAAAATTTTGTAAAGCAAACATGATTAGCATATTGCTATTAGTTTGATCCCGTTGGGTTCAATCGACTTATACTTAATTCACACACATATTTTTAAGCGAACCCATTGCAAATTTTCCTAGCTCCGCCGCTGGGTACTCATCTGATGATCTTGGCTCAGGCGCTTATCTTGCGGTTGCAACTGTCATGAGAGCATTTTACATGAGAGGAATGGAAACCCGCAAGATAATTACTCCCTCTTCTTTTTATTAGATGAAGGTTAGTTTAAAAAACTAAACTAAACCAATGCCAAGAGACAAAGGTCGTCTTAAACAGCCACTAAAATTATTTGGGTCCCTTTAGATTTCAGGCACATGGAATTTGACAAGATTTCATAATTACGAGCTAATTAGTGTCATAAAAAACTAAATCTTGTAACTAATAGTTAATTCTAACAATTAACATGTTTTTCTATGGTCTATACAATCATAAGTTCGTTCTGATTGATTATTTTATACCTAACATAATCCTTAAAAAGATATTAACAATTAACAATTATCAAAATTTAGCACCTTCTTCCTCGCCTCCGGTGCAACGCCCGTCGTGAAGCCCCCGCGTAGCCACTCGGTCGATCTGAATTGGAATCGAGAGGTTAGGGTTGAGGGAAGAAGATAAGGTTATGGATTCAAAAATCTTAAAGCAAATCTAACACTCGTAACTATGCATGAATAATTTTTGAAACCGGTGTCCGATGAGTAGATTTAGTGCAATTATTTTTCCGGTGGTCATCAAAACTTCTTCTACCATTTTACTGAAGGTCCACCGCTAGGGACTGTCGTCCACGAAATCTTTCCCTCGTGGATTCACCGCCAAAAAAAAAAATTTAGTGTCGGTTCGTTGGTGGGTGCTATTGCGTGTCCGTTGGCTGTCACAAACCATTTTCATTACAGTTTTTCATATTTTTGTAATGGTTTTGAATCCTCAGGAAAAATTATATCTGTGGTAATGGTATATATTGAAATGGATATGCTTTGGACTGCTAAGTTATCCATTATCCTATTGTTTTTTTGAATTCTTAGTAATCCATGTAGTCAGCAGAGAGGACTGAAGTGGTATGTTTATGAACAGATGAGTTTTCTTAGAGTGCATGCAAGTACAAAGCTGATATGACGACAGGGGTGGGTTTGGTACTTTCGTTTCATGAAAAGGCTTATGTTGTAGATTGGTTCTCTCTGATCGTGCTGCCCCAAAATGGAAACACTTTTGACGACTGCCAAGTGAGTAGTTCCGTTTCGCAAGGATTTACGTGTCCATATATCGACAGGTAATAAAAGCTTTGGAAGTTTGAGTGCAACGAAACGAGAGAACAGATGGAGTAGCTAGTGGCTGTCTGGCTGATACGGAAAAGGGGAGGTGTCTTGAAGACAGCTTTGTGCTGGAGTTGCACTCATTCTGTGATGGCAAAGCAGAAGAGAACGAAATAACCCGCTAGCTAGCTAGCTGACATGAAATGGTTTCCGTGTGCATTAAAGGCAGTGTAGTTGTTGACACCTTTTATAAGTGTCGTGCTCATGAAGTGCAGGCACGCTATGCCGAGGAATGAAGAGGCGTGAGAGTGAACCCCGAAAGGGACGGCCGTTGGCATCTTCTTCTCCGACGAACAATCGAGTTACGTATGGCCAAACAGGTTTTCGTTGTTCTTGTTGGGTCACGTAATTTTTTTTTGCGATTTTGAGCACACTTCTGATGTGGGCTGAAGAGTTTAGTGACGTTTGGGCTGAACCTAGGGCAGCTGGGCTTGCTAGGGTTTTGTGTATGATGATTTCTTTTTTCGATAATAGAACTTGTTCTGTTTCCGAATATTCGACGTTCGAGAACAACTAATTCTTCAAACCTCAAACATTTGGAGATGGAAGGAGTGTTATTTTAATCAAATTTTAAAATAGGAGTGTCGATCCAAATAATTACTAAACTGAGTAGTTGTCGCTCAGCCATCAGGATGTCTCTAGCAATCTTACAAGCGGCCTCTGATGGATGGTTCGTCCGGTAGCCCGGACAACTCATCGAATTTATAACATCTTTTAAAAATCCTGCAGGGTTCTCATTCTGTAATTTTCGAATAAAATAATATTATTTTTGAAAAATCTCTCTAGAAATTTCTTCTGTACAGCTTGTGCCTGAAAAAAAAACTATAGCTTCCGGAGGAAGCTTGCTTTGTTTTCTTCTGCCTCTACCTGAGTTGTGCTGAGCTGTCGTCTGCTTCGCACCTCCGCTCCCACCACCACCACCACCAACCACCAACCACCCCACCTTCCCCTCACTTCCACACCTCCACTCCACTCTCCCGCTGCAGCACCGGACCCATTCCCGGCTAAAGCAGGCCAGAGGCGGCATGGGATCTGCCTCAGCCGGAGACGGCATGGGATCTGCCTCGACTGCGGTGGAATGGACCGTGGAGGACGACATCGCTCTCAAAAGTGCCGACGAGGTAAAATCACCGCCCGAACATCCTCCACTTTGCTAACTTTGGACTTCCAGGATCGATCCGCTCAGCGGGACTCTCGCCCCGTACGTGTGGAATTCTTCCGCTCCTCCGCTTCCCGCCCTACCACCAGGTGTCGACGGACGCGTCCCGCTTCCGCAGGGGCCCAGGTTGCCTGTGCAATGCTGCAACACTGCATCCGTCCTCATCCTAGTCCACCGCGCATCCCGTTTCAATGGATTTCAGGGTTCAATCGGAAGGGTGTGGTTTCAGATGAGTCTGTTGCTTGGTGAGAAATTGAGGCTGCCATCGTGTCTTCCTTGAAGAATGTCGTTCTCTCTAGCGATTTTCGCGATTGGGTTTGCTGCTGTTGTTCCAATCTGAGCCACCTGGAATGCTGAAATTCTGCTGTTTCAATTCACTGATCCAGTTTAGTTGGTGACTTCCGGTTGACTGTCAAATTCAGTTCGGTGCATGCCACATAAAGTATATATATGACACGATAGTGAAAATGATATGATGATATAGCATAATTCCTGTTGTATCTCTTCTGCTTCTGTGTGTATTGCTTGGTGCATGTCGGTTGGGCTACCATTACTGGTTACTGTCAGTTGGCTCTTTCTGAAGGGATCCATTTGCGTAATGGATGATTTTTTGTTCCTGGATGGGGGTATGTATTTTGATGAATTCGTAGTGAATGCATGACGAAAAAATTTCAGTATATTTAGAAGTTGTCAGTAATCAACTTGTACTTATATTATGCATCTACCGTCCGGTTGTTTGTCGGTTTGTAACTCTTCTGGAACTGTTATTATCTTGGTGTTACATTGAATAGCTATTATGCTACCTATATTTGCTGAAGCTTGGAAAGTTAATGGTCCCTGTCTGATAAGAATTGTTACAATACTTGATAATTTCTGTTTACCCTCTGACTTAGTAACATGTATCCAGTTCTGTTCTCCAGTGTCAAGATGACTATTAATAATTTCTCAAGTGACATTATTGGTGTTTATTAGCTCTGAAACCTACTTGCCCAAAATGTTCGGTCTAATATTGAATTTTCTGCATTAACAAAACCATTGGAAAACTATACACTAAATACTGTTCATATTTATGCCACATTTTCGTATGTGATTTTAGATTTTTGCATAACACAAGTAAGTTGCTGCAAGATAAGAAATAAATGTGGCATCATTTCATTCTTTTGATGATTATAATATATGGCATGCATGGGATGTGGAGAGTTGCTATCATATGTTCCAGAATTATTTGTAAAACCAGCTTCCATAGGTGGTCACACCTGGTGACCATGGAAAACATTTCTTGGTGTTACTGATTAGTCTGGTACTCTCCCGTTTCAAAATATTTGTTGCATGTTAGTTCAAAATTGAACTAACCAGCGTCAAATATTTTGAAACGGAGGGAGTAGACTTATGTGGGTCAAGGCTTTTGTGAGGTGTAGATTCCGAGCCATGTCATACCAATTTTAGTGCGACATGATCAGAGGAGCTCCAGCCTGCAGGGACCCATTCCATATACCTGATATTATTTAGGTGACCCAACTTCTCATACAAAGGCATTACATTTCATGCTTTTTCTTGAAAAGGATGTGTGGCCAAGGTAAAGACTATGTAAAAAACTTGAAAGCAAATCTACTCAAGCGTGGACAGAAGAAAACCTGTACGACAGATTTAAATGTTCATAAAAAGACGCAATTTACACTTAGCATGCAAAGTGAGTGATTGCTCGGTTGTTGCCGTATGCTGTCGACCCGGGTTCAAACCTCGGTATTGCACCCAAAAAGTCCCCCTCACTCTGCTCGCCGCATTGTGTCTTGGGTGCGCGCTGACCCAGGTTACATGCAACGTCAGCCCAAGGTAATTTGCCCCCATAAGAGGCACGAGTCAGGGTTTGGGAGTTTTATTGTTCGGGGTTATATGATCCCCTTCTTGAACGAAATGTCATGGAGTGATTCTTCCCTCACAGGTCGAGTTTTTTGACATACAATTAATATTTATCGAACAAAATTGGTGTGTTCCTGCACATTTTAATATGGTGTGAGATGAACAATAGTATCTATTGCACTGAATGCCTGACAATTGCTGCAATAAAACTGGGGACGGAGTACCTGTTTATTTAATTATTGATACAAATGGTGGCATCCTTCCTTGCTTTTGTGAAGGCGGCATCTGCTGACTTCATCAGCCGATGGCAACTCAACACCAGTGGTGGCAGAGGCATCGGCTGGAGGAGTGTCGATCATGCCAAAGGGTGCAGTATCAGACATGGAAGATCCATTGTTGGCCATGGCGGCAGCATAGAGTTTCGGCAGATAAAAGTGGCAGAAGCTAGGTCATGGGATCATGATGGTTCTGGTGCCATGATGGAATTGGATTTGGGTAATTTTATTGCACATATAGGAGTTACATATATAGAGGTGTGTCGGAGCCGCATTACATAAGAGGACTCTAACTAGGACTCTACCTGAGTCATACAAGGACTAAAGTTCATGATTGAGATTTTGAAAATACTACTGTAAGGATTAAGTTTCTTTCCTTGTTTGTGATTCTGTTTTTTGTGCTCCATTAACCACACCATTATTCTTGTAGGCTGGTGCCTCGCTGGAATCTCTGGCTAAAGGAGCTGTATGCTTTTCTCGTAAATTCACCCTTCAGGAATTGGAGGATCGCTGGTATTCATTGTTATATGACCCGGAGACATCAGCACATGCATCTGACCGAATGGCCGAGTATGAGACTGAGCTTTTGACTTCCAATCCTGCCAAAACAAGGAAGTGCTTCAACACAAAGGCAAAGGTTGTTTCGATGTACAAGTGTAAAATAGATAGTACAAAGACACAATATTACACAAGGAGAAAGAGAGTTTGCCATAAATCACGTCTGTGTGCTGATTTTGGTAATGTTGTTGTACCCTACTCGTGTATTCAAAAAGATGGTGGTGGTTGCACATGTGGATGTCAACTTAAATGTTCCGAAGACCATCAGTTGGTTCGCACAGTTGATCTATCTGGAGGTGTTGTAACTGGTAATGGATGTGTAGGTGGAAGCTATGCTGATAGACAACATGGACAATCCAATGGTAACGGACAATGCTCATTCGACATGGAGAATGCTAGCTCTGATTGCAGAAGCATGATTGCTGGAGACAGTAACCATGGAAGTCTTAAAGGCTACTCGGATGTAGACCAATTATATGGATGTGATTACATGCAGAAAATTCCTCAGACCAGCGAAAGGAGCATAGTCTCTATAGATAACCAGTCTAATCTTATAAATCAGTATGATACTGGAGCTACAGGATCAGAAGCCCTATCGAGCGTTGATCAAGATGGTGTCAATCATAATCAATTTTCTTGGAACAGCACGAGAGGGTTGGTTGAGCCAGGCTCATCCAATACAATTAGAGGTAGATGGTGTTCTCAGACTCCTGGCGTTCCTACTTGGAGTAAGCTCCTGGGTGTTGGTTCACGTGAGCTTACAGATGTGCATAGAATTGAACAGGAAACTCTTATGCTTCTTGGTGGCAAAATGAAAATGAAGAACAATGTTGCACTTGCAGTCCAGGAAAATCTAGATGGTGGGATGTCTGATTCTAGTTTAGGCAATGCAATGGTGCCAGAAGGTGGACTCATGCATTCCAATTTAAAGGGTTTCAGTGTGAAGGAAGGCCTTGAGCTCCTCAGCAGTGAACATGGTCTGGATTCCATCTGTGACAAAAATCAGAAAGATGTAGGTGATTCTCGCACTAAAGTTTTCCTGAAGGGCAGTTCCAGGGCACCCCATTCGCCCTGTTCAGACACAACCAACTGTGGTACTCACATAGATCCTATTCAAGAGAAACATAATGTGACAGAAGTCTCTAGAGTAGACATTATACCTGCTTCAGAAGAATTGCTTTACCCTGGACGTGGTGTCGAGTGCATATTGAACACAGAAGATTCTGAGATCCCTTTGAACGATCATATCCCCATACCTGGTCAGTCCTCTTTACAACGAACCTCCACTCTGGACCAGGATTCTCAACATTACTACAGGAATACGACTAACTTACGATGGATAAAACTATCGTAGTTAAGTCTAAAATCATCATAATTAACTTATTTACGATGGTTTTTTCTTAATTACAATGGTTATTAGCTGGTGTAATTAAATCATCGTAAATAAGTGAATTTACGACAGCCACCGTTGTAAATTAGCCTATTTACGACTGTTGCCTGTAGGTGTCGTAAATAAAGGTCTGTGTCACGTGGTGGGCTGAGCCACCTTATTTACGACGATCGTGAGTGGCCATCGTAAATTACACGGACTTATTTACGACGCACATTGTAACAAAACCCTTCAATGAAATCCCACAACCCAAACAGACCTTTCAATTTACCCCATCTTTGAGGACTCATGCCACTTAGTCCATGTTCTGTCAACTATGGAGTTCTCTTTCCTCTCTTTTTTTTTTCCTTTTCTTTTCAGATGTCAAAATTATTTTTTAGCGGGAAGATATGAATGCAATAGAAGATAACGGCAAGACACATTCCAAGAACATAGTTTGAGGTAATCAAGACAAAGGAACCCAAAATATGCATTGATTTACATATAGCGGTGGAGCCAAGTTAACTGGATAATAGTGTTCAATCAGGAACATAGATATATTAGCTATCAAAAATAAATAAGAGCGGACTCATAGAATTAATTCATGCATTCTGATTCCAATCAAACATTGTGTTGTTACCCTGGGAGCTTCCCATCCTAGCCCGAACCATTTGCCTTACAGCTTAATGGTTCACATGAAAAATGAATTTCATGTTCCTTATCTGCATGCCAAAATAGGAGTTAAAGTTTGCTACATTAATATTAACTTGTAAGTATCGGTGAAATAAGTTAAGGATTAGTTCAAAAAAAAAGAGTGGAGTAAAAGTAGTATCCCTATCCAGGATTTATTTGCTATTATAGCATCTACCAAAGGCACTCAAAAGATTGCTTCCAAGTACTAATGAGTCATGATCGTGAGCAAAATAATAGAATGGCATGCACAAAAATGTGTCTGAAATGGTAAGCCTCGACTAACTACATAGAATCACTAGTTCACTACTTTTTTAGGGAAACAAATTCACTAATTTTTTTAGGAACTAATTCACTACTGTTGAATGACATAAACTCAACAAGTTGCAAAAGAATAAAATATGGTCTCTCTGTTAGAATAAACCTGATCGCGATGCCGTGGCGCGTCTCTATCCGAGCAGAGTCCACCGGCGAATGTCAGGAACATGTGAGCATGGGTAATATGACACGTATGTGCATGCGGTGTGTGTGCAGGTAGTTGGCGAGTGTAGCAAAGGGTGTGGATCATGAATGGGTCTTTGAGGTGGGCGTCGTGGGGGTGCCACGCACGTCGAGTTAGAGCTCAGGTCGTGGGGTAAGTTCAAACAGCGGATCATGATCTCCGGCAAAATTGGAGTTAGTTTCTCCATGTGCATATAAATTGGCCCCTGTAATCGTCAATTGCGAGTGAGGAACATGCAGTAGACATGGTGTTTGGCGCTAAGGGCGTTCGTTGCGCTGTAATCCTGAGCGAGCATTGTTCATCTTCTTTCTCTCGTTGCCGCAAATTCTTCGCCATCATTGATCAACTCGTCAGAATTCCTTGGGGATTCTAACAATTGGTATCAGAGCGAGGTTCAGGAGAAAGATCGATGGCATTGGTGCCTCACGGCGCGGGGGGGGGGGGGGGGGGAGCACGGTACCAAATTCTGTTGTCAGCGAGCTACACGTCATGGGCAATCGAGGTCCAGGCAAACCTTGACACTCAGGGGTTGTGGGAGGTGGTGGATCCAGCAGACATCACACGGGTGGACGAGCACAAGAACAAGACAGCAAGGGTACAGCTGCTGCAAGCCTTGCCGGAGGATATTCTTATGCAGGTTTTGACGAAATCCATGGCGAAGGAGGTGTGGGACAGCCTCAAATCGAGGATCGTCGGTGCACATCGAGTGAAGGCGGCTCGATTGTCCACATTGAAGGGCAAATTCGACCGTTTTTCCATGGGCGGCGTAGAATCTCTTGATGGTTTTGCTGGCAAGATCAGTGGCATGGCGGCGAGGTACGCCGGCTCGGGCTCGATGCTCGACGATGCCATGGTCAAGAAGCTCCTCGACACCATCCCAGATTGGCTCTACCCTGCCGTTGCGGGGATCGAGCAATTTTGTGATGTCGACAAGATGTCATTTGAGGAGGCACTTGGGAGGTTGAAGGCATTCGAAGAATAATGTTTTCATCGCACTCAAGGTGGGGAGACATCTACCGGCGATGGCCAGATACTTTTCACAAGGGCGGAATGGAAGGCACATTCCAAATCGAAGAATTCCGTCGGGAAGTGCTTCAATCGTGGGGTCCGTGACCACTTCGATCGTGATTGACGCAAGCCGAAGAAGGAGGAGGAGGCTCTACTCACTAACGCCAATGAGGAGCTGGCGCTTATGTGATTCAACCATCGGCGATCCTGTTAGGGGGAGTTTGTTGGGAATAAATCCGATCACGATGATGTGGCACGACTCTGTCCAAGCAGAGTTCACCGGCGAATGCCGATAACATATGTGTGTGGGCAATATAGAATGTATGTATGTGCGGCGTGTGTGAAAGTAGTTGACGAGTGTAGTGCAGGGCATGGGTCGTAGAATGGGTTGCCGAGGGGGGCATCGTGGGCGCGCCACGCACGTCGAGTCAGAGCTCGGGTCATGGAGTGAGCGCGAACGACGGATCACGATCTCCGGCAAAATTGGAGTTAGTTGCTCCGTGTGCGTATAAATTGGCCCATGTAATCGTCAATTTCAAGTGAGGAACACGCAGTAGACACGACGTTTGGCGTTGAGGGCGTTTGTTGCACCCTAATCCCGAGTGAGCACTGTTCATCTTCTTCTTCTGGCCGCCGCAAATTCTTCGCTGCCGCTAAGCAACTCGTTGGAATTCTATGGGGATTCTAACACTCTTCAGCTTTTATGCACACTCTCCACCATTTTACTGTTTATCTTACTGCCATCTGCAGATACAGAAATAGGTACACCGCATATCATCTGTGTATCTGATATGAACTAATCACAAACAAAACAGTAGCTAGTATACTCTGTTATCCTGCAACAAGTCTGTATGCTAAAGCGCTTCAGTACAGCACTGTTCATAGCTTTGTACCCTATTTGTTTTGCAACAAAAAGGTAACCAGTGCCTAGACTAATTCAGGCACGGATTTTTTGTTGAAGTATTATCATCTAACACCAAATGGAAGTCATAGAAGCAGGTATTACTGGCATACGAGGAAAGGAAGGAATGAAGGCCATACCACTGTTAATGAATCTGATGTTAAGAGGATACGTTTGTTACATGGTACTTTTTTGCTGTTTACAAAAACTGAACCCTTGCCAATGTTTGTCATGTAGAACGATCCACCATCGTCCATTTTGATAACCGCCTGTACATAAAATAAAATAAAAATGAATTACAAAAAAGAAGGTGAGCTAGAAAATTAATAAATAGATATCATTCTTTTTATAACAGCCACTACAGGAAACACAATCATTTGCTACAGCTAAATTCATTTGCGACGGCCGGCCATCGCAAATAGATTAATTTGTGATGGCCCGCCCTCAGCCGTCGCAAAATCAAGTAGCATTTGCAAATTGAAAGTGGATCTAGGCATCCCGTGGGTTTTGGATGATTGATGACGACAATTAAGAGACTAATGAGCTGAGTTGATCTTAATTACAGGTGTGATGATTGAAATGAGACAAAATCCTCAAAAAGTAAAAGGTTAAAACGGGCGTCGAAGACTCAAGTATAGAAATTAGGGTTTATATTGTGTTGAGTTTAGACTAGCTGTATCAAGTGTGAGGGTGTGTGTATCATGTGCATTGAGATCATCCAAGAGGGCTCAAAGTGGTGGTTGAAAGAAAAAAACTAAGTGAGAAGCCCATTTGAGAGAAAACCCCCAGTGACCGGACGTGTCCGGGTTTCTAGACGGACTAGTCCAGGGTAGCCAGTTTAGTCCGTTTTGGGTCCAGACTTGTCCGCCACAGTGGTCGGACTAGTCCGGACCCCCAGAGTAGTTCGTTCTGGGACGGACCAAAGCATTCTATTTGAGTTCGGACTTGTCCATTGTTGTACGGACTAGTCCTTTTGACACTTAGTGTGAGATCCCAAGCCAAGTTTTGGGAGGTCGAACTTGTCCGCCTGAGTGGCAGGGCTGGTTCGAGCCAACTCAGTTTAGTCCGTTGTCAGCCGGACTAAAGCATTCTGTCCTACTTCGGACTAGTCCGTTATTGGCCGGACTAGTCTAGGTTATCATGACCGTTTGAAATTCAAACGTTTGGTAGGGACATCACCAGCTTTGTCAATCGGTGACGTAAAATTGTCGGTGGTCCCAAGAGGTTGGACTAGTCCGTGGTATAGGGCCAGACTAGTCTGGGTTTGGGCTGTTTGCAACGGCTAGCTGACGGGACCCACGGCCCTTATTTGAAAACTCTAGAACCCTAGCACTGCCACACAAGTCCTTGAGCCGTCCAAAGCCTTCCACTCGTCCTACTTGCCCTCTACGGCCAAATCTTGAAGAGATTAGGGTTTGGGAAGGAGAAAGAAGGAAGATCATTGTGATTTGGCTCTCGGTTTGATCTCTTGCACTTGGTGTTGTGTTTTGTGACTTGTGTGTGTTGAGCTTCGTGTGCTCCTTGATGTATTGATTCGTGGGAGCCTCAACTTATGAGCAGCCCCAAGAAACTTGGTGATTACCCTTTGATATAGTGGAAACCAAGCTGACCATTGTGGTGGCTTGGTGAGAAGAGGGTCAAGTGAGACCCGGTCCTTGTGTGGACTCCTCAACGTGGATGTAGGCTTCTTTGTGGAGCTGAACCACGGGATAAATTGTGTCTCTCTTCTCACTTTACTTTCCGTAATCACTAGAATTGCTTATAGGGCTCATATTGTTCATCATTGAAATCTTATAATCTAATTGATTAATTTGTCACTCTAAGTTATTCTAGATTGCTAGACATTGCTTCCATCTTTCTGAAACCTAAATTCCGCAAATAACCTGTCGAAATCAAGTTTTTAGGTTTTTACCATGTGCTGAGCAGACTAGTCCGGCCCTGACCAGACAAGTCTGGCCTCAGCAATTTAATCTCGCTTGATTAAGCCAATTGTGGTCATATTGCCTATTCAACCCCTCTCTAGGCGACTTTCACAAATAGGCCTTAATTTGCAACGGCCGAACCATAAGCCGTCGCAAATAGGCCTTAATTTGCGACGGCCGGAGCATAATCCGTTGCAAATAGGACATTGTTTGTGATGGCCACAAATGAAACCGCCGCAAGTTAACTTAGTTGCGACAGCCAGCCCTAGTGTTGTCACAATTAATGTGGCCGTCACAAATAAAAGGGATATACCCCGGCCCACTATCGGCCCGACTCACACACTTCACGCGCCGTCGTCACGCCTCTTAGCTCGCGCTCCCGGCGCTCCATATGCCCGCCACCGCCGAGTGTGTGTCGCCGCCGCGTGCCCGCCTCCTCGATGCCGCCTTCCCGACGTCGCCCATCGCTGCCTCCCCGACGCCGCACCGTCGCCGCCTCTCACAAGTCGGCTGCCTCCCACTCCATTGTTAGGTTAAATTTTCTTCTTCTCCAATGTTTAGAAAAAATTGTTGATCCTTAGATTTAGTTGCTATGCATTATGTTTACATTTACATGTTATTCCTATGCTAGATTTAGCTAGATAAAATTATATGTTAATCATGCTTTGTTTATTTATGTTAATCTGTTTCGGTTATTTACATATGTTAATGATGCTTCGGTTATTTACTTATAATAAATTGGTATGTTAATCATGCTTAACTAGGTTTAATTAAGTTTAGGTTTATTTATGCCTAGGTTCAATTTTTTGTTAATTGAGATTAAGTTTGTCAATTATTATTTTTAATTGTTTTATGATTAATGGATATTAATTTAGTTTAGAATTTAACTAAATATTTTTTCATGCATATTTTTTGATTGATTGACTATATAACTATTATATGTCATTAAATGGGCTTCGGCTCGACCCAGGCCACACAGACTATTTAATGATAATGTATTCGTTGAGATGGGCACAAAGGCAAAAAGCGACGGTGACGACGACAAGCTCCCGCACGTAGACGGCGAGCCCCGACAGGTGGTTTCCTCCTGTTCATTCCTCCTCTCTCGTTCTTTCCTCGCCTCCTCTCTCGTTCTTGGACACTTGACCCCAAAGCTTGAATAACTGCACCATTTTTGGGGTGCAGTGTAAAACAAGCGAGGTTATACCGCCGCAATTTTGTTCGGATTCAGGTTTTGTGTCTCGTCAAAAGCAGGATAAATCCTGCATAAATTAACGATAATTTCTTCGACTTTAAACTGCAGAGTCAAACATGGGTAAAGACCGCAATTGGACGTATACTGATTGGAAGAGCAGAAATGGTGGTCACTCGCAATAGTGGTACACCAAGTTAGATAAATTTTTGGATCGAAAATTTTCGTTGTTAACGGATGATAAGGTGCGGTGCCCATGTATGAAATGTCGGAACACCAAGTTTTTGAACAGAATGGAACTATCATTTCACTTATGTCAAAATGGTTTCACGCCACATTATGAGGTGTTGACCTTCCACGGCTAGACTAAATCTTGAGTCGTAGAAGAAGTGGATGAGGGTGATGATAGAACATGGGTTGATAGGATGGATGAGATGCTAGAAGCTATGGAAGCGGAGGATCCACTTACAATGGAGGTAGACAAGTTCTTTGATGAGCTCAAGAAATCTGAACAGTTGTTGAATGAACACACGGATTTGACTGTCCTTGCTTTCATAACCAGATTTATGTCAATTAAGTCTAAGTACTTTTTTCCATAAACCTGCTATAATGATCTCATGAAATTGATCTGTGATATCCTTCCACAACCTCACAAAGCGCCTAAAGATATGTATCAGTCGAAGAAATTGATATCTGGTCTCAGTATGGACTATGAGAAAATCGATGTGTGCCCACACAACTGCATGCTATTCTGGAAAGAGCACGCCAATGAGAACATGCACTTATTTGTGGTTTGTTCATGATTAGCCGGCACACGACATGTTTTTGGGATGGAGCACTCACGATCGTCTGACGTGTACGATATGTGCTTTGCACACGGATTGCTTTCGACTAATTCATGGAGGCAAGATATCTTACTTCAATTGTCACGGACGTTGGCTGCCTTTGAATCACATATTTAGGCAACAGAGGCATGTCTTTAGAAAGGATACCGTTAGCACTAAAGGACCACCAAAACATCTCAACGGGTCAAAATTTTCTGATATGTTGGACAAAGTGGTGCCCGAGCAGAGGCAGAGGACGAGGATGACTCACTTTGTCAGTCCCCTTCCTATCACTGCACGGAAGATTGTGATTCGTCCAATCGAAGATAGGTAATAAAATTGTAGTGTTCAATTCCATTTTCTTTTGATTACTTAAATATTTAATCAATAAATATCTTGCAGAGTTTGGTTCGACGCGTCTTTCACCGGTGATAGACAGCACAGACCGGTGAACGATGTCATCGGGTCCTTAGTGCGTATGCACTATCCCAGGGTCCTCGACGGGGTGGATGTCCTCGGGTCCTTAGTGCATATGCACTATCCCGGGGTCCTCGACGGGGTGCCTGCTACTTCGTGGGAAGACTACGCACGCACCCCTCACCAGGAGCACCACAACGTTCAGGAGGTCGTATGGGCTGATTTCATGGTAAGTATGTTAAATAAAATTTCTAAGATTTAACTCTTAAACTCTTTTAATGAACATCTCTTCAATATACTCTTTATCACACGAAATGTATATTTTAGAGGACTCGAACGACCCTCGCATGTTAGAGGATGTGGGGAAAGTGTTCCACTTCAACGCTGTGAAGGCGGTTCGGCAAGCTTTATCGAACGCTCATATTCAAGTTATCAAAGAGTACTTGAAGGCAAACCAGCACGACATGCGACACTTCCGGCAGGAGGGCAACAAGCACCTGACAGAAGAGGAGTACGCGCAGGTACGTGAGGTGTAGTAAATATTTTTTCTCATAATTTTCTCAAGAGTATTTTTAACGACCTACAACTATGTGCAGGGCCACATGAGCTGGTTGCAGGGTCAGTCCGATGCATACCGGGCCCTTTGTCGATATTGGGCTAGCGATGAGTTTAAGGCTAAGTCCAAGAAAGCTCGAGGGTGCAGAGGGGTCGACAGGAAGCACAACCATGGCCAGGATAACCACTTGCGTTTAGCTAAACGCATGGTAAGTGTGTCTAACTTATGTTTATATATTCATAAAATAATGTTCGTACTAAAACATATTGACAGGAGCACAAGATGGTGGTGCCGCTGACCCCTGCTGAGGTATGGAAGAGAGGTCACAGGGACCCTTCTTAGCCTGAGGGGTGTAGTCATGCCGCAGCCGAGCGGCTGGTAAGTTTAGAAATAATTCATATTAATTATAATTATATGGATTGTTAAACTTACACGGTTTTCTTGTTTTTCAGGCTAGATACGGGGAGGAGGCTAGGAGGATACACAGCGAAGGATTCGATTGGGAACATGAACCAATCGATCCTCAAGCCGCGTATGCAAGCAGAGGTGAAAAAGCCCACGGAAGGTGAGTTCGTAATTGAATTTATCATTTTCCGTTCAAGATATTTCAATTCCATATTACTTATTCTTTTTTATAGGTTCGCTATATTCGACGGAGTTGTCAACTCGAAGGCGGCGCGACCTGCGAGAGGTAGCTCCACGCAAGCTTTGTCGACGGGCCCAAGTCTTCATTCTCGTAGGTGGAGACTCTCGCCCTTCATGTCGAGGAGGGCAAGGAGGACATGGAGGCGGCGAAGGCAGCGATGCAGGCCACCATCTCCTACCAACAAGCCTGCATGGAGCAGATGTAGAAGGCAATGGAGGTGCAAAGGCGGGCAATGACAGTAAGTTAAAACAATTTAAATTCATAACATTATTAATAATATGTAATAACCTGTAACGTTTGCAATGACAGAGTTTCTTTCAAGTCCAGGGAGTCCAGGGGTTGCAGCTCGAGCTACCTCTACTGCCACCACCAATTCCACCGCCACAAGTGCACGTACCGCCGCCGGTGCACACTTCTCTGGGTTTTCAGGCAATCAAAACGTTCTTACTCAGTTTTAATTCATCAAACATAGTCAAATCTCATTCAACTTTGATATTGTGTTCTTATTTAGTCTTAAATATCAAACATAGTCAAATCTAACTCAAATTATCTAAAGTAAGTTCAATATGATCAATTCTAGCTTGTTTAATCAATTCTAGTCAAAAATGAAGTTCCAAACTAATCAATATGTCAAACAACTTCTATGTGTTGCAGGGATCAGCGACGGAGGCTCAAACTCCATCGCCATCTATACCGACGCCTGGACTGACGTGCGGTGAGGACGTTGGCGGCTAGGGAGGTAGTGGATGCTAGCAGATAGCCTCTCTTCTTTGTTTCCTGTTCTTGTGATGAGGTGTGAGATGCTTTTGTGATATGGTGACTATTATATGTGTTTCTGTTGTGATATGTTATCTGTTATATGTGTTCTGTTATATATTGTCTGTTGTGTTTCTGGCCATGGAGCCAGGCAACATTTTTTGTTTAAAAAAAACCTGAAAAACTTTATTTGCGATGGCTTTATATAGTACCATTACAAATAAGACCTCTACTATTTGCGACGGTACTGTATAAAAGCCATCGCAAATAAACCTAAATAATTTGCGACTGCCTGCAAAAGTCATCACAAATAGAATTGCAACGGCTGTTGTTAGTCGTCGCAAATAATCAGGCTGTCGCACATAAGTTTATTTGCAATGGCGGCCGTCGCAAATAAGCTAAATTGCGACGAAATTCGAGCGATGACTAAAAACCGTCGCAAATAAGTAAAATCATCGCGACGGGTTTTTGCTTATTTGCGATGGTCGCGGCTGTCTCAAATCGTCGGGATTCCTGTAGTGAGCAGATAAACATGAATGAAAAATAACTACACTATTGTTACTGATAGCAGCCTTCTTAACACATGGAATTTTCAAAAAGATGCAACTTTGTGTGTACTCAAGCTGAATCAACTCAGCAAGGAGCTATGATCGCGTTAAAACAACAAATATAATGGATGAGACAGAGAGGAATTCTAAGGCAGAGAATAAAAAGGTTTGGTTTGCATGCTTAAGCTCGAAAAGATAAACAAGTGATGATTATCAGGTAGTCCAAGCTAACTAGTGGCACAAGAGAAAACAGTGGTCCTGAAAAACACATTTAGAACCTCGCCTTATTGTATAGAAACATCCATCTGTCCAAGATTATTTTGCAACTGTCAGACAATCAATTACCTGTCGACGGGATATCTTATTGGCCATCCCTTCTTTTCCCAAGTCAATATCAACATGCACGTCTTTTGTTTCTCTCCCAACAGTTACCTGCATTTGAAGATGACCAGGTTAAGTTCTGCAATATGGCATCAACACAATTAATTATCATTCTTGTAAGTTAAATACTGTTTTGAAAATACGCAGTAATACAAAATTAAAAAACAAGTGAATGCAGTTTGGCAAAAAAACGATTTGGTTATGCATTGTCTTCCCAAAAACCACGTTTGAAAGTAAATACAGAAACCTAAACACAACAGCGAGGAGTATACCAATGGATTTCTTTCTAATTAGCTATTCCCTTTGTTCGAGAGTAAGTAAAGTTTGACCATCAATTCCAAAAGTAATGTGTTAGTAAAACAATAAAATACTACAATAACAACAACAACCAAGACTTTATTATCCCAAGCAAGTTGGATTGGCTAAATATGAAACCCAACAATTTTATTTAAAACAACAATAAAATACTATATCATGGAAATTGATCTCATGCCAAATCTAATAATACAGTTATGATTTAAATAATGCCTTATATACTCTGCTATTCAAAGTTAAGGAAGTTTGACAAACTAAAATCTAAGACATTATATTTTCAGGGAGAATAAGATTTACTACTATGTTATGAAGATTCGTGATAGAATTGCTTAATCTTACCTCAGTATCCCTTATGTAGTATTTCAGATTTTGGCCGTAAATAATAGCAAAAGCGCCTTTAGACATAATTGATCTGTTCATATAACAGCAAGCACCTTTCTCTAATCTTAATAAATCCTTTCTGCTTTCAAGAGAGTTAAACCTTGAAACTGGTCATGCCCATGGCACAAATAAAACTCAGTAGTAAATATTATGGATAACAATGAGACTAATTAACAAAACTCAAGCAAAGATGGATTTGAAAAAATAGACGTTCATATTAGGTTTACCTTCATGTTGGATGAAGTCAGATTCTTGATCCCATGGAATTAAGTCCTGATCAAGTATCTACAGTAATATTTCAGAAGTCAGAAGATTCAAGGCAAGCAAAGCAATGAAACTCAACCACGAAAAAAACTATAAGTACCAATGCTTTAAGGTCAAAATAGTCTGGAACACTACTCTCACTGTCAGATCCTTCTGCTTGGCCCGAAGTTGACATGGATGCAATGGGTTTATGAAGTCCTGTATCTGGCAATGCATGAGACATCATATGGCTTTGGATAGCAGTTTCACAGCCTATTCTGGGCTTATCAGCAAGCATACAATTCATTTGATCAGGCACTTGAATTGACTTGTGCAAAGTCAAATTCTGTAAGTTATCACAACATTCATGTTGAAACAATCCACAAGTTGTTTCTTCACCTTCATCAACACAATGCAAAGCTTTAGTATGCATATCAGCATTGTTACCACCAAAGTCACAATGCATGCAAGGTGGAATATTTCCTACAATACAACCTTCATTAAGATACATCATAATTTCTTTCTTCTCTTTGACAGCTGGTTCCAGCTTTACTGGTGGTGGATGTGGTGGTGAAGGTACAGTGTATTCCATATTTATTTATTTGGTGAGAACCACTACAGGAAATTGGACCATTTACGATGGCTAGCGTAGTTTGCGATGGCCGGTCATTGTAAATATAACAACTTACAATGGGTACCTGCCGCCGTCGTAAATTACGCAACTTACGAGGGCCTAAAGCTCAAACCCGTCGTAAATATTGTAGTCGTCGTAAATAAATAGGTAACTTACAACAGTCAACCCTAAAGCCATCGTAAGTTAAAGTCCCATCATAATTGAGCGCATAACTTACGATGGTTAACCCTAATGCCGTCGTAAGTTACGGGGCCGTCGTAAATAGGGGATATACCCTAGCCAGCACGGCCCACCTCTCTCTCTCTCTCTCTCTCTCTCTCTCTCAGACAGCTGCCTCCCTCATGTGTGCCGCCTCCTGACGCCGGTGACACCGTGCCGCCCCCGATGCTAGCAGGTTCGGCGCCCTTCTCCCTCCTCCGTCCCTCAGCCCCGGCATCTCCCAACACCAACGGCTGGTGCCCCTCCCCACCTCCCCACTTTTTTGCATAAGATTTTAATTCTTTTTCATTATTAGATATTAATTTTGATTAGTTTAATTTGTTTATGTTCATTAGTTTACTTGAGTTGTATATTAGTTTAATTTAGTTGTATATTAGTTGTCTAGTGTTAATTAGTTGATGGTAATTAGTTATGTTAATTAGTTGTGTTTATGTTAATTAGTTATTTTTATGTTGATTATTTATATTAATTAGTTGTGTTTATGTTAATTAGTTATGTTTCTGTTAATTAGTTATATTGAATTTGTGGATGAAGTGTTTATTATATGTAAATAAACGGGCTTCGAATGTCCAAGTGCCTCCGCCACAGGTGCCTCCTTCGGAAGTCGAGGTAATAAACCCTTAAATATAGTCGTATTTCAATTAACATAGCCAAATCTAAGGCAAACTCACAGGGTGGTAGAGAGAGAAGGGGTGGAAGATAGGGGGATGAAGAGATAGAGAGAGAGGGTGGTACGGAGAGTGAGAGGGGGTGTAAGAGAGACAGGGAGAGGGGGAGAGAGAGGGAGTAAGAGAGGGAGTGGTGGAGAAGAGGAAAAGAGGGAGTGCGAGAGAAAGGGTGAGAGTGAGAGAGAGGAGGAAGGATGCTAGTGCGCGGGAGAGGAAGAGTGAGAGAGAGGGGATGGATGGTACAAAGATAGAGAAAGAGAGTGAGAGAGAGAAGGGATGGATGGTAGAGAGAGAGTAAGAGAGTGAGAGAGAGGAAGTAAGAGAGAGGGAGAGAAAAACAAGTCTAACTACTCATGTGCTTTGCAGGAATCAACGACAAGTGCTCAAACTCCATCATCGCAGCTACCGGTACTAGAGGGCGGAGATGAGTTCTTCGGGTCCGAAAGTAGTCGAGAGGCTAGTGTATAGCCATTTGTATTTTGTGACGTGTTCGCTCGATGATTGTGGAGCCTATTGTAACTGTTTTCTGCTGTTTGTGAATGTATATTGTTTGTATATGTGTGCAATGAGATGGCTATCGTGCCAGGTTAGTCATTTTCAGCTTTAAAAAATTAAAATCTTATTTACGACGACCTGGAAAGTGGTCGTCTTAAATAAGGCCTCTGCTATTTACGACAACCATGTGCGTCGTAAATAAGTCCGTGTAATTTACGATGGCCACTCACGACCGTCGTAAATAAGGTGGCTCAGCCCACCACGTGACACAGACCTTTATTTACGACACCTACAGGCAACAATCGTAAATAGGCTAATTTACAACGGTGGCTGTCGTAAATTCACTTATTTACGATGATTTAATTACACCAGCTAATAACCATTGTAATTAAGAAAAAACCATCGTAAATAAGTTAATTATGATGATTTTAGACTTAACTACGATAGTTTTATCCATCGTAAGTTAGTCGTATTCCTGTAGTAATGTTGAGAATCCTGGTCCAGAGTGGAGGTTCGTTGTAAAGAGGACTGACCAGGTATGGGGATATGATCGTTCAAAGGGATCTCAGAATCTTCTGTGTTCAATATGCACTCGACACCACGTCCAGGGTAAAGCAATTCTTCTGAAGCAGGTATAGTGTCTACTCTAGAGACCTCTGTCACATTATGTTTCTCTTGAATAGGATCTATGTGATTACCACAGTTGGTTGTGTCTGAACAGGGCGGATGGGGTGCCCTGGAACTGCCCTTCAGGAAAACTTTAGTGCGAGAATCACCTACATCTTTCTGATTTTTGTCACAGATGGAATCCAGAACATGTTCACTGCTGAGGAGCTCAAGGCCTTCTTTCACACTGAAACCCTTTAAATTGGAATGCATGAGTCCACCTTCTGGCACCATTGCATTGCCTAAACTAGAATCAGACATCCCACCATCTAGATTTTCCTGGACTGCAAGTGCAATATTGTTCTTCATTTTCATTTTGCCATCAAGAAGCATAAGAGTTTCCTGTTCAATTCTATGCACATCTGTAAGCTCACGTGAACCAACACCCAGGAGCTTACTCCAAGTAGGAACGCCAGGAGTCTGAGAACACCATCTACCTCTAATTGTATTGGATGAGCCTGGCTCAACCAACCCTCTCGTGCTGTTCCAAGAAAATTGATTATGATTGACACCATCTTGATCAACGCTCGGTAGGGCTTCTGATCCTGTAGCTCCAGTATCATACTGATTTATAAGATTAGACTGGTTATCTATAGAGACTATGCTCCTTTCGCTGGTCTGAGGAATTTTCTGCATGTAATCACATCCATATAATTGGTCTACATCCGAGTAGCCTTTAAGACTTCCATGGTTACTGTCTCCAGCAATCATGCTTCTTCAATCAGAGCTAGCATTCTCCATGTCGAATGAGCATTGTCCGTTACCATTGGATTGTGCATGTTGTCTATCAGCATAGCTTCCACCTACACATCCATTACCAGTTACAGCACCTCCAGATAGATCAACTGTGCGAACCAACTGATGGTCTTCGGAACATTTAAGTTGACATCCACATGTGCAACCACCACCATCTTTTTGAATACACGAGTAGGGTACAACAACATTACTAAAATCAGCACACAGACGTGATTTATGGCAAACTCTCTTTCTCCTTGCGTAATATTGTGTCTTTGTACTATCTATTTTACGCTTGTACATCGAAACAACCTTTGCCTTTGAGTTGAAGCACTTCCTTGTTTTGGCAGGATTGGAAGTCAAAAGCTCAGTCTCATACTCGGCCATTCGGTCAGCTGCATGTGCTGATGTCTCCGGGTCATATAACAATGAATACCAGCGATCCTCCAATTCCTGAAGGGTGAATTTACGAGAAAAGCATACAGCTCCTTTAGCCAGAGATTCCAGCGAGGCACCAGCCTACAAGAATAATGGTGTGGTTAATGGAGCACAAAAAACAGAATCACAAACAAGGAAAGAAACTTAATCCTTACAGTAGTATTTTCAAAATCTCAATCATGAACTTTAGTCCTTGTATGACTCAGGTAGAGTCCTAGTTAGAGTCCTCTTATGTAATGCGGCTCCGACACACCTCTATATATGTAACTCCTATATGTGCAATAAAATTATCCAAATCCAATTCCATCATGGCACCAGAACCATCATGATCCCATGACCTAGCTTCTGCCACTTTTATCTGCCGAAACTCTATGCTGCCGCCATGGCCAACAATGGATCTTCCATGTCTGATACTGCACCCTTTGGCATGATCGACACTCTCCAGCCGATGCCTCTGCCACCACTGGTGTTGAGTTGCCATCGGCTGATGAAGTCAGCAGATGCCGCCTTCACAAAAGCAAGGAAGGATGCCACCATTTGTATCAATAATTAAATAAACAGATACTCCGTCCCCAGTTTTATTGCAGCAATTGTCAGGCATTCAGTGCAATAGATACTATTGTTCATCTCACACCATATTAAAATGTGCAGGAACACACCAATTTTGTTCGATAAATATTAATTGTATGTCAAAAAACTCGACCTGTGAGGGAAGAATCACTCCATGACATTTCGTTCAAGAAGGGGATCATATAACCCCGAACAATAAAACTCCCAAACCCTGACTCGTGCCTCTTATGGGGGCAAATTACCTTGGGCTGACGTTGCATGTAACCTGGGCCAGCGCGCACCCAAGATACAATGCGGCGAGCAGAGTGAGGGGGACTTTTTGGGTGCAATACCGAGGTTTGAACCCGGGTCGACAGCTTACGGCAACAACCGAGCAATCACTCACTTTGCATGCTAAGTGTAAATTGCGTCTTTTTATGAACATTTAAATCTGTCGTACAGGTTTTCTTCTGTCCACGCTTGAGTAGATTTGCTTTCAAGTTTTTTACATAGTCTTTACCTTGGCCACACATCCTTTTCAAGAAAAAGCATGAAATGTAATGCCTTTGTATGAGAAGTTGGGTCACCTAAATAATATCGGGTATATGGAATGGGTCCCTGCAGGCTGGAGCTCCTCTGATCATGTCGCACTAAAATTCGTATGACATGGCTCGGAATCTACACCTCACAAAAGCCTTGACCCACATAAGTCTACTCCCTCCGTTTCAAAATATTTGACGCTGGTTAGTTCAATTTTGAACTAACATGCAACAAATATTTTGAAACGGGAGAGTACCAGGCTAATCAGTAACACCAAGAAATGTTTTCAATGGTCACCAGGTGTGACCACCTATGGAAGCTGGTTTTACAAATAATTCTGGAACATATGATAGCAACTCTCCACATCCCATACATGCCATATATTATAATCATCAAAAGAATGAAATGATGCCACATTTATTTCTTATCTTGCAGCAACTTACTTGTGTTATGCAAAAATCTAAAATCACATACGAAAATGTGGCATAAATATGAACAGTATTTAGTGTATAGTTTTCCAATGGTTTTGTTAATGCAGCAAATTCAATATTAGACCGAACATTTTGGGCAAGTAGGTTTCAGAGCTAATAAAACCAATAATGTCACTTGAGAAATTATTAATAGTCATCTTGACACTGGAGAACAGAACTGGATACATGTTACTAAGTCAGAGGGTAAACAGAAATTATCAAGTATTGTAACAATTCTTATCAGACAGGGACCATTAACTTTCCAAGCTTCAGCAAATATAGGTAGCATAATAGCTATTCAATGTAACACCAAGATAATAACAGTTCCAGAAGAGTTACAAACCGACAAACAACCGGACGATAGATGCATAATATAAGTACAAGTTGATTACTGACAACTTCTAAATATACTGAAATTTTTTCGTCATGCATTCACTACGAATTCATCAAAATACATACCCCCATCCAGGAACAAAAAATCATCCATTACGCAAATGGATCCCTTCAGAAAGAGCCAACTGACAGTAACCAGTAATGGTAGCCCAACCGACATGCACCAAGCAATACACACAAAAGCAGAAGAGATACAACAGGAATTATGCTATATCATCATATCATTTTCACTATCGTGTCATATATATACTTTATGTGGCATGCACCGAACTGAATTTGACAGTCAACCGGAAGTCACCAACTAAACTGGATCAGTGAATTGAAACAGCAGAATTTCAGCATTCCAGGTGGCTCAGATTGGAACAACAGCAGCAAACCCAATCGCGAAAATCGCTAGAGAGAACGACATTCTTCAAGGAAGACACGATGGCAGCCTCAATTTCTCACCAAGCAACAGACTCATCTGAAACCACACCCTTCCGATTGAACCCTGAAATCCATTGAAACGGGATGCGCGGTGGACTAGGATGAAGACGGATGCAGTGTTGCAGCATTGCACAGGCAACCTGGGCCCCTGCGGAAGCGGGACGCGTCCGTCGACACCTGGTGCTAGGGCGGGAAGCGGAGGAGCGGAAGAATTCCACACGTACGGGGCGAGAGTCCCGCTGAGCGGATCGATCCTGGAAGTCCAAAGTTAGCAAAGTGGAGGATGTTCGGGCGGTGATTTTACCTCGACGGCACTTTTGAGAGCGATGTCGTCCTCCACGGTCCATTCCACTGCGGTCGAGGCAGATCCCATGCCGTCTCCGGCTGAGGCAGATCCCATGCCGCCTCTGGCCTGCTTTAGCCGGGAATGGGTCCGGTGCTGCAGCGGGAGAGTTGAGTGGAGGTGTGGAAGTGAGGGGAAGGTGGGGTGGTTGGTGGTTGGTGGTGGTGGTGGTGGGAGCGGAGGTGCGAAGCAGACGACAGCTCAGCACAACTCAGGTAGAGGCAGAAGAAAACAAAGCAAGCTTCCTCCCGAAGCTATAGTTTTTTTTTTCAGGCACAAGCTGTACAGAAGAAATTTCTAGAGAGATTTTTCAAAAATAATATTATTTTATTCGAAAATTACAGAATGAGATCCCTGCAGGATTTTTAAAAGATGTTATAAATTCGATGAGTTGTCCGGGCTACCGGACGAACCATCCATCAGAGGCCGCTTGTAAGATTGCTAGAGACATCCTGATGGCTGAGTGACAACTACTCAGTTTAGTAATTATTTAGATCGACACTCCTATTTTAAAATTTGATTAAAATAACACTCCTTCCATCTCCAAATGTTTGAAGTTTGAAGAATTAGTTGTTCTCGAACGTCGAATATTCGGAGACAGAACAAGTTCTATTATCGAAAAAAGAAATCATCATACACAAAACCCCAGCAAGCCCAGCTGCCCTAGGTTCAGCCCAAATGTCACTAAACTCTTCAGCCCACATCAGAAGTGTGCTCAAAATCGCAAAAAAAAATTACGTGACCCAACAAGAACAACGAAAACCTGTTTGGCCATACGTAACTCGATTGTTCGTCGGAGAAGAAGATGCCAACGGCCGTCCCTTTCGGGGTTCACTCTCACGCCTCTTCATTCCTCGGCATAGCGTGCCTGCACTTCACGAGCACGACACTTATAAAAGGTGTCGACAACTACACTGCCTTTAATGCACACGGAAACCATTTCATGTCAGCTAGCTAGCTAGCTGGTTATTTCGTTCTCTTCTGCTTTGCCATCACAGAATGAGTGCAACTCCAGCACAAAGCTGTCTTCAAGACACCTCCCCTTTTCCGTATCAGCCAGACAGCCACTAGCTACTCCATCTGTTCTCTCGTTTCGTTGCACTCAAACTTCCAAAGCTTTTATTACCTGTCGATATATGGACACGTAAATCCTTGCGAAACGGAACTACTCACTTGGCAGTCGTCAAAAGTGTTTCCATTTTGGGGCAGCACGATCAGAGAGAACCAATCTACAACATAAGCCTTTTCATGAAACGAAAGTACCAAACCCACCCCTGTCGTCATATCAGCTTTGTACTTGCATGCACTCTAAAAAAACTCATCTGTTCATAAACATACCACTTCAGTCCTCTCTGCTGACTACATGGATTACTAAGAATTCAAAAAAACAATAGGATAATGGATAACTTAGCAGTCCAAAGCATATCCATTTCAATATATACCATTACCACAGATATAATTTTTACTGAGGATTCGAAACCATTACAAAAATATGAAAAACTGTAATGAAAATGGTTTGTGACAGCCAACGGACACGCAATAGCACCCACCAACGAACCGACACTAAATTTTTTTTTTGGCGGTGAATCCACGAGGGAAAGATTTCGTGGACGGCAGTCCCTAGCGGTGGACCTTCAGTAAAATGGTAGAAGAAGTTTTGATGACCACCGGAAAAATAATTGCACTAAATCTACTCATCGGACACCGATTTCAAAAATTATTCATGCATAGTTACGAGTGTTAGATTTGCTTTAAGATTTTTGAATCCATAACCTTATCTTCTTCCCTCAACCCTAACCTCTCGATTCCAATTCAGATCGACCGAGTGGCTACGCGGGGGCTTCACGACGGGCGTTGCACCGGAGGCGAGGAAGAAGGTGCTAAATTTTGATAATTGTTAATTGTTAATATCTTTTTAAGGATTATGTTAGGTATAAAATAATCAATCAGAACGAACTTATGATTGTATAGACCATAGAAAAACTTGTTAATTGTTAGAATTAACTATTAGTTACAAGATTTAGTTTTTTATGACACTAATTAGTTTGTAATTATGAAATCTCGTCAAATTCCATGTGCCTGAAATCTAAAGGGACCCAAATAATTTTAGTGGCTGTTTAAGGCGACCTTTGTCTCTTGGCATTGGTTTAGTTTAGTTTTTTAAACTAACCTTCATCTAATAAAAAGAAGAGGGAGTAATTATCTCGCGGGTTTCCATTCCTCTCATGTAAAATGCTCTCATGACAGTTGCAACCGCAAGATAAGCGCCTGAGCCAAGATCATCAGATGAGTACCCAGCGGCGGAGCTAGGAAAATTTGCAATGGGTTCACTTAAAAATATGTGTGTGAATTAAGTATAAGTCGATTGAACCCAACGGGATCAAACTAATAGCAATATGCTAATCATGTTTGCTTTACAAAATTTTATTGAGTTCACCTGAACCCAATACCAGTATTGCAGCTCCGCCAGTGTGAGTACCTAAAATTAACAAGAATCGAGGGCACCATATTGGCGCGCGCCATCCTCGACTAGGGATGGCAATGGGTGTCCATTACCCACATACCCGCGGATACCCAACCCAATGGATACGGGTTTGGGTACGAATTTGTACCCGTGGGTACGGGTTTGACTAATGGGTTGTACCCAATGGGTATTTCTTATCGGATAAAAAATCCCACATCCATATATATATAACGACAACGAAGCCTTTGTCCCAAACAAGACGGGGTCGGCTCGAAATGAGACCCAATAATTTTTGAAGAAAAGTAATAGAAAATAAGATGAGAGTAAAAAATAAAAATAAAATAAGATTCTACATTTTATTTATTTTAGAAATGGATTAATAAGAAAGAAGATAAGAGTAACAAAATTCGAATAAACTAAGATTTCGGCACATTAATTGCTACTTTCCATGCAGTCCTATCATGAGCCATATCTCTAGGTATGTCCCACTCCTTTAAGTATCGTTTCACCGCCTCCTGCCATGTCAACCTTGGTCGACCTCTACCTCTTCTAAAATTTATCTACTTTTTATAATCTCACTGTCAACCGATGCTTCTGAAGGTCTCCGCTGGATATGCCCAAACCACCGTAGGCAATGTTGGACTAGCTTCTCCTCAATCGGTGCCACCCCTACCCTATCACGTATCACCTCGTTCCTAATTTTGTCTCTTCTTGTGTGACCGCACATCCACCGTAGCATGCGCATCTCCGCAACACTCATTTGTTGGACATGTTGCCTTTTAGTTGGCCAACATTCTGCTCCATACAGCATGACAGGTCTGATCACCGTCCTATAGAATTTTCCTTTCAATTTTTGTGGAACTTTCTTATCACATAAGATTCCAGATGCTTGTCACCACTTCATCCACACGATCTTGATCCTGTGGCAAACATCTTCGTCAATATCACCATTGCTTTGTAACATTGATCCTAAATAGCGAAATGCGTCCCTCCTAGGTACTACTTGTCCTTGTAAACTAACATTTCCATCCTCGCACCCGACATCACTAAAGTTGCATCTCATATACTCGGTCTTGGGTCTACTAAGTCTAAACCTCTTAGACCCTAAGATCTGCCTCCATAGCTCCAATTTTCTATCAACACCATCCCTAGTTTCATCTACCAACAGTATATCATCAGCAAAGAGCATACACCAAGGGATATCCCCTTGTATATCCTTCGACACCTCATCCATCATTAAGAAAAAGTTGTATGGACTTAAGGTTGATCCTTGGTGTAGCCCTATTGTGATAGGAAAAGTATCGGTCTCACTATCTCTTACGCGCACACTTGTCACCACTTTATCGTACATATCCTTAATAAGTTCAATGTACTTTATTCGGACTTTATGTTTCTCAAGCACCCACCACATGACCGGCCTTGGTACCTTATCGTATGCCTTTCCAAGTCAATGAACATCATATGTAGATCCTTCTTTTGCTCTATATACCTCTCCATAAGCTGACGGAGTAAGAAAATCGCCTCCATAGTGAACCTCCCAGGCATAACCAAACTGGTTTTTAGTGACATTGGTCACTTTCCTCAAACGGTGTTCAATCACTCTCTCCCAGAGCTTCATAGTATGACTCATAAGCTTAAATCCTCAGTAATTAGTACAACTTTGAACATCTCCTTTATTTTTGAAGATGGGTACTAAAATACTTTTCTGTCACTCTTTAGGCATTTTGTTTGACTGAAAAATGCAGTTGAATAGTTTAGTGAGGCATACTATTGCTACATCCCCCATACATCTCCACACCTCAATGGGGACATCATTGGGGTTGATGGCCTTTCCTCCTTTCATTCTTTTTAAGGCCTCTCTAACCTTAGACTCTTGTATCCTCCACACGAATTGTTTGTTGGTGTCATAAGATGAGTCATCCAACTCGAACCTAATGCTATCATTCCCGTCATTGAATAGTCCATTGAAGTAGTCCCGCCATTTGTTCCTAATCTCTTCATCCTTCAATAGAATTCGATCTGCCTCATCCTTAATGCATTTGATTTGGTTGAGATCCCTGACCTTACTCTCGTGAAGTTTTGCCATCTTGTATATATCCTTTTCGCCTTCTTTTGTCCCTAGCCTCTCATATAGCGCATCATAGGCCTGCCCCCTTGCTTTACTCACAACACGCCTTGCATTTTTCTTAGCCTCTTTATACTTCACCATGTTACTTGCGCTTCTCTCATGATGCCAGCTCTTATAAGACTCCTTCTTCTCCTTAATAGTTTTTTGTACATCTTCATTCCACCACCAAGTGTCTTTATCTACAAGTTTTTTACCTTTTGTCCACCCAAGCACCTCCCTAGTTGCCTTCCTAATGTAAGTCGCCATCTTCACCCACATACTATCCGCATCTTCCTCTTCACTCCAAGGTCCTTCCTCCATCATCATCCTTTTGAATGAATGCGCGCTTCATCTTTCAACTTCCACCACTTTGTTCTTACAGTTTTAACACCTGTGTCTCGTGACACACGCATGTGGAAATGGAAGTAGGCTACCACAAGTTTATGTTGTGGAAAAACACATTCCCCAGGAATCACCTTACAATCTAAACATGCCCCCCTCTCCCTCCTCCTGGTGAGGATATGGTCGATTTGACTAGAATGTTGGGCACTAGTAAAGGACACTAAGTCAGATAGTCTCTTCTTAAAGAGGGTGTTAGCTACCAATAGGTCATAGGCTACATCAAAGTCTAGGATATTATTACCCTCCAGGTTTCTATCGCCACACCCAAAACCTCCGTGTACCCCCTCAAAACCTACGTTAGTTGTACCTACATGGCCATTAAGATCTCCTCCTATGAAGAGCTTCTCAGCTATCGGTACACTACTAAACATATCCTCCAAGTCCTCCCAAAATTGTCTCTTACGCTCATGGCGAGCCCAACATGTGGGGCATAGGCACTAATGACATTCAAGATAAGGTCCCTCACAACTACCTTGACTAGGATGATCCTATCACACCTCGTCTACGGACATCCACTACTCCATCCTTGAGGATCTTATCTATTAGGATGCCTATGCCATTCCTAGTCCCAGTCGAGCCAAAATACCAAAGCTTAAAACTGGTATTCTCAATCTCTCTCGCCTTTTGACCTGCCCATCTAGTCTCTTGTACACAAATGATATTTGCATGCCTCCTAATCACAACGTCCACTAACTCTCGTAGCTTTCCCGTCAAGGATCCTACATTCCAACCACCCACCTGAAACCTTGTTTCCTCAGCTAGCTTCCTTACCCTTTGCATCCGTCGAGTAAGATGCAAAGCCCCTTGCTCACTTAACACTACATCCGGGTGATGATGTAGCACGCCACTATGGTGGTGGCGATCCGGACCTTGCCCATTTAACACCACATCCGGGTTCCGATATGGCGCGCCACTAAGGCGGTGGCGACCCGGCCCTCGCCCACATAACACCATACCCGGGTTCCGCTATGGCTCGCTAAGAGGGTTACACCCCAACGAATTTCCAATGGGTTTCATTTCCATGAGAATGGATAGGTATAGTTGTTGGCTCGCCAAGCCTATCACAACCCCTCCTCCTTTATCCGGGCTTGGGACCGACTATGTCATTACAACACACACACACACACACACACACACACACACACACACACACACACATATATATATATATATATATATATATATATAGCGGCGGGAACTCGGGCGCGAGGAGGAGCAGGTCGCGTGCACGAAATGGGCCACGCGCGCGGCTCACAGGATTTAGGGTTAATACCCTAATGTACGTCAGCCAAGCAACTTACGTCGGCCTATGACCAAGCCGAGTAAGTTGTTCGGTAAATGCCATCAGCCCGCTTACGTCGGTCTGGGCCTGGACCGATGTAAGTAGTGGGCTTAATACCGTCGGTGTCATTTAACCTACATCAGCCATGGACCCGCAGCCGATGTAAGTTCATTTTCTTACGTTGGCCGACCCACGTAAGTTACTCAGGCCGATGTAATTGTGCCAGTTTTCCATAGTGAATATTAACAAAATAGAGTACAATGCATATAAATTTCTACAACAATTCAACACATAATAAAACCATGTCCATTATTTGTCCAACACATAACCCTAAATACTCTCTCTCTCTCTCTCTATATATATATATATATATATATATATATATATATATATATATATATATATATATATATATATATATATATGCCAAGCCCGAGTTTCTACCGCCGCCGCCATGGCCGAGCCGCCCTCGTCGGTGCCGCCGGCCCCCACACCGGCCCCCAGGCCGACAGCCTCCACGCTCGTGCCCGAGCTCCGCCAGAGTCAACCGCGCGGCTGCGCCCCACCACGTGTCACCCTTGCCGGTCTCCCTCGCCGCCCGCCAGGAGGTATGGCGCCTCCACTTCCCTTCCCCTTCGGCCGACGGCCGTGGCTGGCCACCGCGTCCCCACGCCGATGGCTACCGAGGCTTTTTTTCAATTATTTGTGCAATTATTTGTTCTAGCCGCCATGTTTAGCAACTATTGGTGCAATTATTTGTTCAATTAGCAGCCATGTTTAGCAATTGTTTGGCAACTATTTGTTCAAATATTTGTTTAATCGTTAGCAACTATTTGTTCAATTGTTTAGCAATAATTGTTTAGAAATTATTAGCAATTGTGCAATGATTTGTTCAACCTGTCTACAACAAGTGCGGCACCACTAGTTCCATTCCCCTCCCCTGCACCAATCTACAGTGCAGTGCAGCCCGCAGAGCACAACCCACGCCGCATCCTCGGACAGGCTGTTCGCGAACGTCAAGTGCTAGCTGCTGCCCTTATTTCTGGAATGAAAAGACAAACAAACGAGATCCTAATGAGATCTGTTGAGATGAAAGGAGGTCTACAGGGAATAAAACTAATAGTGCACAAAATGGTGAAAAATGAGGAATGAGAAAGGAAGAGCCCAAGTGAAGAATGGAAGCGCAAAGAAGTTGTTAATGTATAGGATGTGCGTGAGAGACACATCCCAAGAGATCATGACTTTGCGTAGAGGGTAAGGGCTAAAATCAAGAAGTTAAGCAATTCACTAGAGAACGGACAAGTCCGTTCACCAGAGGACTAGTCTAATTTGGTTACTGGAATCTCAACAGACTAGTTCGCTCTACGGACTAGTCCGGTTCACTCACTGTAATTAGGGTTTCAGGTGTGCTGCACATTTTGCGCACATATCAAGCAGCACACCAGACTTGTCTGGTCCCAAGAGCAGACTAGTCCGGACGTCAGGATCCCTAACAGTAACTTTTTTGGAGTCGCTATAAATATGTGATCCATGACCCCACAACACCAACTAAGAACCCTAGCAGCGTCACACATCCCAAGAGCACAAAACACTTCTCCCCCACACATCTAAAGCCATAAAAGGTTAAATCCTTTGGGAATCAAGATTTGGGAAAGGGAGATCGTCCTCTACGCATTGTTGAGCTATTGGGGGTTTGATCTTTCATACACTCTCGCATCTCTTGTATATTTTTCGAGTGTATTGGATTTGCTTTCTTGTTGTAATCTTGTGGGAGCCCTCACCTTTCGAGGTAGCCCCATTAACTCAGTGATTACCTTGCGATAGTGAAACTCAAGTCGGCCTTCGTGGTTACTTGAAGAAGTAAAGGGTTGGTTGAGACCTGGCTCTGTGTGAGCTCCTCAACAAGGACATAGATATCTTTCGTGGTATCGAACCTCGGAAAAAAATCCTTTGTCTTGTGTGTTCTAGATCTATATTTTTGCAATCATCACTATCTAGGGCATATATTTGATTATATTTGCAACTTATATTAATTTTGTATTCCACGTGCAAATTACTCGTCCTAAACATTTTCTAAAGTTGTTAGGATAGTTTACTATAGTTCGCTGCTGTAACGATTGAGAAAAACATGAAAATCAGTTAATCCTTCCGTAGGTGTAAGTTGCACACCGGACTAGTCCGCATCTTACACTCGACTAGTCAGTCCTTCCTGTATTTGACAATTTTATTAAGTATTGCAGAAAAAAGTTTCAACGCCTATTCCCCCCTCTAGGTCATATTCATGAGTAAAATATGATCAAATTTACTAAAATATAGTCAAAACTAGTTAAACTTGCTAAACCTTAGTAGAAATATGATCAAACTTACTCAATCGTAGCCATGACAAGTTAAACTTGCCCAATTTAGTTTGTAATAAGCAAATTTAGTCAAATATGCACTTGGAAACTTATAACTTATCTAACTACACTTGTATATCACAGGAATCAACGACGGAGGCTCACACTCCATCGTCGCAGCTACCGATACTTGGATGACGGCTCGAGGATGACTTACTGGGCTCCGGAGGTAGCGGACATGGTAGCGTGTAGTGTGGCGTGTGTTGTGTGTATAGTGTTTTGTGAATGGTTGATAGTGTTTATCGTGATATTATTGTGCTATTGTTATTGCGTGTGTGAGCTGGCCATCGAGCCAAAGCTAGCCCCGAAGCCAGGATAGTATTTTTTATTTTTTTAAAAAAATTTGCGTTACTTATTTATGATAGTTTCTGGTACATGGCCATCGTAAATAAGACATTCTTATTTACGGATGCCATAAATAACTATCGTAAATAAGTCACTATTATTTATAATGACTGTAACGGGCCGTCGTAAATAAGGTATTTTATTTATGATGGCTTGGTTCACAACCGTCGTAAATAAGCCCTCTGAGCTGCCACGTGGTAGGGGGTCTAATTTACGACGGGCCGCCCTGGCCTTCATAAATCACCTTATTTACGATTAGTAATCGGTTACGGCCTAAAATCGTCATAAATAAGATCTTATTAACGTATATAGCTTATTTACGACGGTAGAGCCCTTATTAATGATGGTTTTAGGCCGTCGTCGGGATCCCTGTAGTGTTTTGCATATCTTCTCCTATTTAACAAGGTGATACTTCTTTTTCTTAGCATTCTCCATGCCAAAAGAACTTCCTCCTAACTGCATCCATTCTTTCTATCACTGATTTTGGCAGGAGGTACATAGACATGTGATATGTAGGAGTATTAGCTAGTTAGGCTGGAATTAATTTGTACTGTTCTTCCAGCCATTGTAAGATTGCTTCCTTTCAATATTTTTTCTGCGCTTGGTGATAAGACGAGTAGTACTTTTCGTGAGGCGATGTGATAAGTAGATTCGTATGGATGTATCTAAAAATTGTAAGCGACACTACCTTTTGAACCAGAGCTGCTTAATTCGACATCTATCTGTAACCGTAACGGAAATAGTGGCTATAGAATTGAGCTCGGAGAGTGAATAGGCTGAAGCTAAATATGATTACATAGTTGTATCACGACTGACATGAGATGATTACATAGCAGAGGAGAGGACAATCAAAGAAATGAGCAGCAGCTCGTGTAGCTGTAAGATCAATTATAGTCCAAGCTTTTATGAGGCCCAGTTCAGGATCAAGCCCATCAAGACCCCAGTATCATTAGGATGTCACTACGGGGTTGCATATCTCGAGGCATAGTTTTCAGGGAAAGATTAGAATGCAATCAGCTCTTCGGTGTAATCATGCAAAAATTATTTATGAGCAACATGATCTTCATCTTACGGTAATCGTACTGTTACACACTCTCATTGCAACAAGAACTGTATTACCTTGTGGAAGAGTTTAAGTGCAAAAATACAGTAACCATAGGATGAAGATCGCGTGACATGTAATTGATTTTTTGCACGATTGCACCGGAGAGTTGGTTGCATTCTAGACGTTCCCAGTTTTTAGATAAAGGGAATTATTCTGATCCTTAACCTCAAATGAAAGCTACAGCCAGTGTATTACAAACCGCGGCATGGCCGCACAAACACAATGACATAGCCATAGAGACAAGAACAAAAACAGATAAGCATACATTTATTGACTCCAGCACTTCTCATGTCTTTATAGTGATGCCCATGTCTTCCAACGATAAATTCCTCTGAACAGAACCGGCATATAACTTTTAGTTGGACTTTTATCAAATACAACTTCATTCCTATTCAACCAGATAACCCACCACATCGTTGAAGCATGTAGTTAATATATGTCTTATCTTCCTATCCATATTGGACATTCAGTCATTAAACATATGAGAAACATTAAGTGGAACATCAATACCAAAAGTAATTTGAGCAGCTCTCCGCAAGAAACAAATGTTGTATGAAAAGACAAGTGTTATAATGGCAATAAAAAAACAAGTGTTGTATGATTTTAGGTGCTGTACAAAAACAGTTTTTTGTCCCTTTGCCAGTTATGTTATGCTAGATTATCCTTAGTTGAACTATTTCTCTACTTAAATACCGTATGAATATTTTAAATATTTTTCTCGAGGCATAGTTATCTCGAGAAAAGTATACTCTCTTTCTACATGGCAAACCGATATTCTGTTTCACATTTCTGCACTACTTTACCATGTGATGTTAGAGCTTATCCTAACTATCATATTCCTTGTGACTAGTGTGTTGTCAGTTTAAACTTCAAAAGTCAATATCACATCGCGGTAGAACTCAAAGACATTCTAGTAACATGGAAATACATGGGATTTCCGCCGTAGAACACACGCTAAGTAAGAAAAGGCAACACACGTGTTCCCACAACCGAGAACACAAACAATATATTGTCCTTCTTAGCAAAGAAAATTGTTTTGTTGGCACCGATAGTAATAATGCACTATGTATGAAAAGATGTACACCTAAATCAATTTTTACACATTCAGCTACATTACTAAGTAGTACTAAAAACATTTGCAAATTGAAGGTAACTCAGTTAGTTATGTTTTTTAATGATGAAATCAATCTATCAAGGTTCAAGTCTTGAACTCCACAAGGATGTTGCATTTGTCAACTTATTATTTTAGTGCTCGCCGTCGTGCTCCTCGACAATGAGGCTCCTATGATGACTTCGTAAATCTAGTATTTCATGGAAGCTCATAAGGATAGTTCGCTCATATATAAGTTGAGGCACAGAAAATTATTTATAGGAGATCAACCATGATCCTCCCATCAATGTAAGTATCAGATAATTTGTTTCATGTTTAGTAATATTTGTCTTTTCCTTGAGTCATTCTTATAATTCATTTTCTTAATATGACAAGCTGTAGTCGTTATTTACCATTTAATAGACTAAATTAAGATAATTCATCAATATTTCACCAAGATTCTACAGAGGGATTTTCACGCAAATTACAGTACCTTTGGAAGAGTCAATATTTGAAAAAGATAATTAATTTGATTTCATATGTTCGTCCCTCTTGTGACTGAAGCATTTTGAGGACCAACATATGGTATATTAGAGGACCAGCACTACAGGAAACTCGCAACTTTATGCTAACATAATTTACATGGGCCGGCCGATGTAAGTCCAATAACTTATGTCGACCCGCTGCATCCGACGAAAGTTAGGTAACTTACATTGGTCACGGGCCCGCGACCGATGTCAGTAGGAGGACCGACGGTCTTAACGCACTAAGTACGTCAGCCCGAAATTTAGACCGATGGAATTAGGTGCACTAAGAATGTCAGTCGAGCCCAAGGCCGACGGAAGTTAACTGGCCAACGTTGGTAAAGTAAATAACCCTAACCCCGCGGGCCGCGCACGCGGCTAACACCACGCGTGCCTTCCTCTTGCAGCTGCTGCATCCCCGACCCTTCGCTGCTGCCGCCTCCATGAGTCCACCGCTGCCGCCTCACCAAGCGCCGCCGGTGGCTCCTCTAGCCACCACCTCCCCGAGCGCCGCGCCTCCCCAAGCGTCACCGCCTCTGCGAGCTCCCTGGGCTATTGCCTCCTCGAGCTTCCCGGGCCGCCGTCTCCCCGAGCAGTCGGGGGCCACTTGTCCTCCTCTCGAGCCAATGTCGTGCCTCCTCCTCCTGAGTTGACGTCGCGCCTCCTCCTCTCGAGCCGTTGTAAGGAAGAGAGACAGAATGAGAGAAAGAGAGGGAGTGGAAGAGAGACAGAATGAGAAAAAGAGAGGGAGAGGAAGAGGGAAAGTGTGACACAAAGAGAGGAAGAAGAAGAGAGTGAGAGAGATTGAGGGAGAGGAAGAGAGCGAGCGAATGAGAGAAAGTGGGGGATGACAGAAAGTGTGACATAAAGAGAGGGAGAGGAAGAGAGTGAGACAAAGTGAGGGAGAGGAAGAGAGTGAGAGAAAGAGAGAAAGAGAGAGAGGGAGAGGAAGAAAGTGTGAGAGAAAGAGAGTGGGAGAGAAAGAGGGAGAGGAAGAGAGTGAGATAAAGAGAGAGAGAGGAATAGAGTGAGAGGATGGAAGTTAGAGAGAGGAAGAGTGTGAGAGAAAGAAAAAAAAAGATTCATTTGTAACATGTTTAACTGTTCGGCGGCGGAGGCGCAAACTCCTTCGGCGCAAGTACCAGCACCCGGAGGGATGCGCGGAGACAAGCTTTTCGGCTCCGGAGGTAGTTGAGGAGCTAGTGTGTAGACCTTTTGTAAATTGTTGGGGCGAATGTGTGGTTTGAATTGCTGTATTGAAACTGTTTGAGATATTGCTGTTGTTGAAACTGTTGAAACTATATTATATTTATGTTGTTGTATCTATGAGCTCGCCATCGTGCGAGGTAGACAATTTCCGTTTTAAAAAAAATACAAACATAGCTTACGTCGGCTATGGCAAGGCTGATGTAAGTTAGCTATGGTTAACTTACGTCGGCCCGGCCATGCCGACGTAAGTTAGCCCACGTTACTTATGTCGATCTGGCCATAGCGACGTAAGTAAAGGCTCTTACTTACGCCGGCCACGGACAGCCGATATAAGTCACATGGCCCAGCCCAGTAACTAACTTATGACGGTTGCGGGCCGCCGATGTAAGTTAGCTAACTTACGATCAAACCTTAACATCAGCCAATAACTGACATAATTAAGGGAAAACCGACTTAAGTTAGTAACTTTCGTAGGTTTTGGCCTTAATTACGTCGGCCATGATTGACGTAATTGGTCAGGATTCCTGTAGTGCAACATTTGAAAACAATACTTAATTATTTTGCCTGTTTTGACTGTGGTATATATGAAAACCCAAACAGATTCGATGGTATCTTTGTGAGACAAACAAAATATGAGACCAACATATGGTTCATATGCACTTTTGCACCAAGATGATTGCAATACACCAAGCCTCACCTAGCCAGTTTTATTTCAATTACATCAAATGTCAAATATGCAAGGGTCATCTTGGAAAGAGTTTGCCCAAAATGAAATGGTTTCATACACCATCTAGATTGCCAGCCGTCATTTCAAAGTTGGGGAAGTAGAGCATCAAGCGAAGTTCCGAAGAGGATTTTGTGCTCAAAGGTTCATGGGGGCAAATTGTAAATTGGAGCAGTTTTTCTATGTATGCGTAAAAAAGATATGAAAACCATAGAACAAGAACCTTCATCATCAAGCATTGTTTGATATGCATCATAGCTTGTTCATACTGTGTAACAAAACCCTTCAATGAAATCCCACAACCCAAACAGACCTTTCAATTTACCCTATCTTTGAGGACTCATGCCACTTAGTCCATGTTCTGTCAACTATGGAGTTCTCTTTCCTCTCTTTTTTTTCCTTTTCTTTTCAGATGTCAAAATTATTTTTTAGCGGTAAGATATGAATGCAATAGAAGATAATGGCAACACACATTCCAAGAACATAGTTTGAGGTAATCAAGACAAAGGAACCCAGAATATGCATTGATTTACATATAGCGGTGGAGCCAAGTTAACTGGATAACAGTGTTCAATCCAGAACATAGATATATTAGCTATCACAAATAAATAAGAGCGGACTCATAGAATTAATTCATGCATTCTGATTCCAATCAAACGTTGTGTTGTTACCTTGGGAGCTTCCCATCCTAGCCCGAACCATTTGCCTTACAGCATAATGGTTCACATGAAAAATGAATTTCATGTTCCTTATCTGCATGCCAAAATAGGAGTTAAAGTTTGCTACATTAATATTAACTTGTAAGTATCGGTGAAATAAGTTAAGGATTAGTTCAAAAAAAAAGAGTGGAGTAAAAGTAGTATCCCTATCCAGGATTTATTTGCTATAATAGCATCTACCAAAGGCACTCAAAAGATTGCTTCCAAGTTCTAATGAGTCATGATCGTGAGCAAAATAATAGAATGGCATGCACAAAAATGTGTCTGAAATGGTAAGCCTCGACTAACTACATAGAATCACTAGTTCACTACTTTTTTAGGGAAACAAATTCACTACTTTTTTGGGAACTAATTCACTACTGTTGAATGAAATAAACTCAACAAGTTGCAAGAGAATGAAATATGGTCTCTCTGTTAGAATAAACCCGATCGCGATGCTGTGGCGCGACGCTGTCCGATCAGAGTCCACCGGCGAATCTCAGGAACGTGTGAGCATGGGTAATATGACACGTATGTGCATGCAGCATGAGTGCAGGTAGTTGGCGAGTGTAGCAAAGGGTGTGGATCGTGAATGGGTCTTTGAGGTGGGCGTCATGGGGGTGCCACGCACGTCGAGTCAGAGCTCGGGTCGTGGGGTAAGTTCAAACGGCGGATCATGATCTCCGGCAAAATTGGAGTTAGTTTCTCCATGTGCATATAAATTGGCCCCTGTAATCGTCAATTGCAAGTGAGGAACATGCAGTAGACATGGTGTTTGGCGCTAAGGGCGTTTGTTGCACTGTAATCCCGAGCGAGCATTGTTCATCTTCTTTCTCTCGTCGCCGCAAATTCTTCGCCATCATTGATCAACTCGTCGGAATTCCTTGGGGATTCTAACAATTGGTATCAGAGCGAGGTTCAGGAGAAAGATCGATGGCATTGGTGTCTCACGGCGCGGGGGGGAGCACGGTACCAAATTCTGTTGTCAGCGAGCTACACGTCATGGGCGATCAAGGTCCAGGCAAACCTTGACACTCAGGGGTTGTGGGAGGTGGTGGATCCGGCAGACATCACACGGGTGGACGAGCACAAGAACAAGACAGCAAGGGTACAGCTGCTGCAAGCCTTGCCGGAGGATATTCTTATGCAGGTTTTGACGAAATCCACGGCGAAGGAGGTGTGGGACAGCCTCAAATCGAGGATCGCCGTTGCAGATCGAGTGAAGGCGGCTCGATTGTCCACATTGAAGGGCAAATTCGACCGTTTTTCCATGGGCGGCGTAGAATATCTTGATGGTTTTGCTGGCAAGATCAGTGGCATGGCGGCGAGGTACGCCGGCTCGGGCTCGATGCTCAACGATGCCATGGTCAAGAAGCTCCTCGACACCATCCCAGATCGGCTCTACCCTGCCATTGCGGGGATCGAGCAATTTTGTGATGTCGACAAGATGTCGTTTGAGGAGGCACTTGGGAGGTTGAAGGCATTCGAAGAATAATGCTGTCATCGCACTCAAGGTGGGGAGACATCTACCGGCGATGGCCAGATACTTTTCACAAGGGCAGAATGGAAGGCACATTCCAAATCGAAGAATTCCGTCGGGAAGTGCTTCAATCGTGAGGTCCGTGGCCACTTCAATCGTGATTGACGCAAGCCGAAGAAGGAGGAGGAGGATCTACTCACTAACGCCAATGAGGAGCTGGCGCTTATGTGATTCAACCATCGGCGATCCCGTTTAGGGTGAGTTTGTTGGGAATAAATCCGATCACGATGCTGTGGCACGACTCTGTCCATGCAGAGTCCACCGGCGAACGCCGATAACATATGTGTGTGGGCAATATAGAACGTATGTGTGTGCGGCGTGTGTGCAAGTAGTTGACGAGTGTAGTGCAGGGCATGGGTCGCAGAATGGGTTGCCGAGGTGGGCATCGTGGGCGCGCCACGCACGTCGAGTCAGAGCTCGGGTCATGGAGTGAGCGCGAACGACGGATCATGATCTCCGGCAAAATTGGAGTTAGTTGCTCCGTGTGCGTATAAATTGGCCCATGTAATCGTCAATTGCAAGTGAGGAACACGCAGTAGACACAACGTTTGGCGTTGAGGGCGTTCGTTGCACCGTAATCCCGAGTGAGCACTGTTCATCTTCTTCTTCTGGCCGCCGCAAATTCTTCGCTGCCGCTAAGCAACTCGTTGGAAATCTATGGGGATTCTAACACTCTTCAGCTTTTATGCACACTCTCCACCATTTTACTGTTTATCTTACTGCCATCTGCAGATACAGAAATAGGTACACCGCATATCATCTGTGTATCTGATATGAACTAATCACAAACAAAACAGTAGCTAGTATACTCTGTTATCCTGCAACAAGTCTGTATGCTAAAGCGCTTCAGTACAGCACTGTTCATAGCTTTGTACCCTATTTGTTTTGCAGTTAAATAGCAAAAAGGTAACCAGTGCCTAGACTAATTCAGGCATGGATTTTTTTGTTGAAGTATTATCATCTAACACCAAATGGAAGTCATAGAAGCAGGTATTACTGGCATACGAGGAAAGGAAGGAATGAAGACCATACCACTATTAATGAATCTGAAGTTAAGAGGATACGTTTGTTACATGGTACTTTTTTGCTGTTTACAAAAAATGAACCCTTGCCAATGTTTGTCATGTAGAACGATCCACCATCGTCCATTTTGATAACCGCCTGTACATAAAATAAAATAAAAATGAATTACAAAAAAGAAGGTGAGCTAGCAAATTAATAAATAGATATCATTCTTTTATGACAGCCAATACAGGAAACACAATCATTTGCGACAGCTAAATTCATTTGCGATGGCCGGTCATCGCAAATAGATTAATTTGTGACGGCCCGCCCTCAGCCGTCGCAAAATAAAGTAGCATTTGCGAATTGAAAGTGCATCTAGGCATCCCGTGGGTTTTAGATGATTGATGACGACAATTAAGAGACTAATGAGCTAAGTTGATCTTAATCACAGGTGTGATGATTGAAATGAGACAAAATCCTCAAAAAGTAAAAGGTTAAAACGGGCGTCGAAGACTCAAGTATAGAAATTAGGGTTTCTATTGTGTTGAGTTTAGACTAGTTGTATCAAGTGTGAGGGCGTGTGTATCATGTGCATTGAGATCATCCAAGAGGGCTCAAAGTGGTGGTTGAAAGAAAAAAACTAAGTGAGAAGCCCATTTGAGAGAAAACCCCCAGTGATCGGACTTGTCCGGGCTTCTGGACGGACTAGCCCAGGGTAGCCAGTTTAGTCCGTTTTGGGTCCAGACTTGTCCGCCATAGTGGTCGGACTAGTCCGGAGCCCCCAGAGTAGTTCGTTCTGGGACAGACCAAAGCATTCTATTTGAGTTCGGACTTGTCCATTGTTGTATGGACTGGTCCTTTTCACACTTAGTGTGAGATCCCAAGCCAAGTTCTGGGAGGCCGGACTTGTCCGCCTAAGTGGCAGGGCTGGTTCGAGCAAGTAAAATTTATCTACTTTTTATAATCCCACTGTTAACCGGTGCTTCTGAAGGTCTCCGCTGGATATGCCCAAACCACCGTAGGCAATGTTGGACTAGCTTCTCCTCAATCGGTGCCACCCCTACCCTATCACGTATCACCTCGTTCCTAATTTTGTCTCTTCTTGTGTGACCGCACATCCACCGTAGCATGTGCATCTCCGCAACACTCATTTGTTGGACATGTTGCCTTTTAGTTGGCCAACATTCTGCTCCATACAGCATTACAGGTCTGATTATCGTCCTATAGAATTTTCCTTTCAATTTTTGTGGAACTTTCTTATCACATAAGATTCCAGATGCTTTTCACCACTTCATCCACACAATCTTGATCCTGTGGCAAACATCTTCGTCAATATCATCATTGCTTTGTAATATTGATCCTAAATAGCGAAATGTGTCCCTCCTAGGTACTACTTGTCCTTGTAAACTAACATTTCCATCCTCGCACCCGACATCACTAAAGTTGCATCTCATATACTCAGTCTTGGTTCTACTAAGTCTAAACCTCTTAGACCCTAAGATCTGCCTCCATAGCTCCAATTTTTTATCAACACCATCCCTAGTTTCATCTACACACTATATCGTCAGCAAAGAGCATACACCAAGGGATATCCCCTTGTATATCCTTCGACACCTCATCCATCACTAAGAAAAAGATGTATGGACTTAAGGTTGATCCTTGGTGTAGCCCTATCGTGATAGGAAAAGTATCGGTCTCACTATCTCTTACGCGCACACTTGTCACCACTTTATCGTACATATCCTTAATAAGTTCAATGTACTTTGTTGGGACTTTGTGTTTCTCAAGCGCCCACCACATGACCGACCTTGGTACCTTATCGTATGCCTTCTCCAAGTCAATGAACACCATATGAAGATCCTTCTTTTGCTCTATATACCTCTCCATAAGCTGACGGAGTAAGAAAATCGCCTCCGTAGTGAACCTCCCAGGCATAACCAAACTGGTTTTTAGTGACATTGGTCACTTTCCTCAAACGTTGTTCAATCACTCTCTCCCAGAGCTTCATAGTATGACTCATAAGCTTAAATCCTCAGTCTAGGATATCCTTACCCTCTAGGTTTCTATCGCCACACCCAAAACCTCCGTGTACCCCCTCAAAACCTACGTTAGTTGTACCTACATGGCCATTAAGATCTCCTCCTATGAAGAGCTTCTCAGCTATCGGTACACTACTAAACATATCCTCCAAGTCCTCCCAAAATTGTCTCTTAGTGCTCATGTCGAGCCCAACATGTGGGGCATAGGCACTAATGACCTTCAAGATAAGGTCCCTCACAACTACCTTGACTAGGATGATCCTATCACCTCGTCTACGGACATCCACTACTCCATCCTTGAGGCTCTTATCTATTAGAATGCCTATGCCATTCCTAGTCCCAGTCGAGCTAGAATACCAAAGCTTAAAACTGGTATTCTCAATCTCTCTTGCCTTTTGACCAGCCCATCTAGTCTCTTGTAAACAAATGATATTTGCATGCCTCCTAATCGCAACGTCCACTAACTCTTGTAGCTTTCCCATCAAGGATCCTACATTCCAACTACCCACCCAAAACCTTGTTTCCTCGGCTAGCTTCCTTACCCTTTGCATCCGTCGAGTAAGATGCAAAGACCCTTGCTCACTTAACACTACATCCGGGTGATGATGTAGCACGCCACTATGGTGGTGGCGATCCGGACCTTGCCCATTTAACACCACATCCGGGTTTTGATATGACGCGCCACTAAGGCGGTGGCGACCCGGCCCTCGCCCACTTAACACCATACCCGGGTTCTGCTATGGCTCGCTAAGAGGGTTACACCCCAACGAATTTCCAATTGGTTTCATTTCCATGAGAATGGCTAGGTATAGTTGCTGGCTCGCCAAGCCTATCACAACCCCTCCTCCTTTATCCGGGCTTGGGACCGACTATGTCATTACAACATAGGAGGAGTTATATATATATATATATATAGCGGCAGGAACTCGGGCGCGAGGAGGAGCAGGTCGCGTGCACGAAATGGGCCACGCGCGCGGCTCGCGGGACTTAGGGTTAATACCCTAACGTACGTCAGCCAAGCAACTTACCTCGGCCTATGACCAGGCCGAGTAAGTTGTTCGGTAAATGCCATCGGCCCGCTTACGTTGGTGTGGGCCCGGACCGATGTAAGTAGTGGGCTTAATACCGTCGGTGTCATTTAACCTACATGGGCCATGGACCCGCAGCCGATGTAAGTTCATGTTCTTACGTTGGCCGGCCCACGTAAGTTACTCAGGGCGACGTAATTGTGCCAGTTTCCCATAGTGAATATTAACAAAATAGAGTACAATGCATATAAATTTCTACAACAATTCAACACATGATAAAACGTGTCCATTATTTGTCCAACACATAAACCTAAATACTATATATATATATATATATATATATATATATATATATATATATATATATATGCCAAGCCCGAGTTTCTACTGCCGCCGCCGGGGCCGAGCCGCCCTCGTCGGTGCCGCCGGCCCTCACACCGGCCCCCAGGCTGACGGCCTCCACGTTCGTGCCCGAGCTCCGCCAGAGTCAACCGCGCGGTGGCGCCCCACCGCGCGTCACCCTCGCCGGTCTCCCTCGCCGCCCGCCAGGAGGTATGGCGCCTCCACTTCCCTTCCCCGTCGGCCGACGGCCGTGGCCGGCCACCGCATCCCCACGCCGATGGCTACCGAGGATTTTTTTCAATTATTTGTGCAATTATTTGTTCTAGTCGCCATGTTTAGCAACTATTGGTGCAATTATTTGTTCAATTAGCAGCCATGTTTAGCAATTGTTTAGCAATTATTTGTTCAACTATTTGTTTAATTGTTTAGCAACTATTTGTTCAAATTGTTTAGCAACTATTTGTTCAATTGTTTAGCAATAATTGTTTAGAAATTATTAGCAAATGTGCAATAATTTGTTCAACCTGTATACAACAAGTGCGGCACCACCAGCTCCATTCCCATCCCCTGCACCAAGATACAGTGCAGTGCAGCCCGCAGAGCACAACCCACGCCACATCCTCGGACAGGCTGTTCGCGAACGCCAAGTGCTAGCTGCTGCCCTTATTTCTGGAAAGAAAAGACCCATCACCACCCTCGTTCATCTACTTGTCAATCACATGACACGAGCACACACACACACGGCTGAGGCTAACTAGTTAGTTCTCGGCCCCCTCTCCTCTCCATCACCGATCTGCTACGTCCACTAGTATGATCCAAGCACTGTTAGTTAGTTCTTGTCCTCTGTTCAATTGTTTAATTTTTTACTAATTGTTTATTTACTAGTTAGTTGTTTAATTGTTTAATTCTTTTTTAAATATTTTGATTGCTTGAGTGTTTATTTATGATATGTATACAACAAACGGGCTTCGGGCCAGCTCGACCTGGCAGAGCCCATTTCTAGCCCGACACGACCATTTAGTAGTCACTTATGTGTATAGATGGGCACAAAGACAAAAAGCAATGGTGATGACGGCAAGCTCCCGCACGTGGGCGGCGGGATCCGGAGCATAAAGTACGACGAATGTCTAGTAAAGTTGTTCGACCGTTAATGGCGGACCCAGATGGGTATAACTTAGGATGGCTAACCCCAGCACAGGTGACCCTGGCAGAGACGACCCCAGCACTTGTGCCCTCGGTGCAGGTAATAAACTCTTTCTTTAATATTGTATTATTCATTTCAGCATTTCACATAGGGAGAGAAGGAGGTAGAAGATATGGTGAGAGAGAGAGAGAGTGATATAATGGTGGAGTAAGAGAGACAGATAGAGGAGTGAGATAGAGGTGGATTTAGAGAGACATAGATAGGGAGAGGTAGAGTGCGAGAGAGACGGTAAGGTGAGAGAGACAGGATTCTAGAGAAGGTGTGACTAAAGAGAGAGAGAGGAAGAGAGTGAGACAAAGTAAAGGAGAGGAAGAGAGAGGAAGAGAGTGAGAGAAAGAGAGGAAGAGAGTGAGGGACGCTACGTAAGAAACTCAAATAGGAGACAAAGATCGGGGATGAGCGCAAAAGAGTTCGTCTCTGATAAGAGTAAACGAGACGAGCCCGCTTCAGCGAGGATCTGACATGGCTCGGCTGAGCATAAAAGGAGATGGGATACTATAAGGCGCGTCTCATTTAAGAAAATATCCGAGATGTGCGCGCTCCTCTGACAAAAGGGAGACGAACTTAGCACAAAGCTCGTCTCCTATATTTGCAAAAGGAAATGAGATGGGCTTTGCGAAAAGCTCGTCTCCTTTGGCATCGTGATTTTATACATTTTTGCTTTGGTTCACTTGCACAGAAACATGAACACATTCACTGAACAAATGTAATTGAGCACATTCACTTGATAACTAAATAAATTGTCATTCTAATGTAAAGAACATTCATTGTAGTTCGATTTAAATCAAAAAAAATAATCGAATCCTTCCTTATGAATTGTCATTCCTGAGGAACACGATGGAAACACTACACATTCATTCACACAGTTGAACGCACAAGATAATACTCATTCACACAGATGAACACAGATAATCCATTCATTAACACATTATATTACAAAATACAAGAAAAAGGTACAATAAGAGACAAGAAAAGAAAACTAACATCAACTAAAAATAACAAAAGAAAAACTAAATCCTACTCCTCCTCCTTCTCCTCCTCCTCCTCCTCCTCCTCCAACACAAGCTCCCGCAGTGCAACAGGAGCCTGTGCACAAGGAGCCTGGGTCGGCTACTCCGGTTGCTCCGACGATGCAACCTGGAGACCGAGGTTCCTTGCCATCGCCGCCACCAGGTTACTACGGCCCTCAGCGCTGATCTCCTGGACCATCATCTCGAACAGAGTGTCGAGACGATCGGCCACACCTGTGAGGGCGTAGAGGTAGTGGCCGGTGGTATCCATTCCAGTAAACTCTAGAAGGGTACCCAGACCTAAGGAAGTCATGGCGCGAGATGTACTATTGTACGCCTCTGGTGCCATAACGTGGTGTGAGATGTTCTTGAGCCTCTCAAGGGAGTCGCAGCACTATTTCTTGAAGGGTGGATCCCTCTTCGGGCTTGGCAGCAGAACATTGGCCATGGTGGTTCATCAGCACGGAGAAGACGAAGAAAAGGAGAAACGGATGCAAAAGGAGAGACGCGCTTGTGGAGAACTGATGGTGCACCTTAGATAAGGTTTGTGCAGAGTCGATGATGGAGCGGTTCGTTTCGTGCGCATTGATGGGGACGATGGGACTTCAAAATCGCCTTAGGGAAACAAAAGGTCGAACACCGGTTGTACATGTCTCTGCACCATTGCAATCTCAATTAAGTTCCACACCTCCTCCTCCTCGGGCCGCACATCTAACTTTGTCTTCAATGGAAAACACACTTTTATCTCGCCCATCTCAAGGAGTAGCGCTTGGCGTGCTGCAAAAACCGCCCCCATCTATGTGCATATGGCACAGCGATTGCCCGGTTGTATGTAGTTCTGCAATTGCCTGATGAACTTAATCGCAGTCTGTAGTTTTGCTTTTGTATTTGTAATTTAATTTCTAGTCATTTGTGTCACTTGTTGTCCAATTTCTCTCCGTAGGGTTTCTCTACAAAGCCTGAGTCAGGATATTTAATGAAGTGGCAATGCACAATCCTCAGTAAAGAAGAGGTAAGTCATGAAAAACAAGCACAATCCAGTATAATCATTGTCCCCTTATTAATGAATTTCTTTTGTAAACTGATTGGGAAGGTGGTTACTACCTCCTGACAATCTCCTTCTCTGAGGACTATCCCTTGGTACCTCTGAAAGTGCATCTAGGTCCCTTGTGGGTTTTGGTTGATTAATGACAAACAATTAAAGAGCTAATGAGTTTTGTTGAGTTCGTGCAGAAAATTTAGTACAGAGTGAAATTCAGGAAAAAAGGAGAAAAGACGTGAAAAGTGGAGTAGAAATAAGTTTTTTATTTCTCCATAAGTCATAGGAAAATCCATACTATTAAGAGGGGCACGACACATCCTATACATTAACAACTTCTTTGCGCTTCCATTCTTCACTTGGGCTCTTCCCTTCTCATTCCTCATTTTTCACCATTTTGGGCACTATTAGTTTTATTCCCTGTAGACCTCCTTTCATCTCAACAGATCTCATTAGGATCTCGTTTGTTTGTCTTTTCATTCCAGAAATAAGGGCAGCAGCTAGCACTTGGCGTTCGCGAACAGCCTGTCCGAGGATGCGGCGTGGGTTGTGCTCTGCGGGCTGCACTGCACTGTAGCTTGGTGCAGGGGAGGGGAATGGAGCTAGTGGTGCCGCACTTGTTGTAGACAGGTTGAACAAATCATTGCACAATTGCTAATAATTTCTAAACAATTATTGCTAAACAATTGAACAAATAGTTTCTAACGATTAAACAAATATTTGAACAAATAGTTGCTAAACAATTGCTAAACATGGCTGCTAATTGAACAAATAATTGCACCAATAGTTGCTAAACATGGCGACTAGAACAAATAATTGCACAAATAATTGAAAAAAAGCCTCGGTAGCCATCGGCGTGGGGACGCGGTGGCCAGCCACGGCCGTCGGCTGAAGGGGAAGGGAAGTGGAGGCGCCATACCTCCTGGCGGGCGGCGAGGGAGACCGGCAAGGGTGACACGCGGTGGGGCGCAGCCGCGCGGTTGACTCTGGCGGAGCTCGGGCACGAGCGTGGAGGCCGTCGGCCTGGGGGCCGGTGTGGGGGCCGGCGGCACCGACGAGGGCAGCTCGGCCCTGGCGGCGGCGGTAGAAACTCGGGCTTGGCATATATATATATATATATATATATATATATATATATATATATATATATATATATATATAGAGAGAGAGAGAGAGAGAGAGAGAGAGAGAGAGTATTTAGGGTTATGTGTTGGACAAATAATGGACATGTTTTATTATGTGTTGAATTGTTGTAGTAATTTATATGCATTGTACTCTATTTTGTTAATATTCACTATGGAAAACTGGCACAATTACATCGGCCTGAGTAACTTACGTGGGCCGGCCAACGTAAGAAAATGAACTTACATCGGTTGCGGGTCCATGGCTGATGTAGGTTCAATGACACCGACGGTATTAAGCCCACTACTTACATCGGTCCAGGCCCAGACCGGCGTAAGCGGGCTGATGGCATTTACCAAACAACTTACTCGGCCTGGTCATAGGCCGACGTAAGTTGCTTGGCTGACGTACATTAGGGTATTAACCCTAAATCCCGCGAGCCGCGCGCGTGGCCCATTTCGTGCACGCGACCTGCTCCTCCTCGCGCCCGAGTTCCCGCCGCTATATATATATATATATATATATATATATATATATATATATATATATATATATATATATATATATATATATATATATATATATATATATATATATATATATATATATATGTGTGTGTGTGTGTGTGTGTGTGTGTGTGTGTGTGTGTGTGTGTGTGTGTGTGTGTGTGTTGTAATGACATAGTCGGTCCCAAGCCCGGATAAAGGAGGAGGGGTTGTGATAGGCTTGGCGAGCCAACAACTATACCTAGCCATTCTCATGGAAATGAAACCCATTGGAAATTCGTTGGGGTGTAACCCTCTTAGCGAGCCATAGCGGAACCCAGGTATGGTGTTATGTGGGCGAGGGCCGGGTCGCCACCTCCTTAGTGGCGCGCCATATCGGAACCCGGATGTGGTGTTAAATGGGCAAGGTCCGGATCGCCACCACCATAGTGGCATGCTACATCATCACCCGGATGTAGTGTTAAGTGAGCAAGGGTCTTTGCATCTTACTCGATGGATGCAAAGGGTAAGGAAGCTAGCTGAGGAAACAAGGTTTCAGGTGGGTAGTTGGAATGTAGGATCCTTGACGGGAAAGCTACGAGAGTTAGTGGACGTTGTGATTAGGAGGCATGCAAATATCATTTGTGTACAAGAGACTAGATGGGCAGGTCAAAAGGCGAGAGAGATTGAGAATACCAGTTTTAAGCTTTGGTATTCTGGCTCGACTGGGACTAGGAATGGCATAGGCATCCTAATAGATAAGAGCCTCAAGGATGGAGTAGTGGATGTCCGTAGACGAGGTGTGATAGGATCATCCTAGTCAAGGTAGTTGTGAGGGACCTTATCTTGAATGTCATTAGTGCCTATGCCCCACATGTTGGGCTCGCCATGAGCGTAAGAGACAATTTTGGGAGGACTTGGAGGATATGTTTAGTAGTGTACCGATAGCTGAGAAGCTCTTCATAGGAGGAGATCTTAATGGCCATGTAGGTACAACTAACGTAGGTTTTGAGGGGGCACACGGAGGTTTTGGGTGTGGCGATAGAAACCTGGAGGGTAAGGATATCCTAGACTTTGATGTAGCCTATGACCTATTGGTAGCTAACACCCTCTTTAAGAAGAGACTATCTGACTTAGTGACCTTTACAAGTGCCCAACATTCTAGTCAAATCGACCATATCCTCACCAGGAGAAGGGAGAGGGGGGCATGTTTAGATTGTAAGGTGATTCCTGGGGAATGTGTTTTTCCACAACATAAACTTGTGGTAGCCTACTTCCATTTCCACGTGCATGTGTCACGAGACACAGGTGTTAAAACTGCAAGAACAAAGTGGTGGAAGTTGAAAGATGAAGCGCACAATCATTCAAAAGGATGATGATCGAGGAAGGACCTTGGAGCGAAGAGGAAGATGCGGATAGTATGTGGGTGAAGATAGCGACTTACATTAGGAAGGCAACTAGGGAGGTGCTTGGGTGGACAAAAGGTAAAAAACTTGTAGATAAAGACACTTGGTGGTGGAATGAAGATGTTCAAAAAACTATTAAGGAGAAGAAGGAGTCTTATAAGAGCTGGCATCATGAGAGAAGCGCAAGTAACATGGTGAAGTATAAAGAGGCTAAGAAAAATGCAAGGCGTGTTGTGAGTAAAGCAAGGGGGCAGGCCTATGATGCGCTATATGAGAGGCTAGGGACAAAAGAAGGCGAAAAGGATATATACAAGATGGCAAAAATTCACGAGAGTAAGGTCAGGGATCTCAACCAAATCAAATGCATTAAGGATGAGGCAGATCGAATTCTATTGGAGGATGAAGAGATTAGGAACAAATGGCGAGACTACTTCAATGGACTATTCAATGACGGGAATGAGAGCATTAGGTTCGAGTTGGATGACTCATCTTATGACACCAACAAACAATTCGTGTGGAGGATACAAGAGTCTAAGGTTAGAGAGGCCTTAAAAAGAATAAAAGGAGGAAAGGCCATCGACCCCAATGATGTCCCCATTGAGGTGTGGAGATGTATGGGGGATGTAGCAATAGTATGCCTCACTAAACTATTCAACTGCATTTTTCAGTCAAACAAAATGCCTAAAGAGTGACGGAAAAGTATTTTAGTACCCATCTTCAAAAATAAAGGAGATGTTCAAAGTTGTACTAATTACTGAGGATTTAAGCTTATGAGTCATACTATGAAGCTCTGGGAGAGAGTGATTGAACACCGTTTGAGGAAAGTGACCAATGTCACTAAAAACCAGTTTGGTTATGCCTGGGAGGTTCACTATGGAGGCGATTTTCTTACTCCGTCAGCTTATGGAGAGGTATATAGAGCAAAAGAAGGATCTACATATGGTGTTCATTGACTTGGAGAAGGCATACGATAAGGTACCAAGGCCGGTCATGTGGTGGGTGCTTGAGAAACATAAAGTCCGAATAAAGTACATTGAACTTATTAAGGATATGTACGATAAAGTGGTGACAAGTGTGCGCGTAAGAGATAGTGAGACCGATACTTTTCCTATCACAATAGGGCTACACCAAGGATCAACCTTAAGTCCATACATCTTTTTCATAGTGATGGATGAGGTGTCGAAGGATATACAAGGGGATATCCCTTGGTGTATGCTCTTTGCTGATGATATAGTGTTGGTAGATGAAACTAGGGATGGTGTTGATAGAAAATTGGAGCTATGGAGGCAGATCTTAGGGTCTAAGAGGTTTAGACTTAGTAGATCCAAGACCGAGTATATGAGATGCAACTTTAGTGATGTGTGCAAGGATGGAAATGTTAGTTTACAAGGACAAGTAGTACCTAGGAGGGACGCATTTCGCTATTTAGGATCAATGTTACGAAGCAATGGTGATATTGACGAGGATGTTTGCCACAGGATCAAGATCGTGTGGATGAAGTGGTGACAAGCATCTGGAATCTTATGTGATAAGAAAGTTCCACAAAATTTGAAAGGAAAATTCTATAGGACGGTGATCAGACCTGTAATGCTGTATGGAGCAGAATGTTGGCCAACTAAAAGGCAACATGTCCAACAAATGAGTGTTGCGGAGATGCGCATGCTACGGTGGATGTGCGGTCACACAAGAAGAGACAAAATTAGGAACGAGGTGATACGTGATAGGGTAGGGGTGGAACCGATTGAGGAGAAGCTAGTCCAACATTGCCTACAGTGGTTTGGGCATATCCAGCGGAGACCTTCAGAAGCACCGGTTGACAGTGGGGCACCGGGCCGTTGGTGTTGGGAGATGCCGGGGCTGAGGAACGGAGGAGGGAGAAGGCCGCCGAACCTGCTAGCATCGGGGGCGGCACGGTGTCACCGGCGTCAGGAGGCGGCACACATGAGGGAGGCAGCTGTCTGAGAGAGAGAGAGAGAGAGAGAGGCGGGCCATGCTGGCTAGGGTATATCCCCTATTTACGACGGCCCCGTAACTTACGACGGCATTAGGGTTAACCGTTGTAAGTTATGCGCTAAATTATGATTGGACTTTAACTTACAATGGCTTTAGGGTTGACTGTTGTAAGTTACCTATTTATTTACGACGACTACAATATTTACGACGGGTTTGGGCTTCAGGCCGTCGTAAGTTGCGTAATTTACGACGGCGGCGGGTACCCATTGTAAGTTGTTATATTTACAATGACCGGCCATCACAAACTACGTTAGCCATCGTAAATGGTCCAATTTCCTGTAGTGGTTCTCCCCAAACAAATAAATATAGAATACGCTGTACCTTCACCACCACATCCACAAGCAGTAAAGCTGGAACCAGCTGTCAAAGAGAAGAAAGAAATTATGATGTATCTTAATGAAGGTTGTATTGTAGGAAATGTTCTACCTTGCATGCATTGTGACTTTGGTGGTAACAATGCTAATATGCGTACTAAAGCTTTGCATTGTGTTGATGAAGGTGAAGAAACAACTTATGGATTGTTTCAACATGAATGTCGTGATGACTTACAGAATTTGACTTTGCACAAGTCAATTCAAGTGCCTGATCAAATGAATTGTATGCTTGCTGATAATCCCAGAATAGGCTGTGAAACTGCTATCCAAAGCCATATGATGTCTCATGCATTGCCAGATACAGGAATTCATAAACCCATTGCATCCATGTCAACTTCGGGCCAAGCAGAAGGATCTGACAGTGAGAGTAGTGTTCCAGACTATTTTGACCTTGAAGCATTGGTACTTATAGTTTTTTTTCGTGGTTGAGTTTCATTGCTTTGCTTGCCTTGAATCTTCTGACTTCTGAAATATTACTGTAGATACTTGATCAGGACTTAATTCCATGGGATCAAGAATCTGACTTCACTCAACATGAAGGTAAACCTAATATGAACGTCTATTTTTTCAAATCCATCTTTGCTTGAGTTTTGTTAATTAGTCTCATTGTTATCCATAATATTTACTACTGAGTTTTATTTGTGCCATCGGCATGACCAGTTTCAAGGTTTAACTCTCTTGAAAGCAGAAAGGATTTATTAAGATTAGAGAAAGGTGCTTGCTGTTATATGAACAGATCAATTATGTCTAAAGGTGCTTTTGCTATTATTTACGGCCAAAATCTGAAATACTACATAAGGGATACTGAGGTAAGATTAAGCAGTTCTATCACGAATCTTCATAAAATAGTAGTAAATCTTATTCTCCCTGAAAATATAATGTCTTAGATTTTAGTTTGTCAAACTTCCTTAACTTTGAATAGCAGAGTATATAAGGCATTATTTAAATCATAACAGTATTATTAGATTTGGCATGAGATCAATTTCCACGATATAGTATTTTATTGTTGTTTTAAATAAAATTGTTGGGTTTCATATTTAGGCAATCCCAACTTGCTTGGGACAATAAAGGCTTGGTTGTTATTGTAGTTGTAGTATTTTATTGTTTTACTAACACATTACTTTTGGATTTGATGGTCAAACTTTACTTACTCTCGAACAAAGGGAATAGCTAATTAGAAAGAAATCCATTGGTATACTCCTCGCTGTTGTTTTTAGGTTTCTGTATTTACTTTCAAACGTGGTTTTTGGGAAGACAATGCATAACCAAATCATTTTTTTGCCAAACTGCATTCACTTGTTTTTTAATTTTGTATTACTGTGTATTTTCAAAACAGTATTTAACTTACAAGAATGATAATTAATTGTGTTGATGCCATATTGCAGAACTTATCCTGGTCATCTTCAAATGCAGGTAACTGTTGGGAGAGAAACAAAAGACGTGCATATTGATATTGACTTGGGAAAAGAAGGGATGGCCAATAAGATATCCCGTCGACAGGTAATTGATTGTCTGACAGTTGCAAAATAATCTTGGACAGATGGATGTTTCAATACAATAAGGCGAGGTTCTAAATGTGTTTTTCAGGACCACTGTTTTCTCTTGTGCCACTAGTTAGCTTGGACTACTTGATAATCATCACTTGTTTATCTTTTCGAGCTTAAGCAAGCAAACCAAACCTTTTTATTCTCTGCCTTAGAATTCCTCTATGTCTCATCCATTATATTTGTTGTTTTAACGCGATCATAGCTCCTTGCTGAGTTGATTCAGCTTGAGTACACACAAAGTTGCATCTTTTTGAAAATTCCATGTGTTAAGAAGGCTGCTCCCAGTAACAATAGTGTAGTTATTTAGTGATGTGTGCGAGGATGGAAATGTTAGTTTACAAGGACAAGTAGTACCTAGGAGGGACGCATTTCGCTATTTAGGATCAATGTTACGAAGCAATGGTGATATTGACGAGGATGTTTGCCACAGGATCAAGATCGTGTGGATGAAGTGGTGACAAGCATCTGGAATCTTATGTGATAAGAAAGTTCCACAAAATTTGAAAGGAAAATTCTATAGGACGGTGATCAGACCTGTAATGCTGTATGGAGCAGAATGTTGGCCAACTAAAAGGCAACATGTCCAACAAATGAGTGTTGCAGAGATGCGCATGCTACGGTGGATGTGCGGTCACACAAGAAGAGACAAAATTAGGAACGAGGTGATACGTGATAGGGTAGGGGTGGAACCGATTGAGGAGAAGCTAGTCCAACATTGCCTACAGTGGTTTGGGCATATCCAGCAGAGACCTTCAGAAGCACCGGTTGACAGTGGGATTATAAAAAGTAGATAAATTTTAGAAGAGGTAGAGGTCGACCAAGGTTGACATGGCAGGAGGCGGTGAAACGATACTTAAAGGAGTGGGACATACCTAGAGATATGGCTCATGATAGGACTGCATGGAAAGTAGCAATTAATGTGCGAGAATCTTAGTTTATTCGAATTTTGTTACTCTTATCTTCTTTCTTATTAATCCATTTCTAAAATAAATAAAATGTATAATCTTATTTTATTTTTATTTTTTACTCTCATCTTATTTTCTATTACTTTTCTTCAAAAATTATTGGGTTTCATTTCGAGCCGACCCCGTCTTGTTTGGGACAAAGGCTTCGTTGTCGTTATATATATATATATATATATATATATATATATATATATATATATATATATATATATATATATATATATATATATATATATATATATATATATATGAAAGTTTATTGGACCCACATGTAAATGCGGGTATGGGTATGGATGTGGGATTTTTTATCCGATAAGAAATACCCATTGGGTACAACCCATTAGTCAAACCCGTACCCACGGGTACAAATTCTTACCCAAACCCGTATCCATTGGGTTGTGTATCCGCGGGTATGTGGGTAATGGACACCCATTGCCATCCCTAGTCGAGGATGGCGCGCGCCAATATGGTGCCCTCGATTCTTGTTAATTTTAGGTACTCACAGTGGCGGAGCTGCAATACTGGTATTGGGTTCAGGTGAACTCAATAAAATTTTGTAAAGCAAACATGATTAGCATATTGCTATTAGTTTGATCCCGTTGGGTTCAATCGACTTATACTTAATTCACACACATATTTTTAAGCGAACCCATTGCAAATTTTCCTAGCTCCGCCGCTGGGTACTCATCTGATGATCTTGGCTCAGGCGCTTATCTTGCGGTTGCAACTGTCATGAGAGCATTTTACATGAGAGGAATGGAAACCCGCAAGATAATTACTCCCTCTTCTTTTTATTAGATGAAGGTTAGTTTAAAAAACTAAACTAAACCAATGCCAAGAGACAAAGGTCGTCTTAAACAGCCACTAAAATTATTTGGGTCCCTTTAGATTTCAGGCACATGGAATTTGACAAGATTTCATAATTACGAGCTAATTAGTGTCATAAAAAACTAAATCTTGTAACTAATAGTTAATTCTAACAATTAACATGTTTTTCTATGGTCTATACAATCATAAGTTCGTTCTGATTGATTATTTTATACCTAACATAATCCTTAAAAAGATATTAACAATTAACAATTATCAAAATTTAGCACCTTCTTCCTCGCCTCCGGTGCAACGCCCGTCATGAAGCCCCCGCGTAGCCACTCGGTCGATCTGAATTGGAATCGAGAGGTTAGGGTTGAGGGAAGAAGATAAGGTTATGGATTCAAAAATCTTAAAGCAAATCTAACACTCGTAACTATGCATGAATAATTTTTGAAATCGGTGTCCGATGAGTAGATTTAGTGCAATTATTTTTCCGGTGGTCATCAAAACTTCTTCTACCATTTTACTGAAGGTCCACCGCTAGGGACTGTCGTCCACGAAATCTTTCCCTCGTGGATTCACCGCCAAAAAAAAATTTAGTGTCGGTTCGTTGGTGGGTGCTATTGCGTGTCCGTTGGCTGTCACAAACCATTTTCATTACAGTTTTTCATATTTTTGTAATGGTTTTGAATCCTCAGGAAAAATTATATCTGTGGTAATGGTATATATTGAAATGGTTATGCTTTGGACTGCTAAGTTATCCATTATCCTATTGTTTTTTTGAATTCTTAGTAATCCATGTAGTCAGCAGAGAGGACTGAAGTGGTATGTTTATGAACAGATGAGTTTTTTTAGAGTGCATGCATGTACAAAGCTGATATGACGACAGGGGTGGGTTTGGTACTTTCGTTTCATGAAAAGGCTTATGTTGTAGATTGGTTCTCTCTGATCGTGCTGCCCCAAAATGGAAACACTTTTGACGACTGCCAAGTGAGTAGTTCCGTTTCGCAAGGATTTACGTGTCCATATATCGACAGGTAATAAAAGCTTTGGAAGTTTGAGTGCAACGAAACGAGAGAACAGATGGAGTAGCTAGTGGCTGTCTGGCTGATACGGAAAAGGGGAGGTGTCTTGAAGACAGCTTTGTGCTGGAGTTGCACTCATTCTGTGATGGCAAAGCAGAAGAGAACGAAATAACCAGCTAGCTAGCTAGCTGACATGAAATGGTTTCCGTGTGCATTAAAGTCAGTGTAGTTGTCGACACCTTTTATAAGTGTCGTGCTCGTGAAGTGCAGGCATGCTATGCCGAGGAATGAAGAGGCGTGAGAGTGAACCCCGAAAGGGACGGCCGTTGGCATCTTCTTCTCCGACGAACAATCGAGTTACGTATGGCCGAACAGGTATTCATTGTGCTTGTTGGGTCACGTAATTTTTTTTTTGCGATTTTGAGCACACTTCTGACGTGGGCTGAAGAGTTTAGTGACGTTTGGGCTGAACCTAGGGCAGCTGGGCTTGCTGGGGTTTTGTGTATGATGATTTCTTTTTTCAAAAATAGAACTTGTTCTGTCTCTGAATATTCGATGTTTGAGAACAACTAATTCTTCGAACCTCAAACATTCGGAGATGGAAGGAGTGTTATTTTAATCAAAATTTTAAAATAGGAGTGTCGATCCAAATAATTACTAAACTGAGTAGTTGTCGCTGAGCCATCAGGATGTCTCTAGCAATCTTACAAGCGGCCTCTGACGGATGGTTCGTCCAGTAGTCCGGACAACTCATCGAATTTATAACATCTTTTAAAAATCCTGCAGGGATCTCATTCTGTAAATTTCGAATAAAATAATATTATTTTTGAAAAATCTCTCTAGAAATTTCTTCTGTACAGCTTGTGCCTGAAAAAAAAACTATAGCTTCGGGAGGAAGCTTGCTTTGTTTTCTTCTGCCTCTACCTGAGTTGTGCTGAGCTGTCGTCTGCTTCGCACCTCCGCTCCCACCACCACCACCACCAACCACCAACCACCCCACCTTCCCCTCACTTCCACACCGCCACTCCACTCTCCCGCTGCAGCACCGGACCCATTCCCGGCTAAAGCAGGCCAGAGACGGCATGGGATCTGCCTCAGCCGGAGACGGCATGGGATCTGCCTCGACCGCGGTGGAATGGACCGTGGAGGACGACATCGCTCTCAAAAGTGCCGTCGAGGTAAAATCACCGCCCGAACATCCTCCACTTTGCTAACTTTGGACTTCCAGGATCGATCCGCTCAGCGGGCCTCTCGCCCCGTACGTGTGGAATTCTTCCGCTCCTCCGCTTCCCGCCCTACCACCAGGTGTCGGCGGATGCGTCCCGCTTCCGCAGGGGCCCAGGTTGCCTGTGCAATGCTGCAACACTGCATCCGTCTTCATCCTAGTCCGCCGCGCATCCCGTTTCAATGGATTTCAGGGTTCAATCGGAAGGGTGTGGTTTCAGATGAGTCTGTTGCTTGGTGAGAAATTGAGGCTGCCATCGTGTCTTCCTTGAAGAATGTCGTTCTCTCTAGCGATTTTCGCGATTGGGTTTGCTGCTGTTGTTCCACTCTGAGCCACCTGGAATGCTGAAATTCTGCTGTTTCCATTCACTGATCCAGTTTAGTTGGTGACTTCCGGTTGACTGTCAAATTCAGTTCGGTGCATGCCACATAAAGTATATATATGACACGATAGTGAAAATGATATGATGATATAGCATAATTCCTGTTGTATCTCTTCTGCTTCTGTGTGTATTGCTTGGTGCATGTCGGTTGGGCTACCGTTACTGGTTACTGTCAGTTGGCTCTTTCTGAAGGGATCCATTTGCGTAATGGATGATTTTTTGTTCCTGGATGGGGGTATGTATTTTGATGAATTCGTAGTGAATGCATGACGAAAAAATTTCAGGATATTTAGAAGTTGTCAGTAATCAACTTGTACTTATATTATGCATCTATCGTCCGGTTGTTTGTCGGTTTGTAACTCTTCTGGAACTGTTATTATCTTGGTGTTACATTGAATAGCTATTATGCTACCTATATTTGCTGAAGCTTGGAATGTTAATGGTCCCTGTCTGATAAGAATTGTTACAATACTTGATAATTTCTGTTTACCCTCTGACTTAGTAACATGTATCCGGTTCTGTTCTCCAGTGTCAAGATGACTATTAATAATTTCTCAAGTGACATTATTGGTGTTTATTAGCTCTGAAACCTACTTGCCCAAAATGTTCGGTCTAATATTGAATTTGCTGCACTAACAAAACCATTGGAAAACTATACACTAAATAGTGTTCATATTTATGCCACATTTTCGTATGTGATTTTAGATTTTTGCATCACACAAGTAAGTTGCTGCAAGATAAGAAATAAATGTGGCATCATTTCATTCTTTTGACGATTATAATATATGGTATGCGTGGGATGTGGAGAGTCGCTATCATATGTTCCAGAATTATTTGTAAAACCAGCTTCCATAGGTGGTCACACCTGGTGACCATTGAAAACATTTCTTGGTGTTACTGATTAGTCTGGTACTCTCCCGTTTCAAAATATTTGTTGCATGTTAGTTCAAAATTCAACTAACCAGCGTCAAATATTTTGAAACGGAGGGAGTAGACTTATGTGGGTCAAGGCTTTTGTGAGGTGTAGATTCCGAGCCATGTCATACCAATTTTAGTGCGACATGATCAGAGGAGCTCCAGCCTGCAGGGACCCATTCCATATACCTGACATTATTTAGGTGACCCAACTTCTCATACAAAGGCATTACATTTCATGATTTTTCTTGAAAAGGATGTGTGGCCAAGGTAAAGACTATGTAAAAAACATGAAAGCAAATCTACTCAAGCGTGGACAGAAGAAAACCTGTACGACAGATTTAAATGTTCATAAAAAGACGCAATATACACTTAGCATGCAAAGTGAGTGATTGCTCGGTTGTTGCCGTAAGCTGTCGACCGGGGTTCAAACCTCGGTATTGCACCCAAAAAGTCCCCCTCACTCTGCTCGCCACATTGTGTCTTGGGTGCGCTCTGGCCCAGGTTACATGCAACGTCAGCCCAAGGTCATTTGCCCCCATAAGAGGCATGAGTCAGGTTTTGGGAGTTTTACTGTTCAGGGTTATATGATCCCCTTCTTGAACGAAATGTCATGGAGTGATTCTTCCCTCACAGGTCGAGTTTTTTAGACATACAATTAATATGTATCGAACAAAATTGGTGTGCTCCTGCACATTTTAATATGGTGTGGGATAAACAATAGTATCTATTGCACTAAATGCCTGACAATTGCTGCAATAAAACTGGGGACGGAGTATCTGTTTATTTAATTATTGATACAAATGATGGCATCCTTCCTTGCTTTTGTGAAGGCGGCATCTGCTACTTCATCAGCCGATGGCAACTCAACGCAAGTGGTGGCAGAGGCATCGGCTGGAGGAGTGTCGATCACGCCAATGGGTGCAGTATCAGACATGGAAGATCCATTGTTGGCCATGGCGGCAGCATAGAGTTTCGGCAGATAAAAGCGGCAGAAGCTAGGTCATGGGATCATGATGGTTCTGGTGCCATGATGGAATTGGATTTGGATAATTTTATTGCACATATAGGAGTTACATATATAGAGGTGTGTCGGAGCCGCATTATATAAGGACTCTAACTAGGACTCTACCTGAGTCATACAAGGACTAAAAATCATGATTGAGATTTTGAAAATACTACTGTAAGGATTAAGTTTCTTTCCTTGTTTGTGATTCTGTTTTTTGTGCTCCATTAACCACACTATTATTCTTGTAGGCTGGTGCCTCGCTGGAATCTCTGGCTAAAGGAGCTGTATGCTTTTCTCGTAAATTCACCCTTCAGGAATTGGAGGATCGCTGGTATTCATTGTTATATGACCCGGAGACATCAGCACATGCATCTGACCGAATGGCCGAGTATGAGACTGAGCTTTTGACTTCCAATCCTGCCAAAACAAGGAAGTGCTTCAACTCAAAGACAAAGGTTGTTTCGATGTACAAGCGTAAAATAGATAGTACAAAGACACAATATTACGCAAGGAGAAAGAGAGCTTGCCATAAATCACGTCTGTGTGCTGATTTTGGTAATGTTGTTGTACCCTACTCGTGTATTCAAAAAGATGGTGGTGGTTGCACATGTGGATGTCAACTTAAATGT
>JAYESD010000231.1:52500-62500 GCA_036927565.1 Tuctoria greenei
CGCCGCCGCCGTCGTACCGCCGAAGGACTGCTGCACCGTCTATTTCGTCTTCGCGTCGCATTTATTCCGCGACCGTCACGCCGTCAGATCTACGGTAGGGTTCGTTCCCGAGGCGAATTTTTGCGACCATATTAAATCTAGTAGGCGTAAATTAATTTTAGTCGCACCATAAATTTTATTTCAGCAGCATTAATCCACCCTAAAACCCCCGTAAACACATATGAACACGTATGAACTAGACGCATCTAATTAATAAATGACCGTAGTAAATTAATTATTAAATTGTGCATGCATACATGTCATTGCATGTTGATTATTTCGTATGCATTATGTTGAATTGTATATGTTTTCTTGTATGTATGATCACGCGTAGAGGAACGTGCTCAAGAGGCCGCATACGAGGAATTCCAAAATCAAGACTTTGAAGCGCTTGAGCAACCCCATCCGCCGGAGCAAGGCAAGTGTCCTTGAAGCATATTGATCCTATTTTAAAATTAAATGTTTTGTTTGCAAACTTGCATGCTTGTGTCAAATTGATGGGAATCCTATGGTAGGAAGTTTACTAGTTTTGTTTGACCACCCTTGTCACCTGGATTTATGGTAGGGAGTCGGGAAGGGTTTTTACCTTTACGCTTCGCTTAATTAATTGGGATGGTAAACAACACTACACATTTAATTATGCATCAATGATATTCTGGTTAATGTGAACTGGTCAATACGATGGGTGATCTAAGCAAGCATGGTTATGTGGATGGGTTGATCGTTATGGTGGTTTGCTTGCCTTAGATCTAAGGACCGGTTCATGCGAGAATATGCCAGGTCAACAGTGCCACCACAAGGCCAAGTATGGGTGCGGCGTAGCTGAATAATTAGGAGCGCTGCTAGTATTGTATGGACCATTGGATGGCGCGGGGAATGGGAGTCGAGGAGGACTGCCCTGGGATCCGCATGGCACACGAGGGGACCCGTGGGTGGGAGAATAGAGGTTCAAGCCTGCCGGTGAAACCTTAGTGGGGCCGTACATACTAGTAGTCCCTTTTGAAAGGCTATTTTGTGATCTCTTGGCCACACACCTACGGAAGTGTGAGATGGCACAATGGAGGTTTCTTAGTCATCGAAAGGTGATAAAATCACAAACATGTGGGTAAAGTGGTACAACCTCTGCAGAGTGTTTAAAAACTATCATGATAGCCGTGCTCCCGGTTATGAGCGCCTGGATGACCTACATGATTAGAATTAGAATTGGGATGGTTATGGTTTGGTGATGGTTGTGGTCATGGTTATGGAATTGAGTTATGGTAATTGGACATGGATAATGGTAATGTTGGTAATAATTGGATATTGTTTACACTTTGTTAATATGATGGGATTTATTTCACATAGACATAGTGTAATGCTTTTCAAATGTTTTACTGTACTTTTCAGCACTTAGCCATTATTATTGCCGTCATTTGAATTAGCCACATGTCATACTTTCCACACTTGCTGAGTACGACATGTACTCACCCTTGCAATCCCCCCCAACAGCTACTGGAGACAATTGGGAGTACCCTGAGGATCACGAGGAGTACTAGGTTGCGTACCGCCGTCAATTGCCTGTGGATTGGAGTCGTACTGCTTAGTTTATTTTACGCTGCAATTATTTAGAGTTTTATTATTTGTGAACTATTGGATTATTGTAATAAAGTACTTATTTATTAGTTAAGACGTGGTTAAATTCTGTTTATCATTTGTGAATCATTCGTGTATGTGTGTTGAACATCCTGGGCACACATATGCGTTACGCTTGGTTCATATTCGGAACCGGGTGTCACAATTTGGTATCAGAGCCGCGTTGACCGTAGGACGCAAGCCTAGGTAGAATGGACACTCTAGAACACTTAGGAACACCCTTCTAATATGCTATTTTCGAAAATTTTTGCTGCTGTTTTGTTTCCTTTATTTTCGGCCGCAAAAAGTATTGATCGCTGCTGCGTTTTTGATAAAAATTTTCAGAAGTGAGCAATATTAAGTGCTGCTGTTTTGCTGTATAAATTTTCGCTAAAACGGTGTGTTTTGCTGCTATTATGTGTGGGTAAAATTATTGTGTTGGTTGCTGTAATTTTTTTTTTTTTTTCCTCTTTATTTTTCGTTCTTTTGGAACCGCTGCAACGCTTTTTGTCCGCCGTTTAGCTGCTGGAATTTTCAGATTTGTTTTTCATTATTTTTCTAATGTATTCTGTTTCTTGTAGATGGCCCGCACCAAGACAACCCCCCGTAAGTCGACTGGTGGACTCGTGCCCCCGCGTAGGTTGGCTAGTCGCTCTCCGGCCGTCGACCCCCGTCACCCGGTGGTGATCCGTTCTGACGGCAGAGCCGCAGGACAGTTGCGACACCGTCTCCGTGCCCTACTCCGAGAGGCTGGCTACCGCCACCACAGTCTCTCGCTCTCCTACCACACCACTGGAGTGCAGCGCCCCGGTAGGAAGGAGTGGAGCTGCAAAATTTATATCTACTACGGTGACGAGTTGGTGAAGACCCACAGCAGCCCTGCTTGGAGGAGCTCCCGCCGATCTGCAGAGCAGGATGCTAGCTGGGAAGCAGCCACTTTCTGGAGCCACGCCCGCCGTTTCCGTCTAGAGGACACGGTTCACGCCTTCGTCCCGCAGCGTCCCAGTGGCACTGCGCGCTTCGTCTCCAGACACGTGGAGAGACCCCTGGACCTCCCGCAGTCTCGTCAGACTGTTGGCGACGTGACCCAGCTGAGTGCCCGACTTCAGAGGGCGCAGCAGGAAATCCAGGATGGACGCGACCTCGCCCAGCGTCACGAGGCGATAATCAGGAGGTATCGTCGGATCACCGACGAGGACCCGGACGACTACGCGTCCGACACCCCGATGTGGACCCCGGACTCTCCAGACCGTCGCAACGGTCAGCGTGAGTCATCCTCTGAGGAGTCCTCCGACGAGGAACCTTCCAGTGTGGCGTCTACCGCACCACCGCCGCCTGCTGCCTCACCACCCCAGGACCCACAGGACCCCGAGGACCCCGACGACGACGACGACGACGACGAGGACCCGGATGAGTTCCCGCTCGACGACGACTAGTCCTCGACCTATGCCACGACTCAAGGATAGGCACACCCCCATTAGTAAATAAGAGCGATGTAGATATACTTGTGTGGCCTTGAGTTGTATTACTTCTTTTAGGATCTTTGTAAATTCTGTTTGGTGCTTGTTTGAGTGCTTGTGTGCTTAGTAGAGAGTTGTGGGATGCTTCGGCAATTGTCCACACCCTCTTAATATAGGTCTATATTAATAAAGGATTATTTAGTGTCAAATACCTTGATGCATATAGTTGGGACGTTTCCTTCCAAATTCTAAATCTTTCTGTCCTTACCTTTCCTTCGCCAACAGATGGTGAGAACTCGTAACCAGAGGGATGCTAACGATGAGGAGGAGCGCAATGAAGTACCTCAGAACAACCAGGGACATGCTCATGGAGCTATCAACATTGAACAACTATTAGCTATGCAGAACCAGCTCATGCAGACCATGATACAGACCATGGGACAGCTGCAAGCTGGCAACAACAATCAGCCTCACCTGCCTCCACCACCACCCCCGCCACATCACAACCGTTTGGGAGAGTTCATGAGGACCAGACCGCCTACCTTTGCACAAGCTACAGACCCAATGGAAGCTGATGATTGGTTGAAGTCCGTTGAGAAGAAACTTGCCATTGTTCAGTGCACTGACAGGGAGAAGGTTCTCTTTGCATCACATCAACTAGTTGGAGCAGCCGCTGACTGGTGGGAAGCTCTTTGCAACGCTCATGATAATCAGGAGACAATCACTTGGGCTGAGTTTAAACAGAGTTTCCGTTCCCACTATGTACCTGAAGGAGTTATGATATTGAGGAGACAAGACTTTGAAAATCTCAGGCAAGGAAGGATGAGTGTGAGTGAGTATCTCAACAAATTCACTCAATTATCAAGATATGCTCCAGAAGACATCAAAACTGATAGTAGGAAGCAGTATCTATTTATGAGGGGTCTCAACAATGAAATTCAAGTCCAGTTACTCAATACTGATTATCCAAACTTCCAAAAGCTGGTTGACAAGGCTATTGTGGTTGAGAACAAGATTCGTGAGATGGAACAAGACAACAAGAGGAAGATGTCACATCATGGACCGCAGCAAGGAAGCAATGTTCGCCCCCGCTATGCACCACCTACTGCACCACAATACAACCCCTCTGCTCCTGCATACCGCACTGCCTATCCGCCCCGCCCAAATCAGCCACCGCAGCAACGCCCTGCCATGCAAGCGCCTCGCAATCCTGTTCCACCTGCGCCGCGTCCTAACATGGCGGCAAATGCTCAAAACCAGTTGCGCCCAAACTTCCCCAATGCTACGGGTGGAAAGACATGCTATGCGTGTGGAGAACCGGGACACTTTGCAAATCAATGCCCAAGGAGAAACAATGGACCTATGAACAATGCACCAAGGCCGAATAACTCGCGACCAAATGGAGGAACACCACAAGGCAACCGTGGACAGCAGAATTTTGCTCGTGGCAATGTCAATCATATCTCTACTGAGGAAGCTCAGCAAGCTGATGACGTCGTGATTGGTATGTTTCTCGCCAACTCCAACCCCGCGACTGTTTTATTTGATTCAGGAGCATCTCATTCATTCATCTCGTCAAAGTATGTTGCCAAGTACAATTTGCCTATATCTCATATGAAGCAAACTATGCTAGTAAGTTCTCCTGGCGGAGAGATGAGGACAAATATAGTATGTCCGAAAGTAAGCATTAAAATAAGGGGGGTAGACTTTCTCGCAAACCTCATAGTATTGGACTCCCAAGGAATAGACATAATACTTGGAATGGACTGGCTGAGCAAGTATAATGGAGTCATTCAATGCGCCGAGAGGATTGTGCAGTTGACAAGTGAACATGGTACGCGCATTGAAGTTGAAGCAGCCCAACCTGCAAGAGGAAAAGCGATGCTGAATCACGTGGAAGAAGTGACATTGGAAAGCATTCCGATCGTTCGCGAGTACCCAGACGTGTTTCCAGATGAGTTGCCAGGTATGCCACCTGATCGTGACATAGAATTCGCCATTGAATTGATACCCGGAACTGCACCTATAGCTAAGAGGCCGTATAGGATGCCTCCTAAGGAATTAGCAGAGCTCAAGAAGCAAATTCAAGAGCAGCTAGAGAAGGGTTTTATACGCCCAAGCTCATCCCCGTGGGGAGCCCCAGTGCTCTTCGTAGATAAGAAGGATGGAACCCAGAGGATGTGTGTGGACTATAGGGCTCTCAACGAAGTGACAATTAAGAACAAGTACTCACTGCCCCGTATAGAGGATTTGTTCGACCAAATGAAGGGTGCATGTATCTTCTCCAAGATCGACTTGCGGTCAGGATACTTCCAAATGAAGATTAGACCATCAGATATACCCAAGACAGCATTTCGGACACGATATGGATCTTATGAGTACACCGTCATGTCATTTGGATTGACGAACGCACCGGCGTACTTTATGTATCTTATGAATAAGGTCTTCATGGAATATCTGGATAAGTTCGTTGTAGTGTTTATCGATGATATTATGATCTACTCGAAGGATGAGAAGGAACATGAGGAACACTTGAGGCTTACGCTACAGAAATTGAGGGAGCATCAATTGTATGCCAAATTCAGTAAATGTCAATTTTGGTTACGAGAAGTTTCTTTCCTAGGCCATATTATCTCTGGAGGAGGAGTATCAGTTGACCCAGGGAAGGTGAGAGATGTGCTTAAGTGGGAACCGCCACAGAATGTCAAGGAGATTCGGAGTTTCCTTGGAATGGCTGGATATTACCGCCGATTCATTAAGGATTTCTCCAAAATGGCCAAGCCTATGACCGAATTACTCATGAAAGGAAAGGCATTCCGATGGACTCAAGCTTGTCAGGATAGCTTTGAAGAGTTAAAGAAGAGATTGACAACCGCGCCAGTGTTAGTATTACCGGACGTGAGCAAGAGTTTTGATATATATTGTGATGCATCAAGACAAGGATTAGGATGTGTGCTCATGCAAGAAGGCCAAGTGGTAGCTTATGCATCGAGGCAACTAAAGAAACATGAGTTGAATTATCCTACACACGACCTTGAACTCGCAGCCGTAGTACACGCCTTGAAGATATGGAGACACTATGTTTTTGGTCACCGATGTGAGATTTATACGGACCACAAGAGTCTCAAGTACATATTTACGCAAACGGATCTGAACCTGAGGCAACGCCGATGGTTGGAGCTCATCAAGGATTATGACGTGGGAATCAACTATCACCCAGGGAAGGCCAACGTAGTGGCCGATGCTTTGAGCCGAAAGGGAGTAAGTCATCAACTTACAGTTCAAGAACTGCCATCCGAGTTGTGCAAGGAGTTTGAACGGTTGAACCTTGGATTCATAAATGAGATGGGAACGATGGAAGTCAACCCAACATTGGAGCAGGAAATACGGGAAGGACAGACGAAGGACAAGGAAATACAAGAAATCAAATAAAGGACCCAAGAAGGAAAGGAATTCAGATTTGATGAGGACGAACAAGGTACCTTATGGCTTGGGAAGAGGATTGTGGTACCTAATGTTAGGCATATCCGAGAAGCAATATTGAAGGAGGCACATGACACGCCTTACTCAATTCATCCTGGCTGTACGAAGATGTACAAGGACTTAAAGACATGCTACTGGTGGGCCAGCATGAAAAAGGACATAGCCGAATATGTTGCACTTTGTGATGTGTGCCAACGAGTTAAAGCTGAACATCAAAGGCCAGCCGGATTGTTACAACCATTGAAGATCCCGGAGTGGAAGTGGGAAGAGATTGGTATGGACTTTATAGTTGGATTACCGCGAACTCAGTCTGGCTATGATTCAATATGGGTTATTGTGGATCGATTGACAAAATCAGCTCATTTCATTCCTGTCAAGACCACATATACCACCACGAAGCTAGCAGAATTGTATATGGAACATATTGTGTGCCGACACGGAGTACCGAAGAAGATAGTCTCGGATAGAGGTTCTCAATTCACCTCCAGATTTTGGCAGAAATTGCATGAAGCAATGGGAACAAGGCTGAACTTTAGTTCGGCGTATCACCCTCAGACAGATGGACAAACCGAGAGGACCAACCAAATTTTGGAAGACATGTTGAGAGCATGTGCTTTAAAGCATAGGAAAAGTTGGGATAAAAGTTTGCCGTATGCTGAATTCTCGTACAACAATAGTTACCAAGCAAGTTTAAAAATGTCACCCTATGAAGCATTATACGGGAGGAAATGTAGGACTCCCTTGTTTTGGAATGAAACCGGAGAGAATCAGGTGTTTGGTCCCGACGTGTTACAAGAAGCTGAAAGGCAAGTCCAGATAATACGGGAAAACTTAAAGGCTGCCCAGTCTCGACAGAAAGGTTATGCTGATAATAGGCGAAGGAGTCTGACCTTTGAAGCTGGAGATTTTGTATACCTCAAAGTGTCACCTATCAGAGGTCAACGACGGTTTAACGTCAAAGGAAAACTCGCACCGCGTTACATCGGACCATTTAAGATTCTGGACAAGCGAGGAGAGGTAGCTTATCGACTTGAGCTGCCGACGTATCTCTCCGATGTACACGACGTGTTTCACGTCTCTCAACTCAAGAAGTGTCTCAGGGTACCGGAAGAACAAGTGCCGATGGACGAGTTAGAACTTCAAGAGGATTTGTCTTATGTCGAGCAACCTATCAAAATTTTGGATATGAAAGAAAGAGTCACGAGAAATAAGAGGATCCGTTGGTGCAAAGTGCAATGGAAACACCATACGGAAGCCGAAGCTACATGGGAACGTGAAGAAGACCTGAAGGCAGAATTCCCTCATCTTTTCTCCACACTGTCGAATCTCGAGGGCGAGATTCACTTTAAGGGGGGTAGGTTTGTAACACCCTAATTTTTTTTCGCATCATGCATTGCATACATGGTCATGCATTAAACACTAGTAGAAAAAAAATATAATAAAACATATGCATATACAAATGTGTGTAGCAAAAGAAGAAATAGAAAATAATAATAGGCCAAAACTTGTAATAGGGAATAAGAAAAAAAAAAAAAAGAATAATATATATATATATAAATATATATAAATAATATATATAACAAAATGTGAAAATAGAAAAAAAATAACATTAATAATGTCTATTATAAAAATAATAGATAATAAATAATAAATATATAATATTAAAAATATATATATATAAATAATTATATAATAAAGAAAAAAAAAAAAAGAAAAAAAAAGAAAAAAAAAAAAGAAAAAAAAAAAAAAAAGAGCCGCTCGGCGGCCAGGCCAGCGCCCAGCCGGCCGAGCCGGCACCGCGCCCCGAGGCCACGCCGCACGCGCGAGCGAGCGCGCCCGACCGGGGGCCCCACGCCGCTGCCGCTCCCTGACCGCGCTGCGCTGCAGCGCCGCGCCGGCCGCGTGCCCCTGCCGCGCAGGCTGCGCCGGGCCCCGCCCCCCTTACGCACCGCCCGAGGCCGCAGCCGCCTCGGTCTCCCGCCCCGACGCGACTTTTCCCACCGCGCGCGTCTCCCGCGCCGTCCCGCCTCCCTTCCCGCGCTGCAACGTCCCATCCCGAAACTCCCGCTCTCCCTCCCGCGTCCGACTCTTCTGCCGCGTTCCCGGTGCCGCGTGACTCCCAACCGAGCCGGATACCGGTGCCGTACCCTAGTGCCGCCCCTATAAATAGGACCTAGGTCCCTAGACTTTTTCCCACGCAGAGCCGCCGCCTGGAGCAAACCCAGCCGCCGTTTCCAGAGGAAAAAAATAGCCGCCGGGAACAGAGAAGACAGAGGCGCCCAGGGAAGAAAAAAAGGAGGAAAAGAAGGGGAAGAAGAGGGAGAAAAAGAGGAGGACACCACCGTTCGCCGGAGATCGTCGCCGACATCGCGCCGCCGCCGTCGTACCGCCGAAGGACTGCTGCACCGTCTATTTCGTCTTCGCGTCGCATTTATTCCGCGACCGTCACGCCGTCAGATCTACGGTAGGGTTCGTTCCCGAGGCGAATTTTTGCGACCATATTAAATCTAGTAGGCGTAAATTAATTTTAGTCGCACCATAAATTTTATTTCAGCAGCATTAATCCACCCTAAAACCCCCGTAAACACATATGAACACGTATGAACTAGACGCATCTAATTAATAAATGACCGTAGTAAATTAATTATTAAATTGTGCATGCATACATGTCATTGCATGTTGATTATTTCGTATGCATTATGTTGAATTGTATATGTTTTCTTGTATGTATGATCACGCGTAGAGGAACGTGCTCAAGAGGCCGCATACGAGGAATTCCAAAATCAAGACTTTGAAGCGCTTGAGCAACCCCATCCGCCGGAGCAAGGCAAGTGTCCTTGAAGCATATTGATCCTATTTTAAAATTAAATGTTTTGTTTGCAAACTTGCATGCTTGTGTCAAATTGATGGGAATCCTATGGTAGGAAGTTTACTAGTTTTGTTTGACCACCCTTGTCACCTGGATTTATGGTAGGGAGTCGGGAAGGGTTTTTACCTTTACGCTTCGCTTAATTAATTGGGATGGTAAACAACACTACACATTTAATTATGCATCAATGATATTCTGGTTAATGTGAACTGGTCAATACGATGGGTGATCTAAGCAAGCATGGTTATGTGGATGGGTTGATCGTTATGGTGGTTTGCTTGCCTTAGATCTAAGGACCGGTTCATGCGAGAATATGCCAGGTCAACAGTGCCACCACAAGGCCAAGTATGGGTGCGGCGTAGCTGAATAATTAGGAGCGCTGCTAGTATTGTATGGACCATTGGATGGCGCGGGGAATGGGAGTCGAGGAGGACTGCCCTGGGATCCGCATGGCACACGAGGGGACCCGTGGGTGGGAGAATAGAGGTTCAAGCCTGCCGGTGAAACCTTAGTGGGGCCGTACATACTAGTAGTCCCT
>JAYESD010000231.1:85000-86809 GCA_036927565.1 Tuctoria greenei
TGTTCGGCCTTGGTCTCGTTCAACAGCCCAGGAACCGACATCGGCAGTTTTCCCGTTTTTTGGCGACTTTGCCGTGTTTGGTTCCAGAGCTCATCCGCCTGTGGAAACCATCAAAAAACACTCTCCGAACGTGTATCCGGCCATGGTCTCGATGAACTGCCCAGGACCAGACATCGGTGCATTTCCCGTGTTGTGGCGACTTTGCCGTTTTTGGTCCCTGAGCTCATCCGCGTGTGGAAACCATCAAAAAACACCCTCCGAACGTGTATAAGGCCCTGGTCTTGTTCAACAGCCCAGGACCCGACATCGGCAGTTTTCCCGTTTTTTGGCGACTTTGCCGTTTTTGGTCACGAAGCTCATCCGCGTGTGGAAACCATCAAAAAACACCCTACGGATGTGTATCCGGCCCTGGTCTCGTTAAGCAGCTCAGGACCCGACATCGGCGGTTTTCCCGTTTTTTGGCGACTTTGCCGTGTTTGGTCCCAGAGCTCATTCGGCTGTGGAAACCATCAAAAAACACTCCCCGAACGTGTATCCGGCCCTGGTCTCGATGAACAGCCCAGGACCAGACATCGGCACATTTACCGTGTTTTGGCGACTTTGCCGTTTTTGGTCCCGGAGCTCATCCGCGTGTGGAAACCATCAAAAAACACCCTCCGAACATGTATCTGGCCCTGGGCTCGTTGAACAGCCCAGGACCCGACATCAGCAATTTTCCCGTTTTCTGGCGACTTTACCGTTTTTGGTCCCGAAGCTCATCCGCCTGTGGAAACCATCAAAAAACACCCTACGAACGTGTATCCGGCCCTGGGCTCGTTCAGCAGCCCAGGACCCGACATCGGCGGTTTTCCCGTTTTTTGGCGACTTGGTCGTGTTTGGTCCCGGAGCTCATCCGCCTGTGGAAACCATCAAAAAACACCCTCCGAACGTGTATCCGGCCCTGGTCTTGTTCAACAGCCCAGGACCCGTCATCAGCGGTTTTCCCGTTTTTTGGCGGCTTTGCCGTTTTTGGTCCCGGAGCTCATCCGCGTGTGCAAACCATCAAAAAACACCTTCCGAACGTGTATGCGGCCCTTGTCTCGTTGAACAGCCCAGGACCCGACATCGGCAGATTTCCCGTTTTTTGGCGACTTTGCCGTTTTTGGTCCCGGAGCTCACCCGCCTGTGGAAACCATCAAAAAACAACCTCCGAACGTGTATCCGGCCCTGGTCTTGTTCAACAGCCCAGGACCCGACATCGGCAGTTTTCCCGTTTTCTGGCGACTTTACCGTTTTTGGTCCCGAAGCTCATCCGCCTGTGGAAACCATCAAAAAACACCCTACGAACGTGTATCCGGCCCTGGGCTCGTTCAGCAGCCCAGGACCCGACATCGGCGGTTTTCCCGTTTTTTGGCGACTTGGTCGTGTTTGGTCCCGGAGCTCATCCGCCTGTGGAAACCATCAAAAACACCCTCCGAACGTGTATCCGGCCCTGGTCTTGTTCAACAGCCCAGCACCCGTCATCAGCGGTTTTCCCGTTTTTTGGCGACTTTGCCGTTTTTGGTCCCGGAGCTCATCCGCGTGTGGAAACCATCAAAAAACACCTTCCGAACGTGTATGCGGCCCTTGTCTCGATGAACAGCCCAGGATCCGACATCGGCAGATTTCCCGTTTTTTAGCGACTTTGCCGTTTTTGGTCCCGGAGCTCATCTGCGTGTGGAAACCATCAAAAAACACCTTCCGAACGTGTATGCGGCCCTTGTCTCGTTGAACAGCCCAGGACCCGACATCGGCAGATTTCCCGTTTTTTGGCGACTTTGCCGTTTTTGG
>JAYESD010000232.1:22500-30000 GCA_036927565.1 Tuctoria greenei
GAGCCATTCGGATCCCAGGGTAGTTCCACCAATCATCAACAAACCCAATCCAACTACCCCTTCCCCGAGCATCCACAATGGTCCAAACAGCACTAGCAAAGCCCTAATTAATCAGCTACGCCGCACCCATAACTTGGCCTCGTGGTGGCACTGTAGTCCTGGCTTATTCTCGCATGAACCGGTCCTTAGATCTAAAGCAAGCAAACCGCCATAACATCCAACCCATCCACATACCAGGCTTGCTTAGATCACCCATCGTATTGACCAATTTACATTAACAGAATATCATTGATGCACAATTAAATGTGTAGTGTTGTTTTCCATCCCAATTAATTAAGCGAAGCAAAAAGGTAAAAACCCTTCCCGACTCTCTACCATAAATTCCAGGTGACAAGGTTGGTTTAACAAATCTAGTAAACTTCCTACCATAGGATTCCCATCAAATTGACATAGCATGCAGTTTTACAAACAAAACATTTATTTAAAACAGGATCAATATGCTTCAAGGACACTTGCCTTGCTCTTGCTGTTGATTAGGGTCAAAGCCTTCGAACTCTTGAGGTTGTAGATCCTCCGTGGCACTCTCTAGCGCAAATCCGTCTAATCCACACAATAAACATACAAAACAAGAAACACAATCAAAGAGTGCACAAATATTACTCAACATGACATGACATGCATGATTGATGCAATGCAAGGTAGAACTTGTTACTAGATTGCTTTTAATGATCACTAACTAGTTCTAATAGATTTTAACCAGTTTATACAGGTTTGGAGTTGATTAGATCAAATTTTAGAATTAATTCAACACAATTTAACCAGAAAGATCGGACTAGTCCGCTTGGGATCGGACAAGTCCGCACTCTGCGAGATCAGCGGATTAGGGTTTTCTAGATCGACGTGGGTTTGGAGATTAGGGGTTGAATTCTCGTAAGGAAAAGAGAATAGAAGGTATACCAGGTGTTTAGAACTCCAATGAACCAAGAAACTTGGAGGTAACACTTGGATCTTGATGATCTAGGGTTGGTGATGAACTTGGGGATGAATTGGTGGTGAAGGACGAAACTTGGTGGAGATCTTGATCCTCCTTCGTTTCCTCCTCTTCTTCTTCTCGTTTGGGATCTTCTCCTCCCTCCTTGATGGTGGCTCCCCTCGAACTAGGGTTTTGGGTGGGTGGAAAAAGTGGCAAATAGATGTCAAACCAAGGGGTGGGGTTGTTTATATAGGGGTGGAGGCTAGGGTTAGATGGATTTCGAGTTTTGGGATGAGTAGAGGCCGGTTTAGAGTCCCACATGGGCTCTAAAAGAGTTGGGCACGACGTCCCTAGGCCCACTTGACGTGAAATCCAAGAAACAAGTCGTAAAACAAAAGGTCAATCTCGGAGTCACGAAATATCGGACAAGTCCGAACAGGACCGGACTAGTCCGAAGTCGTCCAGAGAGAAAATCGGACAAGTCTGGCCAAAAATCGGACAAGTCTGATCTTAGTCAGAAAGGAAAAACGGACAAGTCCGCTGGAACACCGGACTAGTCCGGAAGAGTCCAGGGACTTAGCAAATTTTCAAGGATTCATGGAATATCGGACTAGTCCGCACAAAATCGGACAAGTCCGAAAGTTTCCAGAGCCAAAATCGGACTAGTCCGCAGCAAAAAAGGACAAGTCCGTTTTTAGTCAGAGAGAAATCGGACTAGTCCTCAGTAAAATCGGACTAGTCCGCACTTTCCTGCGTTTTAAGTGCGGTTTTGCTCCAAATCAATTTTAAATGCTCCGAATCAATTTTAAACTCGTTCCTCTTGTTGTGGGCTAATGTTAAACATGTATATGAGTGCATGTAGGGCATGATGCATGAAAATGAGGGTGTTACAAACCTACCCCCCTTAAAATGAATCTCGCCCTCGAGATTCGACGCGGAAGAGAAGAGATGGGGAAATTCCTTCTTGAGATCGTCTTCTAGCTCCCAAGTTGCTTCTTTTTCTGTATGGTGCTTCCATTGGACTTTACACCATCGAATCACCTTGTTCCTTGTGACTCTCTCCTTGGTTTCCAAGATCTTGACCGGTTGCTCGGCATACGTCAAATCTTCCTCTAGTTCCAATTCTTCCATTGGCACTTGATCTTCCGGTACCCTCAAGCACTTCTTGAGCTGGGAAACGTGAAACACATCATGTACGTCTGAAAGATGAGCTGGCATCTCCAACTTATATGCTACTTTTCCTCTTTTGTCCAAAATCTTGAATGGTCCAATATAACGAGGTGCGAGCTTACCCCTTATGTTAAACCTCTTATGACCTCTCATTGGTGACACCTTGAGGTAAACAAAATCTCCTATTTCAAAGGCTAATTTCCTTCTCCTATTATCCGCATAGCCTTTTTGCCTTGATTGGGCAGCCCTCAAGTTTCCACGAATTATTTGGACTTGCTTTTCGGCTTCTTGCAACACATCCGGACCAAATACTTGAGTTTCTCCTGCCTCATTCCAGAATAAAGGTGTCCTACACTTCCTCCCATAAAGCGCTTCATATGGCGACATTTTCAAGCTTGCTTGGTAACTATTGTTGTATGAAAATTCCGCGTATGGCAAGCTTTTGTCCCAACTTTTCCCATGCTTTAAAGCACAAGCTCTTAACATGTCCTCCAAAATCTGATTGGTCCTCTCGGTTTGTCCATCCGTTTGAGGATGATATGCTGAACTAAAATTCAACCTCGTTCCCAAAGCTTCATGCAATTTTTGCCAAAATCTGGAGGTAAATTGAGAACCTCTATCCGAGACTATCTTCTTAGGGACTCCATGTCGACACACAATATGCTCCATGTATATTTCGGCCAATCGTGCAGCTGTATACTTGGTCTTCACAGGGACAAAATGAGCTGACTTGGTTAAGCGATCCACAATTACCCAAATTGAGTCATACCCGGACTGAGTACGGGGTAACCCAACTATGAAGTCCATACCAATTTCTTCCCACTTCCATTCCGGAATCTTCAACGGTTGCAGTAATCCGGCTGGCCTTTGATGTTCCGCCTTGACTCGTTGGCACACATCACACAATGCAACATATTCGGCTATGTCCTTCTTCATGCTATCCCACCAATAGCAAGTCTTCAAGTCTTTGTACATCTTCGTACAACCGGGGTGAATTGAGTATGGTGAGTCATGTGCCTCCTTTAATATTGTTTCTCGAATATGCTTTACATTAGGCACAACAATTCTCTTTCCAAGCCATAAGGTACCATGTTCGTCTTCATCAAATCTGAATTCTCTCCCTTCTTCGATTCTTCCCTTGATTTCCTTGATTTCCTCATCTGTGGTTTGTGCCTTTCTAATTTCTTGCTCCAGGGTTGGGTTTAATTCCATCATCTCCATCTCATTTACAAACCCGAGGTTCAACCGTTCAAACTCCTTACATAACTCGGATGGTAACTCTCGAACTGTAAGTTGGTGGCTTACTCCCTTTCTACTCAAAGCATCGGCCACTACATTGGCTTTTCCCGGATGATAGTTGATCCCCAAATCATAATCTTTGATGAGCTCCAACCATCTTCGTTGCCTCAAGTTCAGATCCGTTTGTGTGAAAATATACTTCAAACTCTTATGATCCGTGTAAATCTCACACCTATGTCCAAGAATATAGTGTCTCCAAACCTTCAATGCATGTACCACGGCTGCTAGTTCAAGATCATGCGTGGGGTAATTCTGCTCATGTTTCTTCAATTGTCTCGACGCATAGGCGACCACTTGACCTTCTTGCATCAATACACATCCAAGCCCTTGTCTTGATGCATCGCAATAAATGTCAAAACTCTTGCTTACATCCGGCAATACCAAAACTGGGGCTGTTGTCAACCGCTTCTTCAACTCCTCAAAACTCTCTTGACAAGCATGAGTCCATTGGAATACCTTTCCCTTCGTTAGCAACTCCGTCATAGGCTTGGCTATCTTAGAAAAATCCTTGATAAACCGACGGTAATATCCAGCCATCCCAAGAAAACTCCTTATTTCCTTGACGTTTTGCGGTGGTTCCCACTTCAACACGTCTCTCACTTTTCCGGGGTCAACCGATACTCCTCCTCCGGAAATAATATGGCCTAAAAATGGCACCTCTTTCAACCAAAACTGGCACTTGTTGAACTTGGCATACAATTGATGCTCCCTCAATTTCTGCAGCGTAAGCCTCAAGTGTTCCTCATGTTCCTTCTCGTCCTTCGAGTAGATCATAATATCATCAATAAACACCACAACAAACTTATCTAAGTACTCCATGAAGACTTTATTCATGAGGTACATAAAGTAGGCAGGTGCATTTGTCAATCCAAAAGACATCACGGTGTACTCATAAGATCCATACCGTGTCCTAAAAGCTGTCTTGGGTATGTCCGATGGTCTAATCTTCATTTGAAAGTATCCCGACCTCAAGTCAATCTTAGAGAAGACACACGCACCCTTCATCTGATCAAACAAGTCTTCTATGCGTGGCAAGGTGTACTTGTTCTTGATTGTTACCTCGTTGAGAGCTCGGTAATCCACGCACATCCTTTGGGATCCATCCTTCTTGTCCACAAATAGAACGGGCGCTCCCCAAGGTGAAGAGCTAGGGCGAATGAAACCCTTTTCTAATTGCTCTTGAATCTGCTTCTTGAGCTCCGCTAATTCCATAGGAGGCATCCTATATGGCCTCTTAGCTATAGGTGCAGTTCCAGGTATTAAATCAATAACAAACTCAATGTCTCGATCAGGTGGCATACCTGGCAACTCATCCGGGAACACATCCAAAAATTCACATACAACCGGAATCTCCTCAATTGCGGCACCGTCTATATGATTCAATTCCAATTGCTTCGGTGCGGTTTGAGATGCCTCAAATTCTACAGTTATCCCTTCCTCATTGGTCAACTTCACTGTCTTTGTGGCACATTCAATAACCCCATTGTGCTTCCTCAACCAGTCCATACCAAGTATAATATCCAACCCTTGAGAATCTAAAACAATGAGGTTGGCGGAGAAGTCTACCCCCCTTATTCTAAGGCTTACTTTTGGACATACTATATTTGTCCTCATCTCTCCTCCAGGAGACTTAACCAACAGAGTAAACTTCATATGAGAGATAGGCAAACTATACTTGGCAACATACTTCGATGCAATGAATGAATGCGATGCTCCAGAATCAAATAACATAGTCGCGGGGTTGGAGTTGGCGAGAAACATACCAATGACCACATCATCCGCTTGTTGAGCATCCTCCGTAGAGACATGGTTCACGTTGCCACGAGCAAAATTCTGCTGTCCACGGCTTCCTTGTGGCTGTCCTCCATTAGGTCTTGGGTTTTGCCTCGATGCATTGCTTCCTTGACCAAGGCCCGACTTAGGACATTGATGTGCAAAGTGTCCAGCTTCTCCACAAGTATAGCACTTCTTAACTCCACCAGAATTATTGGGACGAGCTTGGTTTTGAGCATTGGCTCCAGGAAAATCAGCACGAGGTGCATAAGGCGTCGGAGGCCTAGGTGCTTGCATGACAGGGCGCTGCTGCACAAACTGAGTTGGGCGCGGTGCATATCCAGGGCGCTGAGCAGGAATAGAGGAGCTGTAATTAGGCGCATTGGGTGGCGCAAAGCGAGGGCGCACATTACTTCCTTGTTGTTGTCCTTGATATGGCGCCTTCCTCTTGATTTCTTGCTCCATCTCACGGATCTTGTTCTCAACCACAATTGCCTTGTCCACAAGCTTCTGAAAATTGACATAATCACAGTTGAGCAATTGCACTTGGATCGTATTGTTCAATCCCCTCATGAACAGGTATTGCTTCCGGCTGTCCCGGCTAACATCCTCAGGCGCATATCTTGAGAGTTGAGTGAACTTATTGAGATATTCACTCACGCTTGATTTTCCTTGTCTCAAGTTCTCAAATTCTTGCCTCTTCAAGAGCATAACACCTTCCGGCACATAATGAGAACGGAAACTCTCCTTGAATTCCGCCCAGGTAATTCTCTCTTGGTTCTCATGAGCACTGCAATAAGAATCCCACCAATCTGCAGCTGCTCCAACGAGTTGATGAGAAGCAAATAGCACCTTCTCCCGGTCACTGCATTGGACAATGGCTAGCTTCTTCTCTACGGACTTGAGCCAATCATCAGCGTCCATAGGGTCAGCAGCTTGAGCAAAGGTTGGCGGCCTAGTCCTCATAAACTCTCCCAATCGGTTATGAGGAGGTGGGGGTGGCGGTGGAGGCATGTGGGGCTGATTGTTGATATTGCCAGCCTGCAGCTGTCCCATAGTCTGTATCATGGTCTGCATGAGCTGGTTTTGCATGGCCAATAGCTGCTCGATGTTGATAGCTCCCTGAGCCGGTCCTTGCCCATTGTTGTTCTGAGGCACTCCATTGTTCTCCTCTTCATCATTGCCATCCCTCTGGTTGCGAGTCCTCACCATCTGAAGAAAAGCAGTAGGTAAGAATTAGAAAACGTCCCCAACTATATGCATCAAGGGATATGAAACTAAACAACTGGCTACACTAGCCTAGGTGGACATGGCAATGCTAAAGCATCCCAAAATCCTCTATTACGCACACCAGCAAGCAATATATATAGCAAACAGCACTCCAAGCAAAAATACATCGATTCCTGAGTGCTCCTATGTGCTCTAAAGTGTCCATTCTATCTAGGCTGCATCCTACGGTCAACCTGGCTCTGATACCAATCTGTGACGCCCGGTTCCGAAAATGAACCAAGCTAACGCATATGTGTGCCCAGGATGTTCATCACACATATACGAGTGCAATCACGAAAGGATATACAGAAAATTACCACAGCTCAAATTATTAAATAAGTACTCTTATTACACAATTCATTAAATCCTTGAACACAAGCTCTAATGAATATTAATGACAAGTTCAACTAATGCAGCGGAAATAAACTAATTAAACAACTAAGCTAACTAAGCAACTATGCAGCATAAGCGACAGGGTATGTATATGCGCAGCTCCAATCAACACCACAGGCAAAGCTGACGGTAGACACGGCCTAGAACTCCGCATTATCGCCATTAAAATCCCAGTCTTGACCTGCAACTGTTGGGGTGGGGGATTGCAAGAGTGAGTACATGTCGTACTCAGCAAGTGTGGAAAGTATGACATGCGGCTGATTCAAATGACGACAATAATAATGGTAAAGTGCTGAAAAGTACGGTAAAACATTTGAAAAGCAATATATTATAAGTATGTGAAATAAACCCATCATAACCATAAATAATACCATAATACCAAACTGAATTCCTTACCATCATAAATAATTCCAGATTTCACCATCATCAATAACCATATTCAATACCAGAAATTAATCCATAACCATCCATAACCATAACCATTACCAAATTCCAATTTGCCTCTAATCATGGAAGTTGTCCAGGCGCTCATAACCGGGAGCACGGCTATCATGATAGTTTTAGTTAACACTCTGCAGAGTTTGTACCTCTTTACCCACGTGTTTGTGATTTCATCACCCTTC
>JAYESD010000232.1:85000-86659 GCA_036927565.1 Tuctoria greenei
ACGGGAAAACCGCCGATGTCGGGTCCTGAGCTGCTTAACGAGACCAGGGCCGGATACACATCCGTAGGGTGTTTTTTGATGGTTTCCACACGCGGATGAGCTTCGTGACCAAAAACGGCAAAGTCGCCAAAAAACGGGAAAACTGCCGATGTCGGGTCCTGGGCTGTTGAACAAGACCAGGGCCTTATACACGTTCGGAGGGTGTTTTTTGATGGTTTCCACACGCGGATGAGCTCAGGGACCAAAAACGGCAAAGTCGCCACAACACGGGAAATGCACCGATGTCTGGTCCTGGGCAGTTCATCGAGACCATGGCCGGATACACGTTCGGAGAGTGTTTTTTGATGGTTTCCACAGGCGGATGAGCTCTGGAACCAAACACGGCAAAGTCGCCAAAAAACGGGAAAACTGCCGATGTCGGTTCCTGGGCTGTTGAACGAGACCAAGGCCGAACACACGTTCGGAGTGTGTTTTTTGATGGTTTCCAAACGCGGATGAGCTCGGGGACGAAAAACGCCAAAGTCGCCCAAAAACGGGAAAACCACCAATGTCCTTAAGCTGGGTTGAGTTCCAGTCCCGAAATCATTGTGTTTCACAGTGAAAACGAGAAAAAACCACTTTCGTGGGCAAACCCCAAATTGTGCGCCCAGCAGTTCCAAAAATCCCCCGTACTCCTGGAGGGGTAGGTGTTCCTAAGGTATATTAGGGGGAGGTGGTGTGGCTGGCTGGGTGCCCATGGGCTCAGCTGTTATTATGACCAATATTGATATAACCGTTGAGAACTCCCCTTCTGGTGCGGTGCATCCGCCGGTTCTTCGGTTTTTGCCATGGTCCTTGGCCATGGCACCGGCCAACGTGAATTCAACCGAGATGAGTGATGCGGATGGTGCTGCCACGAAATGTTGGTGCCGTCCTTTTTGGGTTCCTGCATTGTCCTGATGTTTGCTGGATATTGTTGTTCTCGCGCTTTGTGGACTTTCGGTTGCTGTCTTTATAGCAGACCTGTCATGCTGAGCATGGTGGGATGTTTGGGTGGCTTAACTGTTGTGACTATGCTGGCGCATGAGTTGTGATGGACATGTGGCTGCTTGGAGGCCCCCCGTCATTGTGCGGCCGACTCCTGGTGCAGTGTCCCTTCATTCGTAAAGGTTTTCAATACCTGTGATTTTTGAGTGCCTGCATTCTGCTACCCGTCCCACGGGAAGTGGTCTGTCATACAAGTTGCATTCGTCGTGTTCGTCCTTTGGGCGTATTGCGTCGGTCACATAGCGCTTGCGGTGTTTCCATATGGTGGGTGGCCATCTAGGTTGTCATCTTCAAGGAAACCTTGCTTGCGCTCTTGGTTCTGGGTGATGCCGAAAGTGAAGGCTCATGGCCCATGTTGCCTTGTTCCTAGCAAAAAGTCCCTTTGGAAACACGACAGTTGGCTTGGCTACCATTGCTTTTAGACCATCTGGCCTATTAGTGCCGGTAGCTGTAGGCAACTTGTCCGTGAGGACGTGCTACCTGGTTGATCCTGCCAGTAGTCATATGCTTGTCTCAAAGATTAAGCCATGCATGTGCAAGTATGAACTAATTCAAACTGTGAAACTGCGAATGGCTCATTAAATCAGTTATAGTTTGTTTGATGGTATGTGCTACTCGGATAACCGTAGTAAT
>JAYESD010000233.1:0-85608 GCA_036927565.1 Tuctoria greenei
AGTACCCGCGAAGACAGTGGGCACCACTGGACTGGAGCTCCGGCGGCACCCCCAGGGGGCCTGCTGTCGACCTCTCACTGAAGATGGCGGGCACCGCAGGACTGGAGCTCCGGCGGCACCCCCAGGGGCCCCGCTGTCGACCTCTCACTGAAGATCACGGGCACCGCTGGACTGGAGCTCCGGCGGCACCCCCAGGGGGCCCGCTGTCGACCTCTCAACAAAGATGGTGGCCACCGCCGGACTGAAGCTCCGGCGGCACCCCCAGGGGCCCGCTGTCGACGTACCTGCATACTCAGCTACGACAATGCTACCTACGCATCCTAGGCTCCGCCTGCACCCGTCCGCCCTAAGTCCTAAGTGTATGACAGGTGTGCCCATAACAACTGGCCACGCCTATAAGGGGGCCATACTTTGGGGGACGGCAGGTCCTGGAAGCTAAGGAACAACAAGCAGCTAGAAGACATTGCTGGAAATAAAAACAAGCTGAGTATAAAAGGCACCACAGACAGATTTTTTATTACACAAATAAAAAGTTTGGTCGCCACAACCAACCACAATACAAAAGCAGAAAGCGAAAAACTTAAACAAGCGCCCGGGGATCCTTAGCCGCTCCGCTGGAACCTTGAGGCGATGAGCGCCACCGCATCTGAAACTTCAGACTTGGCGGCCTCTTCCCTCTCGGCGATGGGCCCTTCGAGGACCGGCTGCAGAGAGACATCGGGGTACCAACTCCGGAAGCAGGACAGGATGTGCGTTGCCACCTCCTTCACCAGCATCTTCCCTTCGGCCTCCAGTTGGTTCTCGATGACGGCCCCCAGCGCCCGCATCTTTGAGCTGGTGGAGTCAAGCGCCGGGAACACCTGGCTCACCTCATGCGCCGGCTCCCCCACGCGCGCCGGGCTGAAGCCGGGCGGCACCAGAGCCGAGTCGGCACTGCCAAGGAACTCCCAGACCTTCCGAGCCTCACCGGAGCGCGTCGCCCGGAGCTCCCTCCACCTCCTGCTGGGCCGCTGCCAACGCCCTGGGGCCACCATCCAGGAACCGCTTCTCCTTAGCTGCTAGGGCCCTCTCGCGCTCGCTGACCCCCTTCTCGCAGCGGTCCAAGTCACCCTCCTTGAGGGCGATGCTGAACTCGCGGTCCAGGAGGGCCTGGCGCTCAACGGACTGGGCCTGCTGTGCCTCAGCCACGGTGGCTTCCCGACGGTCTAGCTCAGCGGCGCGGACTCTCGCCCCTTCCTGCTTTAGGATGAGCCCGCGGCAGGTCGCCTCCACCTCGGCTTGCTTCGCCGCCAGCTCCTGCTCCCGTTCGGCTAGAGCAGCCTCTCGGAGGACAGCAGGTGCTGAAGGTCCTCGCAAGACTTGAGGCGGGAGCTGGCCTCAGCGTGGATAGCCTCGGTGTCTGCCTTCAGCTTCTGGGTGACGGCGTCCAGCTGGGCGATGAGGTTGCGCTCCTGCTCGAGGATCTTCATCTCCTCCTGAACAACCGCCTCCCGTTGGGCCGCTTGGCTCTTCGCCAGCTGGGTCCGGGCCTCTAGGGTCCTCACCCCATTCCCGGAGCCGGTCGTCCTCGTCTTCAAGCTGCCCTTTCTCCCGGACGAGGGCCGCCTGGGCCTGCCGGAAGCCGGAGTAGGCCACGGCCATAGCCTCAGACAGGGGGAGCAGGCTCCACCGTAGCAGCGGGTCCCTGCCTCCCCACTTCTTCAATATCGTCCTCCATTTGGAGGACCACTGGGGAGACAGGGACCAGGGCCCCCTCCCCGACGGCAGCACCCGGGGTGGTGGCGCCAGCCGACGTAGCAGTGTCGGAGGGTGCGGTGGCATCGACCGGCACGGAGTAGCCGGTGGATGCGGAGTCATTGGCGGGCGCGGCAGCGGTCGTCGGCGCGCGCGGGCTGGGCTTCGGCAGCTGCTGCGGGGGTCTCGGGAACGGAGGCTCAGGGCACCCCGGCGGCAGCCTGGTGCATCAGAGCAGGGCCCGAGGCTGCAGAAGATCCCCCGCGAGCCGGCTAGAGCGGCAAACCCCCCCAGCAGATGGGCCCGCGGGTGGAGATGGAGTAGTTGTGGTGGCGCTGAAATCAAGCAAACTCAGAACATAAGAAAATGACAGGGTAGACGCACAGCGACGCACAGCAAAGAACACCCAAGATAAAATCTGTGCAAGCTTACCGGGGGACGCTGAAGTTCCACCCCTTCCCGAAAGGGTTGGGGGGGTTCGGACCCCCCGAACCCACGGCGGGGTCCGTTGAGTGTGCTGGGGGCCCCTGTGGTGGTGGGGTCGGCGGCACCCCCGAGGTTTGGCGCCCCTCCAAATGGAGATGGAACGCGGGTCCCGTCGGCGTTGAGGAGCCTCCCCCTCTTGCGCGTGGATGACTCGGGTGGCAAAGTGGTGCCATCGGCGCCCCCTGACGACGAGTGCGGCAGGGCTCCGGAGTCCTGACGAGGGGCAGAAGAGGCCGGCGGCGGTGACCGAGCGCGCTTCTTGGGGGTCAGGTCCGGCACCAGAACCGGCACTTTCCCCTTCCCCTTGTCAGCAGAGGCGTCGACGCCACCCCATGGACGATGCTGGAGCCCACTCGAGGAGTCGTCGCTTGAAGAACCGTCGTTGCTTAAGGGAGCCTCGCCTCCCTCAGCGTCGTCGGCGATGTTGACCCCCCGGAACGGGTCCCCGATCTGGCGCTGCGCTAGCCCAGACTCGTCGAGGGTTGGCATCGTCTTTAGCAGCTGCCTCTTCAGCTCGAAGTCCGAGCACAAGGGGCGGCAGGCCGAAGGAAGAACCAGTGCCTCAGGGGAGATGTCGTCGGGGCAGACCCGGGTCAGCATGTCGAGCAGCTGCTGCTCACCCAGGTTGGAGTCGGGGCCGGTCTCGAGCCGGGTGCAGTCTGACAGGCCAGTGAACATCCACGCCGGACGGGCGTGGTGCTGGAGCGGAGCTATGCGATGGGACATGAAGTCCCTCAGCACCATGGCAGACGACAGCCCGTGGTACGCCAGCATCTGGATCCTCTCCAGCACCGGGTTGAACGCCTCCTCCAGCTCTGGGCGCTCCTCCCAGAATGACCGCTCGGAGTAGGGGATCCCGGTGGGGAGGCACATCCGGTCATGGGCCTCGGCCTTGGCGATCATCCAATCTTCACGCCACAGCTCCCACCGTGCTGAGTTGAAGGAAGCAATGTACCTCGTGGGGACCTTTGTCCGGCGCTGGAAGTAGTAGGCGCAGCGGTACTCCTTCGAGCTCCTGCCAGTGGCCCTCAGTACAAAAAAAGTACCAGAAGAGCTTCACCGACGGCATCACCCCCACAAACATCTCGCAGAGGTGAGCGAAGACCGCCAGCATGGCGATCGAATTCGGCGCGAGGTGGTGGAGTTGGAGGCCGATAGTCTCCAGGAGCATGACCAGGAAGGCGGATGCTGGCGGGACGAAGCCGGCCAGCACGTACAATGAAAAGAGGACCATCTCCCCGGCGGAGAGGATCAGTGGGAGCCTCCTAGGACGGAGCCACATCTCCCGCTCAGGAGTATGCCAGCCGAGAAGCCGGCGCATGGGGGCCAGGTCAGCGGACCTGGACAGCCTGGACTTGGGCAAGATGCTCGCCATGAGGGTTGAAGGAGGAGGCTCTGGACAGATAGATTGGGAGCTAGAGCGCAAGAACTGGGCTTGAGAGCGCAGGGGTGCAGAGGCGGGAGAAAGGACCCTCAGGGGTAAAGTTCTCTTCTTATGCACCTATGCAGGCCAATAGGCGCAAAAGTGTGAATCGCCGCAGCCTCAGTAGAAGAGCAATGGTCCCACGTAGGCAATGACATGAGGGCCCGAGTCGCTCGACAAAGAAGGCGAGCCGGGTGGCTAGCTATGCGGGAGGTAACTCGGTGGTTTCCAAAAGGGCAAAAGCAGCAGAAGTGCAGGAGCCACCTTGGGAACCACCGCAGTTAAAGCACAATTGAAGGCAGAAGTCATGTCGCGCGGCGCCTGTTCAGCACCTCCACTTACCAGAAAGGGACACGTCGCCACAATGGCAGGGGTGTCGCCTGGGGAACTGCCCCGAAGTGGAATCGAAAGAGTTGCGAGGGAAGAAAAGGAAGAAGACCCCACCTGTGGTATCGACGACTCTCCCGAGGTCTGCTCAGGGGCCACTATCGGTACCCCGCAGACTGGGTACCCCCGCGCATAGGGAGAAAACCACTAAGGACTCTACCTCTACTTAAGAGGTCGAATCCGAGGCTGCCACGTCGTGGAGGGAAGGACCAGATCCTACCCCTCCGCCGGGGGAGGCTCCCAAGCTGCCACGTGGCCGGCAGAACTGGACCCTTGCCTCCCCGCTGAGGCGGGCTCCGGAGCCGCCACGCGGTCAATCGGGACCTCAGGGCCAGGCCCGCGCCCTCGCAGGGAAAGGCATCGGAACTACCACGTGGCCTACAGGGCTGAACCTCCACCCCTCCATAGGGGTGGGCTCCGGATGCACCACGTGGCCTGTTCCGTCAAGTGCTCGACTCCCCACAGAGGCAGGCTCCAGCGCAACCACGTGGCGGACAGCCGACTCAGTGCGGTAGGAAGCCGCAGTAAAGGAAGGCGTGCGCTGCTCAGACAGGCATTAAGTACACGCGCCTTCCCCAGGCAAGCTGAGTCGCGCATTCGCGAAGGTCAAGGCTCCAGTGTCCTGTCTTGTCCAAGTATTCGGTACAGACCCACGCTGCAAGATGGACGAATGGGCCGCAAGGACAAGACGGACGGGACGTGCACTACCATCATCACCAACTATGTGTAGTCCTGGCACACGACGCAACGAGATGGCGCATTGACACCCCTGACAAAGGGAAGTAGATAACAATTAATCCTAGATCTTGTATAGGATTTGGCTCTCCCCGGGACCACCTGTCGGGTCCTGGGGCCCACCTTGTGACTGTAGAGTCCTTGAACTATAAAAGGACTCTGCAGACGACCTTCACAAGGGAAGGGGGAAAATTAGACTAAGACTCATACACGCTCAAGCAAGACAATACACAAACACTCCCGTGGACGTAGGGTGTTATGCTCCGGCGGCCCGAACCAAGTAAACCCTCTGTGTTCATCATCCTGCTGCGTTCGATCTCCTGGGACTAGCCCTCGTGAATCCAAAGAACCTCCGCAGGCTGCTCTCTAAGCAGGTCTGGGGGAAGTGTCGTTTATGACCTTTGACAATATTCATTAGAGTTTGTATTCGAGAATACTCTGAATTTTTAATAAAATTTGGTTAATTAATTTTGTTCTATGGTAATTTTCTGTATACTCTTTTGTGAATGCACTTGTGTATGTGTGTTGAACATCCTGGGCACACATATGTGTTAGCTTGGTTCATTTTTCGGAACCGGGCATCACAAATTGGTATCAGAGCCACAGGTTGACAGTAGGATGCAACCTAGATAGAATGGACACTTTAGAGCACATAGGAGCACTGAGGAATTGATGTGTTTTTGCTTGGTGTGCTGTTTGCTATATATTTCTTGCTTGTGTGCTTAATAGAGGATTTAGGGATGCTTTAGCATTGCCATCCATATAGGCTTGTATATGTAGTTGTTTAGGATCATATCCTTTGATGCATATAATTGGAACATTTTCTAATTCTTACCTATTGCTTTTCTGCAGATGGTGAGGACTCGCAACCAGAGGGATGCTAATGATGAGGAGGAGAACCATGGAGTACCTCAAAACAATGGACAAGGATCTGCTCATGGAGCTATCAATATTGAGCAGCTACTGGCTATGCAAAACCAGCTCATGCAGACCATGATACAGACAATGGGACACCTGTAGGCTGGTAACATCAATAATCAGCCCCATATGCCTCCACCGCTACCCCCACTTCCTCATAACCGGTTGGTAGAGTTTATGAGGACTAGGCAACCGACCTTTGCTCAAGCCGCTGACCCTATGGATGCGGATGATTGGCTCAAGTCCGTGGAGAAGAAGTTAGCTATTGTCCAATGCAGTGACCTGGAGAAAGTGCTTTTTGCTTCTCATCAACTAGTTGGAGTAGCTGCGGATTGGTGGGATTCTTTATGCAATGCTCATGAGAACCAAGAGAGAATTACTTGGGCTAAATTCAAAGAGAGCTTCCGTTCTCATTATGTGCCCGAGGGTGATATGATTTTGAAGAGGCAAGAATTTGAGAATTTAAGGCAAGGAAGATCAAGCGTGAGTGAATATCTCAATAGGTTCACTCAACTTTCAAGGTATGCGCCTGAGGATATGAGCTGGGACAGCTGAAAGCAATATTTGTTCATGAGAGGCTTGAACAATGAGATCCAAGTGCAATTGCTCAAATGTGATTATGCCAATTTTCAGAAGTTGGTGGACAAAGCAATTGTGGTGGAGAACAAGATCCGTGAGATGGAGCAAGACAACAAGAGGAAGGCGCCATATCAAGGACATCAACAAGGAAGTAATGTGCGCCCTCGCTTTGCGCCTCCTAATGCGCCATATTACAGCTCCTCTACTCCTATACATCGCCCTGGTTATGCACCGCGCCCAGCTCAGTTTGTGCAGCAGCGCCCTGTCATGCAAACACCTAGGCCTCCAATGCCTTATGCGCCTCGTGCTAATTATCCCGGTGCAAATGCGCAAAATCAAGTTTGTCCAAATTCTGGTGGAGTTAAGAAGTGCTATACTTGTGGAGAAGTTGAACACTTTGCGCATCAATGTCCTAAGTCAGGCCTTGGTCAAGGAAGCAATGCGTCGAGGCAAAACCCAAGACCCAATGGAGGACAACCGCAAGGAAGCCGCGGACAGCAAAATTTTGCTCGTGGCAACGTGAACCATGTCTCTACGTAGGATGCTCAACAAGCGGATGACGTGGTCATTGGTATGTTTCTCGCAAACTCCAACCCCGTGACTATGTTGTTTGATTCTGGAGCATCGCATTCAGTCATTGCATCGAAGTATGTTGCCGAGTATAGTTTGCCTATCTCTCATATGAAGTTTACTCTATTGGTTAAGTCTCCTGGAGGAGAGATGAGGATAAATATAGTATGTCCAAAAGTGAGCCTTAGAACAAGGGGGGTAGACTTCTCCGCCAACCTCATTGTTTTGGACTCTCTAGGATTGGACATTATACTTGGTATGGACTGGTTGAGAAAGCACAATGGAGTTATTAAGTGTGCCACGAAGACGGTGAAGTTGACCAATGAAGAAGGGATCATCATAGAATTTAAAGCATCTCAAACCGCACCTAAGCAATTGGAGCTAAATCATATGGATGGTGCCACAATTGAGGAGATTCCGGTGGTGTGTGAATTTTTGGATGTTTTTTCCGGAAGAGTTGCCAGGTATGCCACCTAATCGAGACATTGAGTTTGTTATTGATTTAATACCTAGAACTGCACCTATAGCCAAGAGGCCGTATAGGATGCCTCCTATGGAATTAGCGGAGCTCAAGAAGCAGATTCAAGAGCAACTAGAGAAGGGTTTTATTCGCCCAAGCTCTTCACCTTGGGGAGCGCCTGTGCTGTTTGTGGACAAGAAGGATGGAACCCAAAGGATGTGTGTGGATTACCGAGCTCTCAATGAGGTGACAATCAAGAACAAGTACACCTTACCACACATAGAAGACTTGTTTGATCAGATGAAGGGTGCTTGTGTCTTCTCTAAGATTGATTTGAGGTCGGGATATTTCCATATGAGGATTAGACCATCAAACATACCCAAGACAGCTTTTAGGACACGGTATGGATCTTATGAGTACACCGTGATGTCTTTTGGATTGACAAATGCGCCTGCCTACTTTATGTACCTCATGAATAAGGTCTTCATGGAGTACTTGTATAGGTTCGTTGTGGTGTTTCTTGATGACATTATGATCTACTCAAAGTATGAGAAGGAACATGAGGAACACTTGAGGCTTACGTTGCAGAAATTGAGGGAGCATCAATTGTATGCCAAGTTCAACAAGTGTCAGTTTTGGCTGAGAGAGGTGTCGTTTTTTAGTCATATCATCTCAGGAGGAGGAGTATCGGTTGACCCCGGAAAAGTGAGAGACGTGTTGAAGTGGGAACCACCGCAAAATGTAAAGGAAATAATGAGTTTTCTTGGGATGACTGGATATTACCGTCGGTTCATCAAGGACTTTTACAAGATAGCCAAGCCAATGACGGAATTGCTAATGAAGAGAAAGGCTTTCCAATGGACTCAAGCTTGTCAAAACAGTTTTGAGGAGTTGAAGAAGAGGTTGACAACAACCCCAATTTTGGTACTGCCGGATGTGAGCAAGAGTTTTGATATTTATTGCGACGCATCGAGACAAGGACTTGGATGTGTATTGATGCAAGAGGAACAAGTGGTTGCCTATACATCAAGACAATTGAAGAAACATGAACAGAATTATCCAACGCATGATTTAGAACTTGCAGCCGTGGTACATGCGTTGAAGATTTGGAGACACTATATCCTTGGACATAGGTGTGAAATCTATACAGATCATAAGAGTTTGAAGTATATTTTCACACAAACGGATCTGAACTTGAGGCAACAAAGATGGTTGGAGCTCATCAAGGATTATGACATGGGAATCAACTATCATCCGAGAAAAGCCAATGTAGTGGCCAATGCTTTGAGTAGAAAAGGAGTAAGTCATCAACTCACAGTTCGAGAGTTACCATCTGACTTATGTAAGGAGTTTGAAAGGTTGAACCTTGGATTTGTAAATGAGATGGAGATGATGGAGTTAAACCCAACCTTCGAGCAAGAAATTCGAGAGGCACAGACCAAGGATGAAGAAATTCAGGAAATCAAGGAAAGGACCCAAGAGGGGAGAGAATTCAGATTAGATGAGGATGAACATGGTACCTTATGGCTGGGAAAAAGGATTGGTGTGCCTAATGTAAAGCATATTCGGGAGACAATATTAAATGAGGCACATGACTTGAAGATGTACAAATATGTACAAAGTCTTGAAGACTTGCTATTGGTGGGATAGCATGAAAAATGGCATAGCTCAATATGTAGCGTTGTGTGATGTGTGTCAACGAGTCAAGGCGGAACATCAAAGGCCAGCTGGACTATTACAACCATTAAAGATTCCGGAATGGAAGTGGGAAGAGATCGGTATAGACTTCATAGTTGGTTTGCCACGTACTCAGTCCGGTTACGACTCAATTTGGGTAATTGTGGATCGGTTAACTAAGTCAGCCCACTTTATTCCCGTCAAGACCACCTATAATGGAGAGAAATTGGCGGAACTGTACATGGGAAGAATAGTATGTTTGCATGGAGTTCCTAAGAAGATAGTCTCGGATAGAGGTTCTCAATTTACCTCCAGGTTTTGGCAAAAATTGCATGAAGCGTTGGGAACAAGGTTGAATTTTATTTCAACATATCACCCTCAAACAGATGGACAAACCGAGAGGACCAATCATATTTTAGAGGACATGTTAAGAGCTTGTGCTTTAAAGCATGGGAAAGGTTGGGACAAGAGCTTGCCTTATGCAGAATTCTCATACAACAATAGTTACCAAGCAAGTTTGAAGATGTCACTATATGAGGCACTATACGGAAGGAGGTGCAGGACGCCCTTGTTCTTGAATGAGACAGGGGAGAATCAAGTATTTGGACCCGATGTGTTGCAAGAAGCCGAAAAGCAAGTCCAAATAATTCGTGAAAACTTGAGGGCTGCCCAATCAAGACAAAAGGGCTATGCGGACAATAGGCGAAGAAAATTAACCTTTGAAGTGGAAGATTTTTTTTTACCTCAAGGTGTCACCGATGAGAGGTCATAAGAGGTTTAACATAAGAGGCAAGCTAGCACCTCGCTACATTGGACCATTCAAGATTTTGGACAAAAGAGGAGAAGTAGCATATAAGTTAGAGATGCCAACTCATCTTTCAGACGTACATGATGTGTTTCATGTTTCCCAGCTCAAGAAGTGCTTGAGAGTACCGGAAGAACAAGTGTCAATGGAAGAATTGGACCTAGAAGAAGATTTGACTTATGCCGAGCAACCGACCAAAATCTTGGAAACCAAGGAGAGAGTCACAAGGAACAAGGTTATTAGATGGTGTAAAGTTCAATGGAAGCACCACATGGAAAAAGAAGCAACGTGGGAATTGGAGGATGATATCAAGAAGGAATTTCCCTATCTCTTCTCTTCCGCGTCGAATCTCGAGGGCGAGATTCATTTTAAGGGGGGTAGGTTTGTAACACCCTCATTTTCATGCATCATGCCCTACATACATTCATATACATGTTTAACATTAACCCATATAAAGAGGAACGAGTTTAAAATTGATTTGGAGCAAACTCGCACTTAGAATGCCGAAAAGTGCGGACTAGTCCGATTTTGGTGAGGACTAGTCCGATTTCTCTCTGACTAAAAATGGACTTTTCCGTTTTTTTCTGCGGACTAGTCCGATTTTTCCTCTGGAAACTTTCGGACTTGTCCGATTTTGTGCGGACTAGTCCGATATTCTAAGAATCCTTGAAAATTTGCTAAGTCCCTGGACTTTTCCGGACTAGTCCGGTGTTCCAGCAGACTTCTCCATTTTCCTCTCTAACTAAAGTCGAACTTGTCCGATTATTGGCCAAACTTGTCCGATTTCTCTCTGGACAACTTCGGACTAGTCCGGTCCTTTTCGGACTTGTCCGATATTTCAAGACTCCGAGTTGATCTTTTGTTTTATGACTTGTTTCTTGGGTTTCACGTTAAGTGGGCCTAGGGACGTCGTACCTAACTCTTCTAGATCCCATGTGGGACTCTAAATCGGCCTCTACCCATCTCAAACTCCAAATCCATCTAACCCTAGCCTCCACCTCTATATAAACAACCCCACCCCTTGGCTTGACATCTCTTTGCCACTTTTCCACCCCATCCAAACCCTAGTTCGTGGAGAGCCACCATCAAGGAGGGAGGAGGAGATCCCAAGCAAGGAGAAGAAGAGGAGGAAACAAAAGAGGATCAAGATCTCCACCAAGCTTTCGTTCTTCATCACCAATTCATCTCCAAGTTCATCCCCAACCCTAGATCATCAAGATCCAAGTGTTACCTCCAAGTTTCTTGATTCATTGGAGTTCTAAACACCTGGTATACCTTCTAATTCCTTTTCCTTACGTGAATTCAACCCCTAATCTCCAAATTTACGTCGATCTAAAAAACCCTAGTTCGCTAGTTCTGCGAAGTGCGGACTAGTCCGACCTTCTGCAGACTAGTCCGATTTAGCTGACTAAATTCTGTTGAATTAATTCTAAAATTAGATCTAATCAAATCCAAACTTGTATAAACTTGTTAAAATCTATTAGAACTAGTTAGTGATCATTAAAAGCAATATATTAACAAGTTCTACCTTGCATTTGTATCAATCATGCATGTCATGTCATATTGAGTAATATTTGTGCACTCTTTGATTGTGTTTCTTGTCTTGTATGTTTATTGTGTAGTTTAGACAGATTTGCGCTAGAGAGTGCTGCGGAGGATCTACAACACCAAGAGTTTGAAGGATTTGACCCTAATCAACCGCAAGAGCAAGGCGAGTGTCCTTGAAGCATATTGATCCTGTTTTGAAATAAATGTTTTGTTTGCAAACTGCATGCTTGCGTAATTTGATGGGAAATCCTATGGTGGGAAGTTTACTAGCTTTGTCTAACCACCCTTGTCACCTGAAATTTATGGTAGAGAGTCGGGAAAGGCTTTTTACCTTTTGCTTCGCTTAATCAACTGGGATGGGAAAACAACTATACCACTCAATTTAATTATGCATGGATGATATTATGGTTAACATGAACTGGTTAATATGATATGCTAATGGGTGATCTAAGCAAGCCTGGTATGTGGATGGGTTGGATGTTATGGTGGTTTTGCTTGCTTTAGATCTAAGGACCGGTTCGTGGAGCGACCATCTAGGATTTACAGTGCCACCACGAGGCCAAGTATGGGTGCGACATGGCTGATTAATTAGGGCTTTGCCAGTGCTATTTGGACCATTAAGGATGCTCGGGGAAGGGGTAGTCGGATTGGGTTTGTTGATGATTGGTGGGACTACCCTAGGATCTGAATGGCTCAAGAGGGGCCCTTGGTTGAAGATGTGCTTAGTTGGAGGCATCGCCACCGGTAAAACCTCAGTGAGGTCTAAATAGGCTAGTAATCCCTTTGTAAAGGCTATTTTGTGATCTCTTGGCCACACACCTACAGAAGTGTGAGATGGCATAATTGAGATTTTATAGTCATTGAAAGGTGATAAAATCACAAACACGTGGGTAAAGCGGTACAACCTCTGCAGAGTGTGTCTAAAACTATCATGATAGTCGTGCTCCCGGTTATGAGCAACCTGGACCCTCACATGATTAGAGGAAAATTGGGATTTTGGGATGGTTATGGTTGGTATTATGGTTATAGATGGTTATGAATTGAATTCTGTATTGAATATGGATATTGGTATATGATGATGGATATGGAATATGGACTGGTATTATGATGACTATATGGTTTATCATGGGTTTATTTCATATACATGTAATATATTTCTTTTCAAATGTTTTAATGTACTTTTTAACACTCAACCATTATTATATTCGTCATTTGAATCAACCACATGTCATACTTTCCACACTTGCTGAGTACGACATGTACTCACTCTTGCAATCCTCCCCAACAGTTGCAGGTCAGGATTGAGAGTTTAATGGTGATAATGCAGAGTTCTAGGCCGTGTCTAGCGTCAACTTGCCTGTGGTGTTGATTGGAGTTGCGCTATACCCTATTGCTTATGCTGCCTGGCTATTTAGTTTGCTTATTTAGTTTATTTCTGCTGCAATAGTTGAACTTGTCATTAATATTCATTATAGCTTGTATTCGAGGATAATATGGTTTGTGTAATAAAATTTGGTTAATTAATCTTGTGTTGTGGTAATTATCTATATATCATTTGTGATGCACTCGTGTATGTGTGTTGAACGTCCTGGGCACACATATGCGTTCACTTGGTTCATTTTTCGGAACCGGGTGTCACACACACACCTAAGTAATATATTCTAAAGGGTAAATGAGTCCTAATGGATATTAGACTAATGGTTGGGGTGTTGCTCCTACAATGCTTCCAATATACATATACATAGCCTAGGTTAGGTACTAATGAGCATGTCAATGGTGAATCCTTATGCTAAGTTGTTCAACACATCAGGCACGGGTTTACCTCTAGCAATACTAGGACGGCTCCCGCAAAGAGCCTGTGGCATAGCCGAATGTGGAGCATTATAAGGACAGATAGAGTTGTCACCACCTACTGCCTACCTCTTCATTCCGTGGGTCTAGGAGACATCCAATGTTACTTAACTATCCTAGCACCACACTAGCATATTAAGTAAATACCTTAAGAGTCATCACAAGCCATCTTAAGGCAATGACTAACATAAACATCGTTGAACCAATGTTGAGACATAGGGTATGTTCTGATGGGTTGCTTAGAAGGTGTGTCCCAACAATCGAAGGCACCAAAATCATTGAAAGATGCCATGCGGCCCCCTATGGCGGGCACTATGGTGTTTATCGTACTCAGGCAAAGATCTGGCAAAGCAGATTGTTTTGGTCCTTAATGTATGAGGATACAAAGGAATTCGTTCGAAGATGCCAAGAATGCCAAAAGCATGGAGGAATCATTGCTCGCAATGCGATGCCCCTCACATACAATCTCCAGGTAGAGTTATTTGATGTGTGGGAGATCGACTTCATGGGACCTTTTCCAAAGTCCTATGATTGTAAGTATATTCTGGTGGCCGTAGATTATGTGTCCAAATGGGTAGAAGAATTACCATGCAAACATGCCGACGCCAAGACCGCTCGGAAAATGTTCCATGAAATCATTTTCCCACGGTTTGGAACTCCCCGAATGGTCATAAGTGATGGAGGGTCTCATTTCATTGATAAAACCTTACGAAGCTTTCTGATGGGAGCTTGGAGTTAGGCATAACATTGCTACTCTATACCATCCCCAAACAAGTGGCCAAGCAGAAACTTCAAACAAACAAATCAAGAATATTCTGCAAAAGACCATCTTTGAGATGGGGAATGGGTGGAAGAACAAACTACCCGATGCACTTTGGGCATACTGTACCGCCTATAAGACACCCATTGAAATGTCACCTTTCCAAATTGTCTATGGAAAAGCTTATCATTCACCCGAAGAATTGGAACATAGAGCTTATTGGGCTATCAAGAACTGGAACATGGATCTCCACGAAGCTGGAAAGTTGCGCAAAATGCAAATTTCTGAACTGGAAGAATGGAGGGATAAGGCGTACCATAGTGTCAAGATCTATAAGGAAAAAACCAAGAGGTGGCAGGATAAAAGAATTATGCTTAGGGAGTTCAAGCATGGAGATAAAATCCTACTTTTCAACTCTAGAGTCAAACTTTTTGGACATGAGAAACTAAAAACCAAATGAGAAGGTCCCTATACTGTGGTAGATACTTCATCTCATGGAGCAATTACACTCCAAAATGATGAAGGTAATCTATTCAAAGTAAATGGGAACCGTCTAAAGATCTTTTTAGAACCCAAAGAAAATTTGGACAAAGAGGAAGATGTAGTCAATTTGATTGAATTTAACGCATATCCTTGAAGTTTGGTTAAATTTACCATGTCCAATAAAGCAAGCTCCAACCCTCACCACTCCTTTCCAATCATCCCACCATCTCCATTTGGCTACGTTGGAGAGATGTAGAATATATAATATCATAAATACTTTCCTACTTAGGACTTAGGCACTTATTTTGGTACCATCATATGAAGTGTCCTTGTCAAATAAATTGTGACTCACCAGCGTAGGTAAGGCCGATAGAGTCTTTCACTTTTCCATGTTTTCCTGTCAAATAAAGATAGGTACAAGAACAAGTGTGGGGGAGGTCCCACAAGCCTCCCAAAGTGCAACATGCTCGGACAACCATGAAAGAACAATTCAGAGCATCGCATGAAGGATCACGAGAAGATTTGACCAAGCCATGATGGCTTGGCCCACCCTTCTTCATTAAGGTGTTGGTTTGCGCTCTCTCACCTCTTATCTTTCTATACGTGATTTTGAGTTGAATGTGATTATGCATGATAATATCATTAAAATCAACTCATTGGAAACTAAAATTTTGCAATTTCCTATATCATGTTTTACTAGAGAATGAAATATGTATACACCTCATTTCGATTTCATTACCATGTTCTTGAACCACATATCAATTTAAGAAAAACATGTCATCTAAGTATTTGATTGGTGTGATATGGTAAATGAGTGTAACTTGGAAACTCTCCATGCTGGAATTGAATTTTGGTATTGCAATTTTAAAGTCATCAGATTTTTGCCATCCTCTCTCATTAGAATTTAAGTGCCCACCAAGGCCATATGATAGAAATATTGAAAACCACATGCATATGCCACTTTGCATTTTCATTAAACTTTGTCAAACTCTTGACCCTTTTGAGCGACTTGTATGAAATCTTTGATTAGGAATTTCTTGTGCACTCCACCATATTTTATGATTTTCACACATCCATCATCAAAAGATACTCTATGCAAATTCTGCAAAATCCTCTCTGAATAAAAAGATGCACAAAAAGAGTAGAAGGCATGGCTATAAGAGCTCTCAAAAAGAGAGAGAGAGAGAATTCAAAAAAAAAGAAAAGAGAGAGCCAATAAGTTGCCATGCTTCATCCTTGCACAAAGAAAAAAAAAGAGAGAGTGATCAATTGGGAGTCATCATCACCATTCATCATCCACCATCCATAATAAGTGCACATGAATTTCTTTAGTCATTGGTTTTTGTTACATGGTCTTCTCATGTGGATCTCGTTTTTGACTTAGTAACATATGAATTGTAAGTGAGCTACTTTTTATCCTTACCAAGCTCCAAAAAAGACATATTTAGTTGTAGGAAAAAGTGGCAACTCATGCCAAGGTGAGGACTAAACACATTGAGATACGAGATCATTCTTTTGAGGAGTATGGCAATATCTTTTTGACTTGTGAAAATATAGCAATTTTCAAGTTTATTTCAGTAGGAGGAGTCCAGGTGAGCTACATTCAAGCCGTTCCATCTCTCAAACACCCAAGATGGTGTGGTATCCACATATCAACGGTTCTTGAACAAAGGTATGTTTTGAAATGTTGTGTATACATATCCCATACTTGTAGCTAAAATATGATATCACTTAGTTCTTCTTGCCTTCACCCGAGGACGAGTAAAGGACTAAGTGTGTGTGTGGGGGGGGGGGGGGGGGGAGGTTTGTTGACGGTCTTTAATTGCCAAATCCGACAGTCAATTCCCTGCATAAAAGATATGGATTAGACAACCAACATAGTGGTAGGAGTTATTTACTAACTATTTCCACAAGTGTTGGTGCAATTTTGTGCGCAGGTGAATTATGCCCATAATTAGAGGTATTTACAGGGGCCATCCAAGAAACACACCTTCGGACCAATCATGCGCAAGCACGAGGATTCATGGGCCCACACGGAGGAGAAAACCAACTAAAAATCCCAGAATCACCCATACCCATGATGAGGGCCCACATAAAAGTGCCACAGAGAAGTTTCAGCGCGATTGGAGCCGTTGGCACTTCGACCTGGTATTCGCACCAAACGTAGTCAACCGCCACGTGTTGGCTCCTCATAGCTTCAAGATCACGATGGCGATTGATTTCCTCGCTTTTTCTGGTGCCAAACCGACCTTAGGAGAGTATAAATAGGGGGTAGGGGGGATCCCTCACTCCACACACCAAAAGCTTGAGTCTAGTACTCCACTCCAAAGGCATAGCATTGCCTAAGTGCTTAGAAAATAGGAAGAGAGTGAGAAAGAGGAGGAGGCTCCGGCTTGTCGGGCTTCTTCCACTTAAGGATAGGGTTCGGGCTTGTCGAACCCTCTGCACCTTTGTACCTCGACAGTTCTTTCCATCTCAAGTAAGGTACATGATTTCTATTTGATTTAACTTATTTAATTCAAGCAAGTTAATTCCTTAGTTGCTTGTTCGTTTATTGCTCTATTCATTTAGAGGCCCTAGTCTTTGCTAGAGAGGTTAGGTAAGTAATCAATAGCGTAGGAGTGGTGTCTAGGCTTGACATTACCTTTTATTATCTCATAGTCCACGGGTTGTAGAGGTAGGCGGTAGGTGGTGACAACCCTATCCGTCCGTTGTAATCCTCCATGTTCGGCTACGATGTAGGCTCTTGGCGGGAGTCGCCTGGCAGACCAGGGTAATCCCGTGCCCAATACAAACAACTATTGATCGACTTGCCTTGAATTAGAAACCCTTCTCTTAGGAAATCCACTCTATCCCTTGCCTACCACCAAGCTTGTGTCCTTTGATGAACTAGTTAGAAGATTAGAACACACATTCCTTGGATTCAAACCCTTGGGAATACTCTTTAAGGGGAAGTGCTACAGTGGTTTCTCTGTGCGCTTGCAGATTTTCATCTGTGACGTACCAGCCATCAACACATGTGCGCACAGCGGCGCGACTCGAAACTGTCGCGGGCACGAGCGAACGGGTGGGGACGACGGAGTTGACGGGTTGGTCTCGGGTGGCAGAGAGAAGAGAGGGAAGAGAGTAGAAAGGAGTACGGTTGGGCCTGGGCCGAGGTGGAGAGGAGGAGAGTTGGGCCAGAATGTGGTTCAACCCTGATAGGGTTTTTTTCTTTTCTCATTTAGTTTTAGTTTTTCAAAGTTCAAACAGTTTTATATTCGAATTTTAAATTCAACCATCACATAAATACACAAACAATGATGCCCACTAGCAAGTTATTCTCTATTACAAAGTTTGAAATTTTGAGGGTGTTACAATCACGTATTACCTTGTTATTAATTTTGTTTTTTCTTGTGTCGTCGCACATCCACTGTAAAATCTGCATCTCTACAACACCTATTTATTGAACATGTTGTCTTTTCGTTGTTAATATTTTATTTCATATAGGATTGCAAGTCTAAACACTGTCTTATAAAACTTATGGTTTAGCTTTTATAGGACATTTTGTCAATGAGACTCTATATGTATACCGCCACTTCATCCGTCATGCATTGATCATGTGGCAACAACATTGTTGATATTGTTGTTGTTTTGCAACATTGAACTCAAGTATTGAAAGAAAACCCTCTTAACCGCTATTTATCCTTGTAACTTAACATTTCTCATTTCACATCCAACACCGCTAGTCACACCACATATATTCGGTCTTATACCTACTAAACCTAGACCCCTTGAATGTTTGTCTCCATAACTCTATTTTTTAATTGATGCAATTGCTAGTTTCATATACCAGCATTACATCATCAACAAATAACATACACCAAGGAATATATTTTTATATCCTTCAATGCCTCATCCATCATTTAGAAAAAATATATGAGGGACCCTTGGTCTAGTCCTATTGTCATCGAAAAGGCATTAGTCTCACTATCATCTCCACAAATACTTATCACAATATTGTCATACATGTCTATGATAAGATAATTTGGTGGCCCCCGGGGCCACCTCCGGGAGAAACACTTTGGGTTAAGTTATTCTACAGGAGGTGGGGCCATCTTCGATTCTCGTGCTGCGGCTTCAAAGGTCTTCTGAAGTGCCGTCGGGGCGATGCTCCATGGTTAAACCATCGCCACGTGGCTTCTTCTGAATGTGGCAGGTGAGATATTTGCATGCGGATCTCACACAATTGAAGGTCGTCAGTTCCCGATGCAAAAACTGTATCGGTTCCGCGCGCCTTGTCAAACCGCCGCCCTCGGGCTTCCACCCCATCATGACAACGGTTCACCTAGGGCAATAGCTTCGGCCTTTTCGCCAAAGTGGACCCAGGCCCATTCATCATTGGTAGGGTAGATTTTTGAAAGCGTAACCTTGGTCCCATTGCGGTTTTCATCCAAGCGTTGCAGAGGCTTACTTAAGAAGGAAAGCCCGCATGGTTTGAGGACTCTTTACGCTTTCAATGAAACTCGCGCTCAGAGCCTCCCAACCCTCACATAGCTTTCTCTTCTTTTGCTCCACTTTGCCGTGATGGAATTGGGTCTTCCCTGCAGCAAGATCGAGACCAAGGAAGGTCTATTGAAGGTCCAGACCTACATGGGGTGGTCCAGAGATTCCTTCAACTGTGACATCCACTTCGGCAAGCTCCCGTTCAAGAAGGAGCGCGCCAGAGACATGGTGTACTTCTCTGTGTACGCCATGGTGGGTCTAATCCCACCTTTTTCAACCTTCTTATTGATGCTGCTGGACTTCTATGGTCTCAAGCTGCATCACCTCGGCCCCCAATCTCTCTTGCTGGTGGCGACTTTCATCCACTTCTTCGAGATGTGGGTGGGCATGCCTCCCTGCGTTGATTTGTTCGGGACCTTCTTCATGGTCCACACCACCGGAAAGGGGACATAGCTGATCGGCTTCTACTACTTCGTGAAGCGGAAAAACTGCCCCTTCAAGTACTTGAGATTCTTCCCCTCTGGCAAGTGGGACGATTGGTAGAAGGATTGGGTGATCATCGCCGTGGAGAAGCACAAGAGGCTACAGCTACCCCAGGGCCTTCCCAATGTCGACACTGACGCGTGGAACACAGTTCTAAAGCTATCAGATGTATACAAGACCATCTTGGCAAGGATCCAAGAATGCGTCGAGGGTGGAGTGACCCCTCAAATGGTCTTCGGTAATTTCTTGGTGAACAGGTGGGCTCCGCTGAAGACAAGGGAGTGGCCCGCATGGGCTTTCAATAGTGTGACGGATCACAACCGGATTGAAACCGATTTGAATTCCAATTTGGATGATGAAGCCTTGAAGCTCCATCTGAAGAAGTTCTAGAATGGAGCTATCTCCCTCGACGCCTTGGTATCGCCAGCTGCTCTCCTGCCTCTGAACATGATTCCAGAGATTAGTAGGGAGCTCCGGAGGAGAATGCCAGTGTTGTACAACCTCGGCGTGGTGGAGAGGCGATAAACCTCTAGGGTAGCAATCCCCAGGGCTTCTGAGAGGGTGGCCCCCCGCTGCTCCAAGCCAAAAAGTGGGTGATGCTGGAAAGGGAAAGGGCAAGGGCAAGGAGCCGACCGAATCTTCCAGCCAGAAAAGGAATCTTCCCCCATTGGGTTAGCTCCAACTTTAATGACCCTTTCTCCCCGACGAAGGAGATCTTCAGTGGCTACGCCTGCTTCGGTGTGGGTGCCCTCGAGGGACTCAAGCTCTCGCAGATCAACTCCGTCTCCAGTGCCGGCTGTGGGCTCCGGGTCCGGAGGTCTTTCCCAACTGAGGGAGGTTCTGGCTGAGAAGACTCCAGCTGCTGCAGGTGGTTCCTGACCAAGGTCCGAGGTTTTTGTCTCACCAGATTTAATGGGTTCTGACTCTGGGCCTCAAAAGAATATATTCCGGGACGACTGGGAAGGTAGCATCTGAAAGTCGCATAGAGGGGGGTTGAATAGCCAATAAGACCTGAAATGACTTAATCAAACAAGATTAAACTTCAAAGGCTAGACTTATCTGGACAGGGCCGGACTAGTCTGCTCAACACAGGGTGAAAACCTAAAAACTTGGTTTCTACAAGTTATTTGCGGAATTTAAGTTCACCGAAGAGATAAGCAATGTGTGGTAACCTAGTACAACTTATATTGTGATGTTAAATCACTTAGGTTACAATATTTCAACAAAGATCAATGTGAAGAGCAATATGAACAATAAGAATCCTAATAGCAATACTAGTGATTATGAAATGTAAAATGACAAGTGAGATGGGATTTATCATGTGGTTCAGCTCCACGAAGAAGCCTACATCCACGTTGAGAAGTCCACACAAGGACTGGGTCTCACTTGACTCTTCTCTCACCAAGCCACCACATTGGCCGGCTTGGTTTCCACTATATCAATGGGTAATCACCAAGTTTGATTGGGGCTGCTCACAAGTTGAGGCTCCCACAAATCAATACAATGAGGAGCACATGAAGCTCAACTCACACAAGCCACAAAACACAACACAATGTGCAAAGAGATCAAACCGAGAGCTAAAGCGCGATGATCTTCCTTCACTTTCCTCCCCAAACCCTAATCTCTTCAAGATTTGGTCTCAGAGGGCTAGTAGGACGAGTGGAAGGCTTTGTAAGGCTCTGGGTCACTTGTGGCGGCTAGGGTTCAAGAGTTATCAAATAGGGGTTGGGGGTCTCCTTTTTATAGGGGTCCTAGCAACTAACCGTTGCCACCAGGGAAAACCCGGACTAGTCCGGTGTGACGCCCGGTTCCGAAAATGAACCAAGCTAACGCATATGTGTGCCCAGGACGTTCAACTCACATACACGAGTGCATTCACAAAAGAGTATACAAAAAATTACCACAAAACAAGATTAACTAACCAAATCTTATTGCACAATTCATAATATTCTCGAATACAAGCTCTAATGAAGATTAATGACAAGTTCAACTAATGCAGCGGAAATAAACTAATTAAGCAACTAAGCAAACTAAGCATAAGGGATGGCGCAGCTCCAATCAACACCACAGGCAAAGCTGACGGTAGACACGACCTAGAATTCCGTATTATCACCATTAAACTCCCAATCCTGACCTGTAACTATTGGGGGGAATTGCAAGAGTGAGTACATGTCGTACTCAACAAGTGTGGAAAGTATAACATGTGGCTGATTCAAATGACGACAATAATAATGGATGAGTGCTAAAAAGTACATTAAAACATTTGAAAAGCAATATCTTACATGTATGTGAAGTAAACCCATCATAATCATAAGTAATATCATAATACCAATCTGAATTCACTACCATCATCAATAATTCCATATTTCACCATTTGCCAGTAACCATATTCAATACCAGAAATTAATCCATAACCAACTATGACCATAAATCCAACCATAACCATCCCAAATACCATCCCAATACCGAGTTCCCTCTAATCATGGAAGTTGTCCAGATGCTCATAACCGGGAGCACGGCTATCATGATAGTTTATTAGACTCTATAGAGTTTGTACCGCTTTACCCACGCGTTTGTGATTTCATCACCCGTCGGCGACTAAAGAACCTCCCTTATGCCAATTACACTTCCTTTGGTGTATGGAAAAGAGATCACAAAATAGCCTTTACAAAGGGATTACTAGCCTATTTAGACCACACTGAGGTTTCACCAGTGGCGATGTCTCCCACAGAGCACATATTCAACCAAGGGCCCCCTCTTGAGCCATTCAGATCCCAGGGTAGTCCCACCAATCATCAACAAACCCAATCCGACTACCCCTTCCCCGAGCATCCATATTGGTCCAAATAGAACTGGCAAAGCCCTAATTGATCAGCTACGCCGCACCCATACTGGCCTCGTGGTGGCACTGTAGTCCTTGCTTATTCTCGCATGAACCGGTCCTTAGATCTAAAGCAAGCAAACCACCATGACATCCAACCCATCCACATACCAAGCTTGCTTAGATCACCCATTACCATATCATATTTAACCAGTTCATGTTAACCATAATCTCATAATACATCATTAATGTGTAGTATTGTTCTCCCATCCCAGTTGATTAAGCGAAGCAAAAAGGTAAAAAGCCCTTTCCCGACTCTCTACCATATATTCCAGGTGACAAGGGTGGTCAAAACTTCTAGTAAACTTCCTACCATAGGATTCCCATCAAATTGATACAAGCATGCAGTTTGCAAACAAAACATTTATTTTAAAACAGGATCAATATGCTTCAAGGACACTTACCTTGCTCTTGCGGTTGATTAGGGTCAAAGCCTTCAAACTCTTGGTGCTGTAGATCCTCCGTGGCACTCTAGCGCAAATCCGTCTAATCCACACAATAAACATACAAGACAAGAAACACAATCAAAGAGTGCAAAAATATTACTCAATATGACATGATATGTATGATTGATGCAAATGCAAGGTAGAACTTGTTAATGGATTGTTTTTAATGATCACTAACTAGTTCTAATAGCTTTTAATAACTTTATACAGGTTTGGTGTTGATTTGATCAAATTTTACAATTAATTTAACACAATTTAGTCAGAAAAATCAGACTAGTCTGTAGGAGGCTGGACTATTCTGCACTTCGCAGAACTAGCGAACTAGGGTTTTCTAGATTGACGTAAATTTGGAGATTAGGGGTTGAATTCACGTAAGGAAAAGAGAATAGAAGGTATACCAGATGTTTAGAACTCCAATGAATCAAGAAACTTGGAGGTAACACTTGGATCTTGATGATCTAGGGTTGATGAAGAACTTGGAGATGAATTGGTGATGAGGAACGAAACTTGGTGGAGATCTTGATCCTCTTTCGTTTCCTCCTCCTCTTCTTCTTGCTTGGGATCTTCTCCTCCCTCCTTGGTGGTGGCTCTCCACGAACTAGGGTTTGGGTGGGGTGGAAAATTGGCAAATCGATGTCAAGCCAAGGGGTGGGGTTGTTTATATAGAGGTGGAGGCTAGGGTTAGATGGATTTCGAGTTTGGGATGAGTAGAGGCCGGTTTAGGGTCCCACATGGCCTCTAAAAGAGTTAGGCACAATATCCCTAGGCCCACTTAACGTGAAACCCAAGAAACAAGTCGTAAAACAAAAGATCAACTCGGAGTCGCGAAAGATCTGACAAGTCCGGAAAGGACCGGACTAGTCCGAAGTTGTCCAGAGAGAAAATCGGACAAGTCTGGCAAAAAATTGACAAGTCCGACTTTAGTCAGAGAGGAAATCGGACAAGTCCACTGGAACACCGGACTAGTCCGGAAAAGTCCAGGGACTTAGCAAATTTTCAAGGATTCTTGGAATATCTGACTAGTCCACACAAAATCGGACAAGTCCAAAAGTTTCCAGAGGCAAAATCGGACTAGTCCGCAGCAAAAACAGACAAGTCCGTTTTTAGTCAGATAGAAATAGGACTAGTCCTCACTAAAATCGGACTAGTCCACACTTTTCAGCATTTTAAGTGCGGTTTTGTTCCAAATCAAATTTAAACCCGTTCCTCTTGTTGTGGGTTAATGTTAAACATGTATATGAGTGTATGCAAGGCATGATGCATGAAAATGAGGGTGTTACATCCGGCCTTATGCCACAGACTAGTCTGACCTTCCGGGACCACCAACAATTTCACATCATTGATCAACAAAACAAATGACGTGCGCGCCAGCGTTTGAATTTCAAACGGCCAGTGACAACACAAACTAGCCCGATTCACTACAGACCTGTCCGAAGTAGGACAGAAAGGTTTGGCCCGTCCCAAAATGAACACAACTGGGTATGGCTGGACTAGTCCGACCAAAGGGGCGGACTAGTCCGACCCTCTAGGGTTTCCTCTCCGTCTATCTCATTGTTGGTATTTCTTAACACCACAAGTTATCCGTAAGCGCACGGAAAATACCGTTGTAGCATTTCACCCATGAGTATTCCCAAGGGTATCATATTTATCCCAAAGGAAGGCAATGGAGTAAAGTATATACTACTCTTATGGTCAAGCTATGGGATACTAATCAATTATCCGGACAGGGGGTAAGTTGATAATAGGGGTAGTGTGACACACAACTAGGCAATCTATTCTAAAGGGTAAATGGGTCCTAGAGGGAGATTGGATTAAGAGTTAGAGAGTTGCTCTTACAATGCTCCTAATACATATACATAGCCTAAGGTAGATACTAATGGTCATGTCAATGATGAATTCCTATGCAATGGTGTTCAACACATGGGCACGGGCTTACCGCTAGCAATACTAGGGCGACTCCCGCCAAGAGCCTGTGGCATAGCCGAACATGGAGGATTACAAAGGATAGATTGGGCTGTCACCACCTACTGCCTACCTCTTCAATCTGTGGGTCTACGAGACATCCAACGATACTTAAATACCCTAGCACCATGCTAGCATACTAAGCAAATACCTTAAGAGCTGCAGCACAAGCCATCCTAAGGATATGAACTAAATCATCGTTGAACCAATGTTGATTCTATACCATAGTTATTCATATTAACATAATCATATCATAACTACATAGACTATAGTGGGGTCTATAGTGTTTATGACCATAAGATGTGATCATGAGAGTACAGTCATAAAGACTATACCTTCCACTTACATGGACTCCACAATCAAACAAGAAACGCTTTGTCCAAGTATACGTATAAATGAAGATTAAAGATAATATCTTTATTGAGCAAAAAGTCACAAATACAAGGAGGATTACATGAGATATACCTTTCCCAATGTGGAATTGGGAAGAGAGACTCCTTCTACTCCTTTCCCAATTTGGACTTGGGACTAGAGGCTCTCCTCTCTACATCCTAACTCCTCTAAGGACTATGGAAGATAGTGTATACAATAGAATGATGCCCAAGTGGTGTGTGTTGAAGTGAGGGGTATGGGGTCCTATTTATACTAGTGTTGAGGTCGGTTCCCGCCACCAAAGGCGCGTGAATTAGTCGTCATTGACTCCAGGGAGCCGGGAGGAGCCAACACGTGGAAGTTGACCGCGTTTGGCGCCAGGACCAGGTCGGCCGACCCCCTGGTTCCGTCGACCTGGTCAGGGCTCCAAACGGCCCGTACTTCCTCTAGGTGGCTGCCAGGTGGGTCTCATTGACTGATATTGGTGCTACACCGTTGGATGGCCTCAGATACTTCTGTTTGTGGGCCATTTGATCCATGTGGTGCCACATGTCGTCCCCTGATTGGCTGGGATTATATTTTATAGGATTGCTCTCTATACTTTTCCTCAATTCCTGTATAAATATCTGCATACACATATTTCTCCAAGTACAAGTGGAAATAGGTCAAGTAGAAAGGTGATGTGTGCAAGAAATGATCAATCTTTCACATAATTGAGTTATATTGACGACTGGAATTGGTATATAACAGCCGTGAATTAACTCCCCCAAGCTTATCCTTTGCTTGTCCCGAGCAAAGTCAAGACTTTAGGTTGATGATCAGGAGTTGCTACAATGTTCTACCTTTCAAAAGTACCAAGTGCACAACAAAATACTCTACCTAGTATTGCAAAATGTGACTATGGTACTTCACCCTTCTTAAGTCATTATGGGAGTTATGCCTTCTCCTATTCATGGGTAATTGAAAGATAGAACAGCAAATGGAGCAAGCATAGCCTAAATATCAAGTTCCACTTAAATTATGGAGAGATTCAAATTAGATTATAAGTACCTCAATTGATTCTCTCAATCACTCCTTTGTGTATAGTGGAAATATGTCCTCGCCAAGGCATTATGCCTATACCATTCCTACTCTTTGAATATGGCTTGTATGTGGAGCTTGGTAGGGAAAGTAAGTAGGCATATTTGCAACACATAATATTGCTAAGTCAAAAGAGCAAGCCTTAGGAGAAATCAATTCAAACTTTTGAATCAAGACTTGTGCATGTGTGATGGAATGGAGGTGGATGTGGAAACATTGAGATGACTCCTTTTGATGTGGACTCTCTTTATTGCAAGGAAGAAACATGGCTACCCTTTTTTTTATGCTTATGGAGTAAGCATATTTTTCTTCTTTTTTTTTCTCATGCTTATGATATAAGCATGCATTTTCTTTTTCTTTTTCTTGTAGCCATGTTTTCTACTCCTTTTTATGCAATAACTTGAACAGAGTGCTAACTATGAATAGCATGGAGTTTCTCTTTTTATTGTGGAATGGTGGATATGATGGAATTTTGCTTCCTTCTAGTGTAGAAGTATAGCATGTGCAAGTGAAGTCTTGAATTCAAAAAGAATTGAATGATTTCTCACATAGGTCTATACTAGTTTGACTAGGCTCAATGTGAAAGCAACTAGCATATGCATAAGGTGTTTTCTATGTATGAATATCATATGGCTTTGGTAGGTATTTCCAATCAAATGAGGGAAACTTAAATCTTGATAGAATTTCTCCGGAAATCTAAGTTCCACTTTCAAAATAGGAATATCAGCCCTATTACTAATTCAAATCTCCCAACAAACTAGAAGTAGATTAAGCTTTTGCTACCCACAATTTCTAAATCAAGGCATAGTTAATTTTAGCCAATTTAAGCAATATTCGGAGAGTAGCAAGTTGTAAACTAGGGACTTAGGAAAAAATAAAACAGAGCAACTATTCATCATTTTATCTATGTGAATTCTAAATCATTCGAATTCTAAATCATTCTTACCGCACATCTTTATTTGATAAGCAAAGCAAATCTAAGTTCCTATTTTTATGTTTTCTTTAGATGCATGGTGGATGGTGGATGAATGGAAAGTAAATATGCAATGGATGATTTGAAACAAAAATGCAGTGGGTGTGATACAAGTTACCTTAAGTGGGGGTCCTCCCCCAAGCTTATTCTTGATCAAGGCCCGTGATAGGGGTTGATACCCTAATGACGGAGGTAGGCCATGAGTTGGCCTATCCTTGTTGTGGCTTTGACAATGGAGGGTTGAGTGTTGATTGTTATGTTGCCTCCCATGGACACTATGAGTGTGGTTGAAAAGTGTAAGACCTATGTGTGCTGAATACATTGGCTTGTAGTGAATACACTTGGCTTTGATGATAAAAGTTGAAATATCACCAAAACACCTTTTTGTCAAGGTCCGACTCTAGCTCTGAGCTACAGCAAGGTCCGACAGTAGGTCCGGCTTGTTTTGGGTAGCTCCGGCTACGTTAGATGCTAGGTCCGGCTTCTTGGTAAGGTCCGACTAGCTTTGGTTAGCTCCGGTGAGCTTTATATTTAGCTCCGGCATGTCTTTGATAGCTCCGGCATATACTTGATAGCTCCGGCATGCTTTTGGTAAGCTCCGACGTACTTTGTCTAGCTCCGGTTTTGGGTTGACTAGTTTTGCCTAGTTTTTGGTAAGCTCCGATGCTAGGATCTACTAGTTTTGGTAAGCTCCGGCGCTAGGTTCTACTAGCTTTTGTTAGCTCCGGCTCAAGCTTCAGGTTGCTCTGGCAAGGTCCGGAACTTGACCTAAGTGCTTCTGCTTTTCATTTGCAATGTTTCGTACTTGCTTTACATTGTTGAAAAGATTGCTTAGTATTCATTTGCTAAGTTTTTGGTGCGTTTTGGATGATATGGATGATATCGTGTTACTATGGTTTTGCAACATGCTTATGTGAGGTTCTCACGTAAGATGTTGTGTTCAGAACTAACTTGAGTCAAGTCGAGGACTTGGGCTCGTATGGATTGTTTGTTTATTCATGTGCAGGTGTTGCTTGAGTTCAAGTCATGGCTGGTGACGGGATCCATTGGACTAGTTTCAGGGAGGAGATGAGGTTCCAACAACCAAGTTCGGGAGGAACTGTGGTTGAGCTGATCAGGAGGTCGCGCAGGATGATTGAATCAAGGGCAGTGCATATGAAGGTCAAAGGAAGGTGTTCGCACGTATGCATGAGGTGCATGACATGGCAATATGCTTCTAGAGACGGATTATGGAAGGAAGATCTGATCGGAAGGATCGGATCGTATCGGTTGAAGACTTAGGCTGCTAGCTGAGTCAGTTATGGCTCGGTATGGAAAGTATCGAGTTGGTTATGATAGGATTTCGTGTGTGTCATGAATTTGAGTTGTTTAGGAATGAGGGATACGTTCCTAAGGTGTTTGGGAGTCTTAATATTGCTTCTATCTGCGTATAGAAGAATCTTGAGCAGTTATGGAAAGTTACGATTCATGATCTGAATAGGATTGGAGTCCTAGTTGATATTGGGTTGGCCTAAGGGGTGGTTATATAAGCAAGGGAGCCCAGAGCTCGGGGTAGACGACTTTGGGGGCTGTTCCTCTTGTGTTCTATTGAATAAAATTCGTAGTTTAAAGGAACTTTTGTGCCTTGTTTGTCCGACTTGTTCCAGACAAGTTTTACTCGTCGAGTTTCTGGACAGCACTACCTTTCGTAGGTGGTTTTATCATAACTCGAGTTTTACAGATCCAATTGACGTGATTCTTTTTGGGTTGTCTTCACAACTTGATTTTCTATCATCTGTCAAAATTTCACGGTCATTGGATTTGTGGTTTCAGAGCTACACGAGTTTCTTTGCAGCATTCCAGAAACTGTTTTTCTCGGGTAGGTCAGATTGACCATAGTCTGATCTTTCGATCATAACTTGAGTTTTTCTCGACGGATTTGAGTAATTATTTTTGTGTTATCTTCGTGACTTGATTATCTCTGATATCTATCACTTTTTTCACGGTGAAACACGTTTAGATTAGTCTCATACATGATTTCTTTAACAGATCGTTTTTCTGCCGAAAGGGTTCGTGGTTTTAATTATTTCCGCTGCGTAAGATTTTTAAATCTACCATTCACCCCCCCTATGGTAGCTTTTCATGTGCTCTTCGATCCTACAATTGGTATCAGAGCCACGGTGCTCTAATCTTTGTGATTTGCACGTGTTTTTGACTAATCATCATGGAGAAGTACTCCGACAAACCTTGTGTGTTTTCTGGTATTGATTTCCAGGTTTGGAAGGCACGCATGGAGGCTTTCATCCAGGCACAAGGCTTTGCAATATGGGAGAAGGTGTATAAGCCTTATGAAGTGCCACCCAATGATCAAGTCATGGCCACAAACCTAAGGGACGTCGACAACAACAACAAAGCCCGAAACTTGATCATCCAAGGACTCACTCAGAGCGACTTTGATCGTGTCGCGCACCTCCGGTCAGCATACGATGTTTGGAGAGCTCTCTGTGATTATCATGAAGGCTCCAACACAATCAAGGAGGTAAAACAAGATATGTTCAAAAAGGAATACATGCGTTTTGAGATGCAACCAGGTGAGTCTATCGATGACCTCTTTGCTCGTTTCAATAAAATTCTCAGCAACTTACGTAGTGTCAATGTTAATTTTTCTGATGCTGAGAATGCTAGACAACTTCTTAGTGCATTAGACATGTCAGTTTGGGAGATGAAAGTAACATCCATTCGTGAATCAACTGTCATGAGTTCTCTTACATTAGATGTACTTTACTCTAAACTAAAAACTCATGAAATTGACATCCTAGCACGTAAGAACCCAAACAAGTCTATTGCATTTGTCTCACAACGTGATATGTCTAGCTCCGGCCAATCATCATCTTGCAATACTCTTGCTTTGTTGTCCTCGCTAACCCTGGAACAGATCGAAGAATTTCCAGAAGAGGAGTTGGCACTCATCTCTACTAGATTCTCAGAAGCATTGCAAAATGTGAGAACTAGAAGGAGAGGAAGCTCCGGACCTCAACGCTGTTTTGAATGTGGTAAAATAGGACACTTTCGTACAGAATGCCCTAACCTTTCAGGTCCGACCACCCGGGAAGAAAAACAAAGCAAGGTTCGGACCTCCTCTGGAAACTCCAACAAGAAGAAGAAGGGCACCATAGGACGCAAGATGATTAACAGCTTCATCGCTGCACTTCAAGAACTTAGTTCAAGTGATGTAGACTTTGAAAGTGATGAAGATGATGACGATCTGGCCAACTTATGCTTCGTGACAGGCAAGTCAAGATCAAGTATGGAGGAGGCAGAACACAACAGCGACAATGAAGAGGTATGTCCTACTTGCGAAGAAATGTGTGATGCTATTTCTCGTGCCACTGTTATTGTTAAGAAAAAGGACAAAAAGCTTAGGGATAATGCTGCTAAAATTGAATCACTAGAATCTGAAATTAACCATTTAAAAACTTTGATTCCTAGTGATGATGCATGTCCCTCATGTGACTTAATCTATGAACAATTGTCCACATTAAGAAGTGCACACTCCTCCACTCTAGATAGACTTGATGAAGAAATTGAAAAGAACAAAGAGCTTGCTGCACTTAATGATAAAAACTTGAAAGATGCTAGCTGTTCTACCATTGACTTGCATTGTTCTACTTGTGATGATCTTGATAAGAAACTACAGGATGCTATGAATGAAATTTCTATATTGAACAATGCTTTACGTTCTCATGAAGTTAAATTTTGTTCCAATTGCAAATTAAAAGGAAAAACTTCATGTGAAAATTGCCTTGATCTGTTCAATAAACTTAATGACATGCATATGACATTAGATCAGTTTTGTAATGGGAATAAGAACCTAAACTTGATGCTGAATTCTTCCAAGTCTTGCAATAATAAAACTGGTTTAGGTTTTGATTCTCATGCTCATGCTAAGGCACATCCACCTAAAATTGTAAAGTCATTAGGAAGTGGTTTGATTCAAACAGTTCCTAAACAAAAAGGAGTGGTTTTCAAATCTACAGGAGTGTTGTCTCATTCGGTTTCAAATAAAAATATTGCTTGCTCATCTAGACATGAACACAAAGTTAAATTTCATTGTACCTTCTGTGGTAGAGATGGTCTGTCATAGATTTTTGTTATAGACTAGCTAAACAACAGAAAAAGGAAAGAAAAATTGCTAGATCTTATAACTTTCATGCAATTAGAAAAACACAACCTACTTTAGTGAGTCAGAAATTTGAAAAGGTAGCTTCCGGACCTTCTGGTAAGAAATCCGCAAAAGCAGCTCCGATAGTTCCAATAGCTCCGAGAGCTCACGAACCTTCTGTTGTTTCCTTCGGAACTTCAGCTTTTATTTTCGGAGCTTCAGCTTTGTCTTGTGGAACTGCTGCTTTTACCTCCGGAGCTACTGGTTTTTGTGCTAAAAGAGTTAAGAATAGAAAACCTCAAACTTTGACTCATAAACCTGCTGTTTTATCTCAGCCTTCGTGTGTTTTTCCTGCTGCACGTCGTGTGACTCAGTACTGGATACCTAAATGCCTTTTGACTAACCCCAGTATTGAGTCATCGACGTATTGTGCTTCTATGTAGGTTACACGTTTGAGGAAGGAGAACATTTGGATTGTGGATTCAGGTTGCTCACACCACATGACCGGTAACAAAGATTGGTTCTCCTCCCTCTCTTTTGTGTCACGTGTAGAGAATGTTACTTTTGCCGATAATTCTTCAACTCCTATAATTGCTAAGGGTTCGGTTAGAGTAAATGATCACTACACTTTGAAGGATGTGGCACGTGTCAAAAATTTGAAATACAACTTGCTTTCTGTTGCACAATTGCTAGATGAAAATCTAGAAATTATTTTCAATAAAAACTGCTGCAAAGTTGTAGGTTCAAATTGTGAGCTTATTTTTAACATGTCTCAGTTTGGAAGAGTTTTTAAAGCTGATTTTGATATGTCTTCCTCTAAGCATAGGTGTCTAGTTGCTAATGACTCAAAGGACTTATATTTTTGGCATCGTAGACTTGGTCACGTAGGCTTTGATCACCTAACGCGTGTTAGTGCTCTTGATCGCATACGTGGGCTGCCTAAGCTTAAAGGGGACAAAGAAATTGTGTGCTCTTCTTGTAGACATGCTAAGATGGTTGCAGGTTCACATACTCCTCTCACAATGATCACGATAACTGAACCATGTCAACTTTTGCATCTTGACACCGTAGGACCTTCACGTGTTCAATTCTTCGGAGGTAAATGGTATGCTCTTGTTATCGTTGATGATTATTCTAGATACTCTTGGGTTTACTTTATGGCGTCTAAGAATGAAGTTTTTAGTCACTTTAGAACTTTATTTCTTAGATTATCAATTGATCACCCAGGATCATTAAAAGCAATTAGAAGTGATAATGGAACTGAATTTAAAAATCAATCTTTTGATCACTTTTCTGCTGAAAATAGAATAGATCATCAATTTTCTTCACCATATGTACCTCAACAAAACGGTGTTGTAGAAAGAAAGAACATAACCTTAGTTGAGATGGCTAGGACTATGCTTGATGAATATCAAACTCCTAGGAAATTTTGGGCTGATGCGTTAGCAACCGCTTGTTATGTCTCAAATCATGTTTTCTTGCGTGCTAAGCTAGGTAAAACACCATATGAGCTTCGGTTTGGACATAGGCCTAGTGTTACACACTTTCGAGTCTTTGGTTGCAAATGCTTTGTTAAGAAACATGGTAATCTTGATAAATTTGAACCTAGATACATTGATGGCATGTTTCTTGGTTATCCATCTCATACTAGAGGCTACCGTGTGCTTTTACTTGACACTAACAAAATTGTGGAGACTTGTGAAGTGTCTTTTGATGAAGCTAGCCCAGGTACTAGCTCCGGTGTTGCAGGACCAGATCCGTATCCTCAGGGGGAGGGTATTTTCGAAGATGAAGAAGAGCCGGTGATACTGCCTGGTAGTTCCGAAGCTGAGACGTGTCCAGCTCCGGACATTGAACAAGCTCCGGCTATCACCTCTGCTGATCTTGATCGTCCACAAGTCACAAGCTCATCAATCTACGATGAACCTAATGAAGAAGGAGCTTGTGAGACATCTGTTCCCCTACGTTTTTACAAAGATCATCCCCCACAACAGATGATTGGAAGCTTGCACGAACGAGTCACACAGTCCAGGTTTTGCGATCCAAACTCTCATGCTCATTCTGCTTTTGTTGCTTCTTTTGAACCCAAAGATATATCACACGCACTCACTAATGAATCTTGGATTATTGCCATGCAAGAAGAGTTAGAAAATTTTGAAAGAAATAATGTTTGGAAACTTGTACCTCCACCTCAAGGTCACACTTTAATTGGAACTAAATGGGTATTTAAAAATAAACAAACTGAGGATGAGGTTGTGGTTAGGAATAAGGCTAGGTTGGTTGCTCAAGGTTTCACTCAAGTTGAAGGTCTTGATTTTGATGAAACTTTTGCTCCTGTCGCTAGATTAGAAGCCATAAGAATTTTGTTAGCTTTTGCAGCATCTAAAGGTTTTAAGCTATTTCAAATGGATGTTAAAAGTGCTTTTCTTAATGGCTACATAGATGAGGAGGTTTATGTTAAACAACCACCAGGTTTTGAAAATCCAGATTTTCCTAATCATGTTTACAAACTGTCCAAAGCCTTATACGGTCTCAAACAAGCCCCTAGAGCATGGTATGACAGGTTAAAAACATTCTTACTTGAAAAAGGGTTTACCATGGGCAAGGTTGATAAAACTCTTTTTGTGCTTAAACATGGCAATGACTCATTATTCGTTCAAGTGTATGTGGATGATATTATCTTTGGTTGTGCTTCTCATGATCTTATGTCCAAGTTTTCAGCAATGATGAGTTCCGAATTTGAAATGAGTATGATGGGTGAACTCACTTACTTTTTGGGGCTGCAAATTAAGCAAACCAAGGAGGGTACCTTTGTGCATCAAACGAAGTATACCAAAGACCTCCTAAGGCGCTTCAACATGGACAAAAGCAAGCCTCTTCGGACACCAATGGGAACAGCAACAACACTTGAACTTAATGAAGATGGTGAATCCGTGGATCAAAAAGAATATAGAAGCATGATTGGATCACTTTTGTACCTCACGGCATCAAGACCGGACATACAATTCAGCGTATGTCTTTGTGCATGGTTTCAAGCTTCTCCACGTGTTTCACATCGTCAAGCCGTCAAAAGGATTCTCAGGTACTTACATGGAACTCAAGAATTTGGCATTTTTCTTCCTTCTTCCTCAACCGTTACTTTGAAAGCTTTTTCGGATGCTGATTTTGGGGGTTGTAGGATTGATAGGAAAAGTACTTCCGGTGCTTGTCATTTTCTTGGTAATTCTCTTGTTGCTTGGTCCTCTAGAAAACAAAATTCAGTTGCACAATCCACAGCCGAATCTGAATATGTAGCTGCTGCTAGTGCTTGCTCACAAATTCTTTGGATTGTTCAAACACTTAAGGACTATGGGGTTGATCTAGATAGTGTTCCACTGTTTTGTGATAACACTAGTGCCATTTGCATTGCCAAAAACCCCGTGCAACATTCTAGAACTAAGCACATTGATATTAGGTATCACTTTCCCCGAGATAACGTTGAAAAAGGAAACATTGTGCTTCACCATGTAGATACCAAACATCAATTGGCTGACATTTTTACAAAACCTTTGGATTTCACTCGTTTTTGTTACATTCGTAGTGAAATAGGGGTTATGCATCCTCATGGCTTAAATTGAGGGGGAGTTTTTGAAACTTGGGAAGTCTATGTGTGAATCTGAAATTAAAATAATATGAGCATAGTATTTCATACATATATGACTTTGTGATTCCTTCTACATGCTGAAAGTTCTTACTACATTACTCGTGTTATACATTTTGTAGTTTTTGCCATGTCTAGTAATTGGAATAATTACTTACACTAAATCTGGTCATGGTCGAACTTTCTTGCTGTTTTGAACTTGTTGCATGCTCACAAATGCTTTTAATCATTAAGAATTAATCAAGTAATCAACTCACATGTTGAGTTTTTATGAACAAATATAAATTGAGAAAAGATCAAGAGAATATGCATGCATCACACTTCTTCTTTTGAGATGGCTTGTCATTGCACTTAGATATGAACTTGGAAGAAGTTGTGTATGACTAAAACCATGTCCTTAAGCTTCTGATTGTCAAATGACATAGGCTTGGCTTGGTTGGTTAGAATAAGGCAGATGCGCATATAATCTCTTGCAAATATCATATGATCTAAATTTATGCTTTGAAAAATGATAAAATGCAGCAACTAGTGTCATGCTTTCAGGTTTTGAAATAGTTAAGTTTGTGAGATCATGACTTGCTTAAATTGAAAAATTACATTTGATCTCTAGCATGGCTTACACTACCTTATGTATTTCATTGATGTGATAATGTAAGGTACTTGATAGTATAACTTGGATGAGCTTTGTTTATATGTATATGTTATAATATGCTCATAACAACTAAAGTTGGAGAGAGAATATGACTTGCTGAATACATTGTCAAAGGGGGAGAGATAAGCATGAAGAGAAAGAGAATATGGGCATAAGGAGAGATAATAAAGGGGGAGAGATTTTCATTTTCTTCTCTTTTTACTTTTGATTTACAAAGGGGGAGAAATGTTTTCAAAAACTTTTATGTGAATAAGCCAATGTTCGGATTTTAAATGGTGTTGCCAATGCATTCATCAAGGGGGAGATTGTAAGACCTATGTGTGCTGAATACATTGGCTTGTAGTGAATACACTTGGCTTTGATAATAAAAGTTTTAAATATCACAAAAACACCTTTTTGTCAATGTCCGACTCTAGCTCTGAGCTACAGCAAGGTCCGACGGTAGGTCCGGCTTGTTTTGGGTAGCTCCGGCTACGTTAGATGCAAGGTCCGGCTTCTTGGTAAGGTCTGACTAGCTTTGGTTAGCTCCGGTGAGCTTTATCTTTAGCTCTGGCATGTCTTTGATAGCTCCGGCATATACTTGATAGCTCCGGTATGCTTTTGCTAAGCTCCGACGTACTTTGTCAAGCTCCGGTTTTGAGTTGACTAGTTTTGACTAGTTTTTGGTAAGCTCCGGTGCTAGGATCTACTAGTTTTGGTAAGCTCCGGCGCTAGGTTCTACTAGCTTATGTTAGCTCCGGCTCAAGCTCTGGGTTGCTCTGGCAAGGTCCGGAACTTGACCTAAGTGCTTCTGCTTTTTATCTGCAATGTTTCGTACTTGTTTTACATTGTTGGAAAGATTGCTTAGTATTCATTTGCTAAGTTTTTGGTGCGTTTTGGATGATATGGATGATATCGTGTTACTATGGTTTTGCAACATGCTTATGTGAGGTTCTCACGTAAGGTGTTGTGTTCAGAACTAACTTGAGTCAAGTCGAGGACTTCGGCTCGTATGGATTGTTTGTTTATTTATGTGCAGGTGTTGCTTGAGTTCAAGTCATGGCTGGTGACGGGATCCATTGGACTAGTCTCAGGGAGGAGATGAGGTTCCAACAACCAAGTTCGGGAGGAACTGTGGTTGAGCTGATCAGGAGGTCGCGTAGGATGATTGAATCAAGGGCAGTGCATATGAAGGTCAAAGGAAGGTGTTCGCACGTATGCATGAGGTGCATGACGTGGCAATATGCTTCTAGAGACGGATTATGGAAGGAAGATTTGATCGGAAGGATCGGATCGTATCGGTTGAAGACTTAGGCTGCTAGCTGAGTCGGTTATGGCTCGGTATGGAAAGTATCGAGTTGGTTATGATAGGATTTCGTGTGTGTCATGAATTTGAGTTGTTTAGGAATGAGGGATACGTTCCTAAGGTGTTTGGGAGTCTTAAGATTGCTTCTATCTGCGTATAGAAGAATCTTGAGTAGTTATGGAAAGTTACGATTCGTGATCTGAATAGGATTGGAGTCCTAGTTGATATTGGGTTGGCCTAAGGGGTGGTTATATAAGCAAGGGAGCCCAGAGCTCGTGGTATACGACTTTGGGGGCTGTTCCTCTTGTGTTCTATTGAATAAAATTCGTAGTTTAAAGGAACTTTTGTGCCTTGTTCGTCCGACTTGTTCCAGACAAGTTTTACTCGTCGAGTTTTTGGACAGCACTACCTTTCATCGGTGGTTTTATCATAACTCGAGTTTTACAGATCCAATTAACGTGATTCTTTTTGGGTTGTCTTCACAACTTGATTGTCTATCATCTGTCAAAATTTCACTGTCATTGGATTTGTAGTTTCTGAGCTACACGAGTTTCTTTGCAGCATTCCAGAAACTGTTTTTCGCGGGTAGGTCAGATTGACCATAGTCTGATCTTTCGATCATAACTTGAGTTTTTCTCGACGGATTTGAGTAATTATTTTTGTGTTGTCTTCGTTACTTGATTCTCTCTGATATCTATCACTTTTGTCACGGTGAAACACGTTTAGATTAGTCTCATACACGATTTCTTTAACAGATTGTTTTTCTGCCGAAAGGGTTTGGGGTTTTAATTGTTTCCGCCGCGTAAGATTTTTAAATCTACCATTCACCCCCTCTGGTAGCTTTTCACGTGCTCTTCGATCCTACAAAAAGAGTGTTTTCGATGTTGATCGTCCGCACATCAGGGTCTCCATGTGTTGGGTGTGATTTGTCATTCCTTGGCTAGGATAATGATAACCTTTAGATCTAAAGGAATGACGTGCACTCAACATACATTGAGTATGTTTCATCATTCTTTGGCTAAGGTGTATCATATATTTTTGCCATAAGGGAGTGACATGTTCCCAACATGCATTGGGTATGATCAGTTGTTCCTTGGGTAAGGTACAACATACCTTCTAGCCACATAGGAACAACTTGCACCCAATGATGGTGGCAAATCCCTTGAGCTTGAATGAGTGCTTAGAATAGTTGAGAGCATAATGCTCTCACCCATTTGTGACAGCCCATTGGTTGCTCATGGAGGGTTCCCCTTTCAAATCTCTAGCCTCGTATAGTTATGATTGACCTTCGGCATAATTTTTGATAGGTAGAAACCATCCTCATTTACTCCTTGGCCAAGAGATGTTGAAATGGATCCTCTAGGGATCCTAACAATCAGCTTCTTGAATGTCTGCATAGTAATATTACTCCTGCAAACTTCCTCTCTTGAATAGAGAGGGATGGTTAGCTCCTGATACTTTACAAATGAACGTTCGGGTTAGGTAACCGAACTTTCATTTGTACATACGGGGAAGAACAAAATCAAAGAAGCATTGGTTCCAATGTAAAGTGTATCCATGATCAATGTGTTATTCATTGATAAGAGTGGAGCTTTATGGATAATTCATGTTGCATATTTTCTAAAGCTCCTACTCATAGCAATGCATGTGATAGAAATATACTATATGGATCCTTACATCTTTTAAAGTTTCTAACCATCTTAGCTTTCAAGAGCAAATTTTATCATTTAGACCATGACAAACAAGATTCTCAATTTTATCCTCCTGAACTTCACTAGGAATTTAAAATTTAGTGACTCCTCCAAAAAATACAATTCAATTTTAGAGCAAGGATATCACTTATTCCTAGGAGTTTGAAATCTAGTGACACCATCTATGCATGAATCTCAATTAAAAATTATGGCTGTCACTATGCCCAAGTTTCTATATGCCAATTCACCAATTAAGTCATGCCCAAAAGTTTTATTTTCTAAACCTAGACAAAAATGACTAAGTCTACAAAACAATGCTTAAAGGATTCTACGTACTTGTTTTAGATTTTTCCAAGTAAGGTTGGATTTCCTTTTGGAGATCCAAAAGTCAATACCCACACTTACTCTTGTGAGGATGCATGAGAATTAAATGATGAGGAAGTCTCAACCTTCCTCACAAATGCAAGCAAATACATCCAATTCTATAGCAAACCAAACAATGAAAAATTCTAAACTCATACCTCATTTGAAGAGCAGTTGTTGACGAAGGTATTTGTGTGAGAAACTCACAACTTTGATTTTCGGCGTAGGCTTGATGGTTGATGTCAACTGACAAGTTGAGATTGGATTTGGCAATGGATTTGGTTCTGGCTCCTCCATTGGGTCATCATCTTGAACATTTCTCTTCCTAAAACTCAAAATGAGTTTGAAGGAGAGAAGTGTTCTCAAATCCTCCCAATGGTGACTTGAGCTTGATGAAACCTTCCACTTTCTTGCCCTACCACCTCTTCACAATTTTGACCTAGCTGCACTTTAATCAAGAACACACAAAACAACTCGAAAACGGGTTACGTTAGCCAAAAGCAAATTGAACCCAATTTTCAAATTGTCTTGCCCAACTTGAAATAACTTGTAAATGCAATGAGGGTCAGAGCAAATCTTTTTGGTTTGAACTAGGAAGATAAATTCAAGTGGTCATGCACATAGTTCATATCCAATTAAATTTCTCCCCTAATTCAAATTTTTAGTTTTATGATGGTTGGAAATTTTACTTTCCAACAGGCAAGTGTGGAATTTCAAACATGCAAATGCAAGGGTTGATGCAATTTGGAAAACAAATATGAGATAACTACCAATTAACCTATTGGCAAGAACTCACCGAATTTTTGAAGTCCGATGAGTAGGACCTACCTCCGTTCTGTTCAGCGTGATGATTTGTTGTCCAATCCCGGAGTTGAAGATGTGGACGATTTCTTCTGTTTTGACATGCCAAACTCATTTGGCTGTCATTTAGACATGTTGTGACGCTCGGTTCCGAAAAAATGAACCAAGCTAACGCATATGTGTGCCCAGGATGTTCATCACACATACACGAGTGCAATCACAAAAGAGCATACAAAAAATTACCACAGAACAAGATTAATTAACCAAATTTTATTACACAAACTAGATCATCCTGGAATACAAGCTCTAATGAATATTTATGACAAGTTCAACTAATGCAGCGGAAATAAACTAATTAAGCAAACTAAACAGCTAGGCAGCATAAGCAATAGGGTATAGCGTAGCTCCAATAACACCACAGGCAAAGCTGACGGTAGACACGGCCTAGAACTCCGCATTATCGCCATTAAACTCCCAATCCTGACCTGCAACTGTTGGGGGTGGGGGGAATTGCAAGAGTGAGTACATGTCGTACTCAGCAAGTGTGGAAAGTATGACATGTGGCTTATTCAAATGTCAACAATAATAATGGTTAAGTGCTGAAAAGTACATTAAAACGTTTGAAAAGCAATATATTATATGTATGTGAAGTAAACCCATCATAATCATAAGTAATACCATAATACCAGTCCACAATTCACCATCCTCATCAATAATTCCAGATTTCATTATTTGCCAATAACCATATTCAATACCAGAAATAAATCCATAACCATCCCAAGTTCCAATTTCCCTCTAATCATGGAAGTTGTCCAGGTGCTCATAACCGGGAGCACGACTATCATGATAGTTTTGTTAGACTCTGCAGAGTTTGTACCTCTTTACCCACGTGTTTGTGATTTCATCACCTTTCGATGACTAGAACCTCTATTATGCCGTCTCACACTTCCATCGGTGTGTGGCCAAGAGATCACAAAATAGCTTTTACAAAGGGATTACTAGCCTATTTAGACCCCACTAAGGTTTCACCAGTGGCGATGCCTCCAACTGAGCACATCTTCAACCAAGGGCCCCCTCTTGAGCCATTTGGATCCCAGGGTAGTCCCACCAATCATCAACAAATCCAATCCGACTACCCCTTCCCTGAGCATCCTTAATGGTCCAAATAGCACTGGAAAAGCCCTAATTAATCAGCTACGCCGCACCCATACTTGGCCTCGTGGTGGCACTGTAATCCTGGCTTATTCTCGCATGAACCGGTCCTTAGATCTAAAGCAAGCAAACCACCATAACATCCAACCCATCCACATACCAGGCTTGCTTAGATCACCCATTACCGTATCATATTGACCAGTTCACATTAACCAAAATATCATTAATTCTTAATTAAATGTGTAGTGTTGTTTTCCCATACCAGTTGATTAAGCGAAGCAAAAAGGTAAAAACCCTTCCCGACTCTCTACTATATATTCCAGGTGACAAGGGTGGTCAACAAATCTAGTAAACTTCCTATCATAGGGTTCCCATCAATTTGACACAAGCATGCAGTTTTGCAAACAAAACATTTATTTTAAAAACAGGATCAATATGCTTCAAGGACACTTGCCTTGCTCTTGCTGTTGATTAGGATCAAAGCCTTCAAACTCTTGGTGTTGTAGATCCTCCGCGGCACTTTCTAGCGCAAATCCGTCTAATCCGCACAATAAACATACAAGACAAGAAACACAATCAAAGAGTGCACAAATATTACTCAATATGTCCTGACATGCATGATTAATGCAAATGCAAGGTAGAACTTGTTACTAGATTGCTTTTAATGATCAATAACTAGTTATAATAGCTTTTATCAAGTTTATACAGGTTTGGATTCGATTAGATCAAATTTTAGAATTAATTCGACACAATTTAACCAGAAAGATCGGACTAGTCCGCTAGGGACCGGACAAGTCCGCACTCCGCGAGATCAGCAGATTAGGGTTTTCTAGGTCGACGTGAATTTGGAGATTAGGGGTTGAATTCACGTAAGGAAAAGAGAATAGAAGGTATACCAGGTGTTTAGAACTCCAATGAATCAAGAAACTTGGAGGTAGCACTTCGATCTTGATGATCTAGGGTTGGTGATGAACTTGGGGATGAATTGGTGGTGAAGAACGAAACTTGGTGGAGATCTTGATCCTCTTTCGTTTCCTCCTCTTCTTCTTCTTGTTTGGGATCTTCTCCTCCGTCCTTGATGGTGGCTCCCCACAAACTAGGGTTTGGGTGGGTGGAAAAGTGGCAAATAGATGTCAATCCAAGGGGTGGGGCAGTTTATATAGAGGTGAAGGCTAGGGTTAGATGGATTTCGAGTTTTGGGATGAGTAGAGGCCGGTTTAGAGTCCCACATGGGCTCTAAAAGAGTTAGGAACGACGTCCCTAGGCCCACTTAATGTGAAACCCAAGAAACAAGTCGTAAAACAAAGGATCAACTCGGAGTCGCGAAATATCGGACAAGTCCAGAAAGGATCGGACTAGTCCGAAGTTGTCCAGAGAGAAAATCGGACAAGTCTGGCTTAAAATCGGACAAGTCCGACTTTAAACAGAGAGGAAATCGGACAAGTCCGCTGGAACACCGGACTAGTCTGGAAAAGTCCAAGGACTTAGCAATTTTTCAAGGATTCATGGAATATCGGACTAGTCCGCACAAAATCGGACAAGTCCGAAAGTTTCCAGTGCCAAAATCGGACTAGTCTGCAGCAAAAATGGACAAGTCCGTTTTTAGTTAGAGAGAAATCGGACTAGTCCGCACTTTCCTGCGTTTTAAGTGTGGTTTTGATCCAAATCAATTTTAAACTTGTTCCTCTTTATGTGGGTTAATGTTAAACATGTATATGAGTGTATGTAGGGCATGATGCATGAAAATGAGGGTGTTACAAACCTACCCCCCTTAAAATGAATCTCGCCCTCAGGATTCGACGCGGAAGAGAATAGATAGGGAAAGTCCTTCTTGAGATCATATTCTAGCTCCCAAGTTGCTTCTTTTTCTGTGTGGTGCTTCCATTGAACCTTACACCATCTAATAACCTTGTTCCTTGTGACGCTCTCCTTAGTTTCCAAGATTTTGATCGGTTGTTCGGCATAAGCCAAATCTTCCCCTAGTTCCAATTCTTCCATTGGCACTTGTTCTTCTGGTACTCTCAAACACTTCTTGAGCTGGGAAACATGAAAGACATCATGGACATCCGAAAGATGAGCTGGCATCTCCAACTGATACGCTACTTCTCCTCTTTTGTCCAAAATCTTGAATGGTCCAATATAACGAGGTGCGAGCTTGCCTCTTATGTTAAACCTCTTATGACCTCTCATTGGTGACACCTTGAGGTAAACAAAATCTCCCACTTCAAAGGCTAGTTTCCTTCTTCTATTGTCCGCATAGCCTTTTTGTCTTGATTGGGCAGCCCTCAAGTTTTCACGAATTATTCAGACTTGCTTTTCGGCTTCTTGCAACACATCCGGACCAAATACTGGAGTTTCTCCTGCCTCATTCCAGAATAAAGGTGTCCTACACTTCCTCTCATAAAGCGCTTCATACGGTGACATTTTCAAGCTTGCTTGGTAACTATTGTTGTATGAAAATTCTGTGTATGGCAAGCTTTTGTCCCAACTATTCCCATGCTTTAAAGCACAAGCTCTTAACATGTCCTCCAAAATCTGATTGGTCCTCTCGGTTTGTCCATCCGTTTGAGGATGATATGCTGAACTAAAATTCAACCTCGTTCCCAAAGCTTCATTCAATTTTTGCCAACTGGAGGTAAATTGAGAACCTCTATCCGACACGATCTTCTTTGGGACTCCGTATCGACACACAATATGCTCCATGTATATTTTGTCTAATCGTGCAGCTGTATATTTGGTCTTCACAGGGACAAAATGAGCCGACTTGGTTAAGCGATCCACAATTACCCAAATTGAGTCATACCCAGACTGAGTACGTGGTAACCCAACTATGAGTCCATTCCAATTTATTCCCACTTCCATTCCAGAATCTTCAACGGTTGCAATAATTCAGTTGGCCTTTGATGTTCCGCCTTGACTCGTTGGCACATATCACACAATGCTACGTATTCAGCTATGTCATTCTTCATGCTATCCCACCAATAGCTAGTCTTCAAGTCTTTGTACATCTTGGTACAACTAGGGTGGATTGAGTAAGGTGAGTCATGTGCCTCTTTTAATATTGTCTCCTGAATATGCTTTACATTAGGCACAACGATTCTCTTTCCAAGCCATAAGGTACCATGTTCGTCTTCATCAAATCTGAATTCTCTCCCTTCTTCGGTCCTGTCCTTGATTTCTTTGATCTCCTCATCCGTGGTTTGTGCTTCTCGAATTTCTTGCTCCAAGGTTGGGTTTAACTCCATCATCTCCGTCTCATTTACAAATCCAAGGTTCAACCTTTCAAACTCCTTACATAACTCGAATGGTAACTCTCGAACTGTGAGTTGGTGACTTACTCCCTTTCTACTTGAAGCATCGGCCACTACATTGGCCTTTCCCGGATGATAGTTGATCCCCAAATCATAATCTTTGATGAGCTGCAACCATCTTTGTTGCCTCAAGTTCAGATCTGTTTGTGTGAAAATATACTTCAAACTCTTATGATTTGTATAAATTTCACACCTATGCCCAAGAATATAGTGCCTCCAAATCTTCAATGCGTGTACCACGGCCGCGAGTTCCAAATCGTGTGTGGGGTAATTCTGCTCATGTTTCTTCAATTGTCTTGATGCATAGGCGACCACTTGACCCTCTTGCATAAGCACACATCCAAGTCCTTGTCTCGATGCGTCGCAATAAATATCAAAACTCTTGCTCACGTCCGATAGTACCAAAACTGGAGCTGTTGTTAACCTCTTCTTCAACTCCTCAAAACTGTTTTGACAAGCTTGAGTCCATTGGAAAGACTTTCCCTTCATTAGCAACTCCGTCATTGGCTTGGCTATCTTGGAAAAGTCCTTGATGAACCGATTGTAATATCCAGCCATCCCAAGAAAACTTCTTATTTCCTTGACATTTTGCGGCGGTTCCCACTTCAACACGTCTCTTACTTTTGCGGGGTCAACCGATACTCCTCCTCCTGAGATTATATGACCCAAAAACGACACCTCTTTCAACCAAAACTGACACTTGTTGAACTTGGCATACAATTGATGCTCCCTCAATTTCTGCAATGTAAGCCTCAAGTGTTCCTCATGTTCCTTCTCATCCTTCGAGTAGATCATAATGTCATCAATAAACACCACAACGAACTTATCCAAGTACTCCATGAAGACCTTATTCATGAGGTACATAAAGTAGGCAGGCGCATTTGTCAATCCAAAAGATATCACGGTGTACTCATAAGATTCATACCGTGTCCTAAAAGCTGTCTTGGGTATGTCCGATGGTCTAATCTTCATTTGAAAATATCCCGACCTCAAATAAATCTTAGAGAAGACACAAGCACCCTTCATCTGATCAAACAAGTCTTCTATGTGTGGCAAGGTGTACTTGTTCTTGATTGTTACCTCGTTGAGAGCTCGGTAATCCACGCACATCCTTTGGGTTCCATCCTTCTTGTCCACAAATAGAACGGGCGCTCCCCAGGGTGAAGAGCTAGGGCGAATAAAACCCTTCTCTAGTTGCTCTTGAATTTGCTTCCTGAGCTCTGCTAATTCCAATGGAGGCATCCTATACGGCCTCTTAGCTATAGGTGCAGTTCCAGGTATTAAATCAATAACAAACTCAATGTCTCGATCGGGTGGCATACCTGGCAACTCGTCTGGAAAAACATCCAAAAATTCACACACCACCGGAATCTCCTCAATTGCGGCACCGTCCATATGATTCAACTCCAATTGCTTCGATGCGGTTTGAGATGCTTCAAATTCTACGGTGATCCCTTCTTCGTTGGTCAACTTCACCGTCTTCGTGGCACACTCAATAACTCCATTGTGCTTCCTCAACCAGTCCATACCAAGTATAATATCCAACCCTTGAGAATCCGAAACAATGAGGTTGGCGGAGAAGTCTACCCCCCTTATTCTAAGGCTTACTTTTGGACATACTATATTTGTCCTCATCTCTCCTCCAGGAGACTTAACCAATAGAGTAAACTTCATATGAGAGATAGGCAAACTATACTTGGCAACATACTTTGATGCAATGAATGAATGCGATGCTCCAGAATCAAATAACATAGTCGCGGGGTTGGAGTTGGCGAAAAACATACTGTCGGTACCCTAGAAACCGTACACCCCTTGAGGTTACAAAGATCTCAAAGGAAAGTCATCTACTTGATTTGAAGACCTTCGGAGGCCCACATGTCAGACATAACCGGACCCGCTTCTCCAACATGGTTAATCCCAGGGTCGCCACGTGTACTATCAAACCGGAGCTACCACCCACAAGGGAGAAGCTCCGGGCCATGTACCGAAATGGCACCTCCGGACTTAACCCCAGACCGAGAGAAGCTCCGGACCTGACACGTGTCAGGTAGCTCCGGAGCTACCTGTTTCCCACAGTATGCTCCGGAGCTGCCACATGTCCAATCGACGAATCTTCAGCCTCTAACCTCCGGAAGACCTTGCAATGGCTCCGGATCTTCAAAGGGGAATCAAGGACTTCAAGACCCGATTAAGTGTCATTAATACCATATTAATGACACTTAAACGGACGATCTTAACACTAGTAACGGTGCTGTCAAAGCCCGTTACAGGGTCATTAAGAGCAATTAAACGTGTTGAAGAGGTATCAATACTAGTAACCGCCGGGGCCACATGTCGGGCCAGGCTAACTTGTAACGGCCTGCCCTTGTAGTATAAAAGGACAGGCCGACGATACGTTCAAGGGGCTGGACACATACACCATTGACGCTCAACACAAGCTCATACAGCTAATACAACACCAACACACCCGTGGAGTAGGGTATTACGCTCAGGCGGCCCGAACCACGTAAACTCTTGTCTTTCTTGCGTCATTTACTACTCACCTTCTTGAATCTCCGCGCGCCCACACCGAACATCAAACTCCTCTATCACTTTAGTAGTGTAGGGAGATCTGCCGGTTCCAAACCACCGACAGTTGGCGCGCCAGGTAGGGGGCGCCTGAGATTTTGAGAATGGTGAACTCAGGTGCTGGATCATCCAACGGTCAACCTGTTGCTCAGGCTGTTGGGGGCAATCCCTCCAATATGCAGCCACCAGCAGGAGCCTCAGCACCAGCAGGAGTCACACTCCCACCACCACCGCCTCCTCCAGCAAATCATGCTGGGCAACGTGATGGTGCGCCGGCGTCAATTACTGCGTCGGCAAATCATGACAACCCGGAACACGCGCTCCATGCAGCGCGTGCTCTTCTCCAACGCCCACCACCTCCGGACGCATCCCAGGATGCCCTGGAACAGTGGAGGGCTGACGTGGAACATTTGGTTGCAGCAGCAGCCGAACGCCTCAGCAACCAGGGTCTTCCTCCTTGAGGACGAGCCCCGTCGCAGCGGCGGACTTTGTCTGGAAGACTTGGTCCGCACGTTTCCAATAGCAGGAGACGTGCTGCATCGCAACAAGTGACGTCATTGCCCTCTGGGGCACGACGCACTCACACGGTATCCAGGCTCTCAACTCATGACCTCCGGGCGGAGCTTGATCGCCGATAGCGTCAACAAGATGGCCGAGTCCATATTGAGCGTGCTCGTGAAAGACGGGAAGCTCAGGACCTTTCTACTCCTGAAGGAGTAGGAGGAGGCTGTTCAGCTCTGGCCGTGCACCTGCGCATGGTTAGGTGGCCACAGAAGTTCCGTCCTCACCTGCCGGAAAAATTCGACGGGACTGTCAATCCCGCCGAATTTCTTTAGATCTACTCCACTGAAATCTTGGCAGCTGGAGGAAACGAGGCCGTGATGGCCAATTATTTTCCAGTGGCCTTAACTAGGACCGCCAGGTCCTGGTTTATGAGCCTTCCACCCAACTCTATCAACAGTTGGGAGGAGTTGTGCCGGCAGTTCACCACCAACTTCGGGAGTTCATACACCCGACCAGGCACTGAACTAGACCTTTTTGCGGTCGTGCAAAAAGGGGGAGAATCCTTGCGATCATTCATCCAGAGGTTCTCTTAGGTACGAAACACTATCCCTTCTATCTCTAGCGCCTCTGTCATTATGGCATTCAAACAGGGTGTACGGGACAAGAAGATGTTGGAGAAACTGGCGATCAAGGAGATCACCAGCATCACGGAACTCTTCAGCTTGGCTGACAAATGTGCCAGAGCTGCGGAGGGCCGCGAGATGCACTCCAAACCAACCTCGGAGGGTCACAAGAAATCCTCCAAAGAAGAAGCCGCTACCTCCGGGGGTGGCAAGAAGAAAAAGAAGACCAACGGCAAGAAGAAGCCGTCGGCCAGCACATCCAACGTTGCAGCTGCTGCAACTCCGGGTGGCCGGGGGCCACGCCCCGAGAAGCGACCTCAACCGTCTTTTGAAGACGGTGGCAAACCCAAAGTGTGGTGTCCCATTCACAAAACGGGCAGCCACAGTTTGGAAGACTGTCGGGAGGTCCAAAACCTTGTCGAGCGCTACAACAAGCGCTGGGAAGAATCTCCTTTCCGACAGAGGGAAGGAAAGCAAAAAATTCGACGAAGCTCCGGCTGAAGAGGAGTTAGGATTTCAGGATCCCAAAAAGGTCCTGAAGCCGTTTACACCTCAGTCGACGATGATTCTGACGTCTCTGACAACGAGCGTCGGAAGACCATGAACACCATTTTTGGTGGATCATGGGATATCACCTCCCGTCGCGTCATCAAGACTATGCATCGGGATATGGCCACTGTAGCTCCTACAGTCAGGCCGGAACCTCATCGGAAGTGGATGGACACAACCATCACTTTTGATGCTTCGGATTGCCCTCGGAGCATGGTTGGAGCAGGTCAGTTACCTTTGATGGTATCTCCTACCATCAATAAAATCCAGCTCCACCATGTCATGGTAGACGGAGGTTCGGGGCTTAACCTCATTAGCTTCGAAGCTTTCACTAAGCTTCAGCTCCGACCTTCGGATCTCCACCCCTCTCGACCTTTCTCCGGAGTAGGTCCGGGGGCCATTACCCCACTCGGAGCTATTACTCTCCCCGTTACCTTCGGGACACGGGAGAAATACCGCACCGAGAAGTTGGTCTTTGACGTCGCTCAGATCAACTTACCCTTCAATGCCATCTTGGGAAGGCCTGCCCTGTACAAATTCATGGCAGCTGCTCATTATGGTTATCTGGTGTTGAAAATGCCAACACCAGTAGGCGTTCTCCGGATCCGCGGAGATCGTACTATCGGAGTAACTACACTGGAAGAACTCCATGCACTCACTACGGCGCAAGAGGAGGACTCGAGGCAGGAGCAAGCTCCAAAACCCCCGAGCAACCGTCAACGAGGCTCGACTTCTGCACCTCGAGTGCAGCCAAGCGGCGACACCGACATTCCCGTCAAAGTCGTCCGAATTGGTTCCGATGCTGCTCAGACCACCCGTATATCGGGGGGATTGAACGACAAATAGGAACTCGCGCTCATCACTTTCCTCCGGGCTAACGTCGACGTATTTTCCTGGCAACCGTCACAAATGCCTGGGATCCCCAGGGAAGTGATTGAGCACAATTTGAAGATCTACCCTGACGCCCGGCCTGTGCATCAGAAGCCTCAGAAGCAATCCGTAGAGCGACAGAACTTCATCTGACAAGAAGTGAAGAAGTTACTCGAAGCCGGATTCATCCGAGAAGTCTTCCACCCAAAATGGCTGGCAAACCCAATCGTTGTGCCCAAGGCCGGCGGGAAGCTTCGGATGTGCATCGACTACACCACACTAAATAAGGCATGTCCAAAAGATCCATTCCCACTACCTAGAATAGATCGGATAGTGGATTTCACCTCCGGGTGTGAATTACTGTGTTTCCTAGACGCATATTCCGGGTATCATCAAATCAGGATGTCTAGGGAAGATGAAGAGCATACTTCATTCATCACAGTAGATGGATTGTACTGTTACACAACCATGCCCTTTGGTCTCAAGAATGCAGCTTCAACTTTTGTACGAGCTATGCACAAAACTTTTGAAGAACTCATTAGAGACATAGTGGAAGTGTACGTCGATGACATCGTGGTCAAGGTCAGGAACAAGGAGTCACTCCTTGACACCATGCAGGATGTCTTCGACAAGCTGCGGGCCACCCGCACAAAGCTAAACCCAGACAAGTGTGTCTTCGGGGTTAGCTCCGGAAAACTTCTCGGTTTCCTGGTAAGTCACCGGGGCATAGAAGCTAATCCGGCGAAGATTAAGGCCATTGAAGACATGCGGCCACCAACTTGCATCAAAGACGTCCAAAAGTTAACTGGATGTCTAGCATCCCTCAGCCAGTTCATCTCAAGACTAGAGGAATGGGCACTCCCCTTCTTCAAGTTATTGAGGAAGTCCGGACCATTCCAATGGTCCGAAGAAGCAGAGAAGGCATTCCAGGAGCTGAAACAGTTCCTCACCACCCTACCAATTCTGGTAGCTCCGAACCCTGGTGAGCCTTTGTTGCTTTATATTTCAGCTACTGACGAAGTCGTCAGTATGGTTCTGGTTGCGGAGAGACCAGAACTACCCCATACTCAGGAATCCAGACCCCTTCGGGAGGGTCCAGAGGTTCCTGAAAGCGTGTCTAGGTCCCAGCTCCCAGATTCGAATCCACAAGAAGTCACATCAGGAGACCCAGACCCCTCCGGGAGGGTCCAGGTCACTTCTGAAGAAGCTCCGGGTTCCTCCAGCCAGAACCCGGAGGTCCCCGAAGAAAATCCGGATTCCTCCGAGAGGATCCGGGTCAGTGAAGAGGAAGCTCCGGACCCCTCCGGGAGGGTCCGAACCATTCAGCGCCCGGTGTACTTCATTAGTGAAGTATTACATGATGCCAAGACTCGATACCTAGAGGTGCATAAGATGCTCTATGCAGTTCTTATTGCCTCCAGAAAGCTTCGCCATTACTTCCAAGCTCATAAAGTCTCAGTGGTGACCTCCTACCCACTTCGAGCAATCTTGCATAATCCCAATTCAACTGGGAATATTGCAAAGTGGGCAGCGGAATCGGCTGAATTTGATCTTGAATTTATTTCAAGACGAGCAGTCAAGAGTCAAGCATTGGCAGATTTTGTGGCAGAATGGACTCCCTCTCCATCAAACCCTGGGGGCCCCAGTGAGCAGAAGACGGAGCATCAAGCTCCAGCCTTCACCGAGCCTCACTGGACCCTCTACTTCGACGGCTCCATGCAGAAGCAGGGGGCGGAGTTGGAATCCTTCTCCTTGCACCGACTGGGGAGAAGGTGAAATACATGGTACACCTTGACTTCAAGGCGACCAACAACATGGCAGAGTATGAAGCACTCATTTAAGGACTAAAGGTGGCACTGTCATATGGTGTCAAGCAATTGCTGGTCAAGGGAGATTCACAGCTCATCATTAAGCAGGTGAAGGGTGAATGTTCCTGCAATAATCTCCAGCTAGCTGCTTACCTCCTTGAAATCCAGAAGCTTCAGAAGGACTTCGAAGTCCTAGATCTCCACCATGTTCAGCGTGCCCATAACGCTGAAGCTGACGAACTCTCGACCAAAGCGTCAACCGGAGCTCCGGCTCCTGACGGAATCTTTGTCCGGAGGTTGTCAAAGCCAACAGCTCAGCCTGCCGAACTGAGCGAAGGGGGCGAGATCAGCATCCCGAAGCTGACAGTCCCGATGGCCCTGTTACCATGGCAGCCATCAAGGGTCGTAGGTGCTGCCGGGAGCTCCAAGCAACCCAGCACGCAAGACTCAAAAGCTCAAGCTAGTTTCGATGCATGGATCTCGGAGATCCGGAGCTACTTAAAAGACAACATCCTTCCTGACGATGATGTATCCGCTGACCGGGTAGTCGGATTTGCTAAAAGATACACGCTGGTAGAAGGGGATCTCTACCGGCGTGGTGCCAACGGTATCCTAATGCGGTGTATCACAAGGGAAGAAGGCTGCGAACTCCTCGCAGAAATCCATGGAGGCGAGTGTGGGAACCACGCGTCTTCCCACACGCTGGTTGGTAAAGCCTTTCGACATGGCTTCTACTGGCCTACAACACTCCAGGATGCAACTGAGCTGGTGAAGAAATGTGAAGCATGCCAATTTCATGCAAAGCAAATTCACACACCAGCTCAGCCCTTACAAATGATACCTCCTACATGGCCCTTCGCTGTGTGGGGGATGGACATCTTGGGACCTTTCCCAAGAGCCGTCGGAGGTTACAAGTTCCTGTACATCGCCATTGACAAGTTCACCAAGTGGCCGGAAGCAACTCCAGTTGTGACAATCAAAAAGCAATCTGCTATCAACTTTTTGCAGTCCATTGTATGCAGATTTGGAGTCCCAAACAAAATCATCACTGATAATGGGACTCAATTCACAAGCTCTGGATTCCAAGGATATTGCGAAAACCTCGGTATACAAGTTTGCTACGCCTCCGTAGCTCACCCAGCCAGCAATGGCCAAGCCGAGAGAGCAAATGCTGAAATCCTTAAAGGACTTAAAACGCGCACCTATGAGCGCTTGAGAAAACATGGAGCCAACTGAATCGAAGAGCTTCCGACCACTTTATGGGCCAACAGGACATCTCAAAACCGGTCAACTGGAGAGACACCCTTCTTTCTGGTGTACGGAGCTGAAGCAATCCTTCCTCCGGAAATCACCTTGGGTTCACTCTGGGTCCGGACCTTCGACGAAGCCGTGCAAGACCAGCTCCGGCATGAAGACCTAGACCTCCTTGAGGAGGGAAGGTGCCAAGCAGCTGTTGGGAATGCCCGATATCGCCAAGCCCTACGGCGTTATCACCAGCGGCATGTACACAACCGACAGCTCAAGGAAGGCGATCTGGTGCTACGGAGAATACAATCCAGAGAAGGGTTAAACAAACTCTCCCCCGGCTGGGAGGGGCCCTTCCGAGTGATTAAAGTATCCCGTCCCGGAAGCGTTTGCTTGGCTACTGAGGATGGGACACCTCTCCCAAATCCTTGGAACATCGAGCACCTCCGTAAGTTCTACACTTAATACCACGGAGGTGAGTCTTGAGTAACTTGAGGTGTATGTTATAGAGTCATTGTACAGAGTCGGGTAGTTCCTCCGGGAGAGCAGCCGGACCTTTCCCGAAAGGTCCGCAAAGTTCATGCAACACTTGTCACAGTCTCAAGACTAAAAGTGTGGCTAACTACCTTGGGTCAAACGAGAAATGAAACACACTTAGCCTGGTTCTGTACCCTAAGAGTGTACTTGTTTCCCCTGTACCCCGAACCTATAATGAAAGACATCTTCATGTGAAATAGACTCCACGTGCATTTATTTTGTACAGGCTCAACATTTTTATTTTTCTCTTTCTTGTCTATAACAAAGACGTGCAATTCTTAAGAAATTCTAGTTCGACCGGTTTATATACGATACGAGTTGTATTGTCAATTCTTTTGGATTCAAATATTGTTCATGGCCAACTCGCTTGAAAGCCGCCAAGCCAACCTAGGGCTGGAGTGTGCTATCGACTTAGCCTAGTCAAGCATCCTAAGTACGCCACTCTACCTACACCCCGACAGGCCGAAGTAAGGCGGGTCCATGTACAGTTGGATCTAGAAGAAAAGACAACGCATTCGGTTGTATTTAGAATCGCGTTTGACTTAAAATATTCTTGAAAATCGTAAGCCACGACGAAGTTATGGACAAGAAACAAATTTTATTATTTTTCTTGGCTTAAGTGTGCAGGAAAAATAAAATCTACGTTGATGGAGAAAAGCCGGAGCTAACAAAGCTTCGACTCCCCTAGGTGGCTTGTAATCGATGTTACGCATCACCAGAGTAATCAAGCTCCGGTAAAGCCAGGGGGGCCAGCCGTCGACGCTGAATAAAAGATGGTGAGAAGACCCCGTAAATGGAGTCTGCTGCCAACAAACTAAGTGTTGGCAAAGGTCACTGCCGGAGCTACTAAGCTCCGACACCCCAGAGGACTAACTATCGATGCTCTACGCGTTGATAGAGACAATGCCGGACCTTCGAAGCTCCGACAACCTCAGGGGGCCTTCACTATCGAAGACTTCGGACCTAAATTCTAAAAGTTCGGAGCAAATGAGTCTTCAACAAAACATAATATCCACTTGGTACATGTTCACAATCAAATTGTGTACATCTACCAGGGGGCCAAGTGAAGACAAAAAGTGAAATTCACAAAAATTTGGGGATTTCATTTATCTGGAGACAAGGGATTACATTTGGAGACAAGGGATTACAAAATTGAGGAAGAAGAAGAGAAAATACAAGTGAGAACTACAGAGAAGGTCCTAGATCCTATGAAAGAATTGGGCGACTTTCTGGGCAACCTCCGACACGTTGGCTCGGACAGCTTCCCCTTCTCCTTCGACGGGACCTTCAAGCACCGGGTCCAGAGGAAATTGGGAGTTCCGGCTGGTGTAGCATGTCAGCACATATTCTGCGACGTTCTTCGCCATGGATTTCCCCTCAACCTCCAATTCCGCGATGACATCGCCCACCTTGGAGAGTTTGCTGTCTGCCGAACTCAACGCCTGCAACGCCAGGTCCGGCTCCAGCTCCGGATCATCCGGGCGCACGGGGCTGAAGCCCATCGATGTCAGTGCGTCGTTGGCCTTGCCCAAGAACTCCCAAATCTGTAGGGAGTCCTCAATCCTCAAGCCCTTCATTTCTTTCAGGGATCTTCTGGCCGCCACCAGTTCAGAATTCTCGCGGGCAAGGCGCTCAACTTCTTTGGCGTTTTGCTAAATCTTCTCAGCAACCCGCTTTTTGAGTTTTCTGAGATCCTCCTCCCGGAGGTGGATCTTGTTCCGGCGGTCGACCAGGTCCTTTTCTCTGCCCCTCACTTTCTTCTCCCTGGCAGTAAGGGCACACTCTTTTTCGTAGAGTTCCTGCCCTCGCACCCAGGCCTTCTCCTCTTCCTCATGGCAGCGCTCTTCCAATTTCTTGGCGCGCTCCTCGAGGCCCTTGTCAGCCAGAGCCACCTTCTCGGCGAGCTCCTCCTCCCTCCTCAGGACGTCATCTCGCAGCTCTAGGAGTTTCTGCTCTTCATCTTCGAGCCGTTTCTCCCTCTCTTCAAGTGCCTCTCGGCGCTTGATGAGTGCAGTGTTAATGGCCTCAAGCTTTTCGTGGCGTTCATCAGCCGCACTATTGGCTGCTTTGGCCTGATCGTAGATCTCCCGGGATGGAGCGTCGAGGGCACGAGTCATACTCTCCCTGTCATCTAGTAACTAGCCCCAGTATTCCAGGCAGATCTTCTCCCGCTTGATCCACTCTTTGTCATCCGCTAGCCTCGACTGCGCCAGCTTGGTCTCGAAGTAGAGCCGGTTACGCCACCGTCTAAGGGTTTGGCGCTCCTCTTCAAGAGCCTTGCTGTCATGGAAGAAGGCCAGTTGGACTTGACGCAGACTGGAACATGCGTTGTCAATAGACAGTGACAACGGGATGGGTTTCGGACCTGCTGGGGTCTCCTCCGCTGGTTCCAGTGGGTTTTCAGATACAAAAATTGGGTCCCACTCCACAAGAGTGGTCCCCTGAGTCTCCATGGCACTAGGGCCGTCCTCCAGGATGGCCTCAGTCGCCATCGAGGAAGGCCCCACCGCCATGTCTTCGTTCACCCCCTCAGGCAGGGGGCCAGCGACTTCGCTTGGGCACTCCGGCTCGGCCGCAGGTACCTCCGACATCGTTGCTTCCGGAGCAGGAGCCGCTGCTGGCTCCGGTCTGGGCAACTCTTCCGATGGGGGCTCGAGCTCCGTCACCTCTTCAACAACCGGCTCAAGAGCCGGAAGATCTTCAACATCGACCGGCCCTGTGGCCGGAGCTCCAACAATGACCGGCTCAGCGGCCAGTGCTTCGGAAGTAGCCGGCCCAACTGCCAGAACTACCTCAGCTTCCGGCGCGCACGCCGGGGCTTCAATCACCTCCGGCTCAACCGCCGGGGCTTTGACAATTTCCAGCTCGGAGGCCGGAATTACTGCTTCTTCCGGCTCATCAGCCGGAGCTTCCATCATCTCAGCACCAGGACCCAGAGCTTCAACCTCCGGGACACGTGCCGCTAGCGCATCTTCACTCCCGTGGTCCGGCACTACCACGGGAACTTCTGGGGATGAGTCGAGGTCCATGACCACGACAGCCGGCGCCAGAGCTGTCGCAGCTTCAGCCACTACTTGGGGCGGCACTGGGACAGGAGCAGAAGCTCCCACCCTCACGGCTTCAACCACTGTGGCTGAGGGTGGGGCCTCACTCCCCTTCTTGGGGACCCTGCAGATGATGAACGAAGAAAATTAAAAAATAGTTGCTACAATTAAAACAACTATCCAAGGTAGAGATTAAAAATTACCTTGGGAGGCTTCCGCACCAGCTTGCGCGGAACCTTTTTCCTGGGCGTTCTGGGCTGGTCATAGCCAGCGTGGAAGCTCCGGAAGGCCCCCCGGAACTCGTCGCGGCCACGAGCGTTTCTCGAGTCGAGGCCCCCCTCGATCGGGAAGAACCCCCGGACCTGGAGGCCTCCACTGGCCCAGGTGCTGGAGTCGCGTGCCCGGAGCTAACACCCCGGGAGGACCCCACTGCGGGAACAGACGCGCTCCGGGAGGACCCCACTGCGGGAACAGTCGCGCTCCAGGAGGACCCCACTACGGGAACAGCCGCCGTAGTTGTTGAAGACCTTCCCCTCCTGGGAGAAGGAGCCGACGCAGAAGTAGCGGGCCTGACGGACCTTCCGTCGGTGTACTGTAGCTTCCTCTTCCGGCTCACAGGTTCATCCGCCAGCTCCTTGCCCTTGCCGACGATCTCTTCCCTCGGCTTCGGAGCAGGGTCGGAGCCATCCTTGGGCATTCCGAGGATCGCTAACCCGGTGGTTGATCTTCTCTCGACGACACCAAGGTCGTGAAGCACGGGCATCTTCCGCCGGAGCTCCCTGCTGAACTCCACTTCTACATTCAGAGGAAGAAAAGCTGATGGCGGAGTCAAGTCATCGCCTTCGACGTCGATGTCGTGCTGGAACTTCTTGAGGTGGAACTCCAAAGTTTTCCCCACCATGTTGGACTTCAGCCCGGTCTCGACCCGGTCGTCGTCCATCACGCTGTTGAGGGCCCATGCAAGTTTCTCTCTCCTCTTCAGCGGCGCCCACCTGTTGGCCAAGAAGTTGCAAAACACCACCTGAGGAGTCAATCCTCCCTCCACGCATTGGCGGATCCTGGTCAAAACAGGGTTGAAGGCTTCCACCAGCACTGGAGCTTCACCCCAGATTGTCGTGTCGATGCTGGGAAGGCCTTCGGGCAGCTCCAACCTCTCGTGCTCCTCCACCCGGACGACTATCCAGTCCTTCTTCCAGTCATCCCACTTCCCAGAGGGAAATGACCGGAGGTACTTGAATGGGCACTTCTTGCGCTTCACGAAGTAGTAGAAGCCAAGGTACTCATTGCTCCTACCAGTGGTATGGACGGTGAAGAAGGTCCGGAAAAGTTCGATGCAGGGGAGGATGCCCACCCACATCTCACAGAAGTGGACGAAGATAGACACGAGGAGAATGGAGTGAGGGCCAAGGTGGTATAACTGCAGACTATAGAAGTCTAGCAGCATCAAGAAAAAGGAAGAAAAAGGTGGGATCAACCCCACCATGGCGTACGAGGAGAAGTACACCATTTCACCGGCGTGTTCCTTCTCAAACGGGAGCTCCCCACCGGCGCGGACCGAGCGGTTGAAGAATTCCGAGGACCATCCCATGAGGGCCCGAACCTTCTTCAGGTCGCTGTCGGTCTTCAAACGGCTTTTGCGGAGACCCAACTCCATCGCAGCACAGCGAGGGAAGAGAGGAAAAGTAAAGCACAAGTTGGGAGTTTGAGCGCAAGAACATATGAGAGGCATAAAGAACTCCCGACAGTGTGCACTTTCCTTCTTAAGTAAGCCCTCACAACGCTTGGATGGAAACCGCAAGGAAGTCGAAGATACCACCCAAACATTCCACCCAGCCGATGACAAGCGGGCCCGAGACCACCCCGACGATCAAGTCGAGGTTCTTACCCAGGCGAACGGTTGCCATCATGAGGCAGGAAGCCCAAAGGCGGCGGCCTGACAAGGCGCGCGGAACCGATACGGTTTTCGTATCGGGAACCGACGACCTTCAATTGCGTGAGATCTGCATGCCAAAGATCTCATCTGCCGCACGCGGCGAGGATTTAACTCCAAATCCTCCAACAGCACCTCCGAAGACCTTTGAAGACTCATTTCAAAAGTCGGGAGGATGGACCCACCTCCAGCGGAATAACTTCACCCCAGTGATCTTCCCCGGAGGTAGGTCCAGGGGGCCACTGTCGGTACCCTAGAAACCGTACACCCCTTGAGGTTACAAAGATCTCAAAGGAAAGTCATCTACTTGATTTGAAGACCTTCGGAGGCCCACATGTCAGACATAACCGGACCCGCTTCTCCAACATGGTTAATCCCAGGGTCGCCACGTGTACAATCAAACTGGAGCTACCGCCCACAAGGGAGAAGCTCCGGGCCATGTACCGAAATGGCACCTCCGGACTTAACCCCAGACCGAGAGAAGCTCCGGACCTGACACGTGTCAGGTAGCTCCGGAGCTACCTGTTTCCCATAGTATGCTCCAGAGCTGCCACGTGTCCAATCAACAAATCTTCAGCCTCTAACCTCTGGAAGACCTCGCAACGGCTCCGGATCTTCAAAGGGGAATCAAGGACTTCAAGACCCGATTAAGTGTCATTAATACCATATTAATGACACTTAAACGAACGATCTTAACACCAGTAACGGTGCTGTCAAAGCCAGTTACAGGGTCATTAAGAGCAATTAAACGTGTTGAAGAGGTATCAATACTAGTAACCGCCGGGGCCACATGTCGGGCCAGGCTAACTTGTAATGGCCTGCCCTTGTACTATAAAAGGACAGGCCGACGACACGTTCAAGGGGCTGGACACATACGCCATTGACGTTCAACACAAGCTCATACAACTAATACAACACCAACACACCCGTGGAGTAGGGTATTATGCTCAGGTGGCCCGAACCACGTAAACTCTTGTGTTTCCTGCGTCATTTACTACTCACCTTCTTAAATCTCCGCGCGCCCACACCGAACATCAAACTCCTCTATCACTTTAGTAGTGTAGGGAGATCTGCCGGTTCCAAACCACCGACACATACCAATGACCACGTCATCCGCTTGTTGAGCATCCTCCTTAGAGACATGGTTCATGTTGCCACGGGCAAAATTCTGCTATCCACGGTTCCCTTGTGGTTGTCCTCCATTGGGTCTTGGGTTTTGCCTCGGCGCATTGCTTCCTTGACCAAGGCCTGACTTAGGACATTGACGCGCAAAGTGTCTAGCTTCTCCACAAGTATAGCACTTCTTAACTCCACCAAAATTATTTGGACGAGCTTGGTTTTGAACATTTGCAGCAGGGAAATTAGCACGAGGTGCATAAGGCATTGGAGGCCTAGGTGCTTGCATGACAGGGCGCTGCTGCACAAACTGAGTTGGGCGCGGTGCATAACCAGGGCGCTGAGCAGGAATAGAAGAGTTGTAATAGGGCGCATTGGGTGGTGCAAGGCGAGGGCGCACATTACTTCCTTATTGCTGTCCTTGATATGGCGCCTTCCTCTTGATTTCTTGCTCCATCTCACAGATCTTGTTCTCAACCACAATTTCTTTGTCCACAAGCTTCTGAAAATTGGCATAATTGCACTTGAGTAGTTACACTTGGATCTCATTGTTCAAGCCCCTCATGAACAAGTATTGCTTCTGGCTGTCCCGACTAACATCCTCAGGTGCATACCTTGAGAGTTGAGTGAATTTATTGAGATATTCACTCACACTTAATCTTCCTTGCCTTAAATTCTCAAATTCTTGCCTCTTCAAGATCATAACACCCTCGGGCACATAATGAGATCGAAAATTCTCCTTGAATTCGGCCCAAGTAATTCTCTCTTGGTTCTCATGAGCATTGCAATAAGCATCTCACCAATCCGCAGCTGCTCCAACTAGTTGATGAGAAGCAAACAAGACCTTCTCCCGGTCACTACATTGGACAATAGCAAGTTTCTTCTCCACGGACTTGAGCCAATCGTCCGCATCCATAGGGTCAGCGGCTTGAGCAAAGGTTGGCGGCCTAGTTGTCATAAACTCTCCCAATCGATTATGAAGAGGCGGGGGTGGCGGTGGAGGCATGTGGGGCTGATTGTTGATATTGCTAGCTTGCAGTTGTCCCATTGTTTGTATCATGGTCTGCATGAGCTAGTTTTGCGCTAATAGCTGTTCAATGTTGATAGCTCCCTGAGCAGGTCCTTGCCCATTGTTGTTCTGAGGTACTCCATTAGTCTCCTCCTCATCATTGCCATCCCACTGGTTGCGAGTCCTCACCATCTGAAGAAAAGTAATAGGTAAGAATTAGAAAACGTTCCCAACTATATGCATCAAGGGATATGAAACTAAACAGCTAGCTACACTAGCCTAGGTGGACATGGCAATGCTAAAGCGCCCCAAAATCCTCTATTAAGCACACAAACAACCAATATATATAGCAAAAAATACTCCAAGGAAAAAGACATCGATTCCTGAGTGCTCCTATGTGCTCTAAAGTATTCATTCTATCTAGGTTGCGTCCTACGGTCAACCTGTGGCTCTGATACCAATCTGTGACACCCGGTTCCAAAAAAAATGAACCAAGCTAACGCATATGTGTGCCCAGGATGTTCATCACACATAAACGAGTGCAATCACAAAAGAGTATACAGAAAATTACCACAGAACAAGATTAATTAACCAAATTTTATTACACAAACCAGATTATCCTCGAATACAAGCTCTAATGAATATTTATGACAAGTTCAACTAATGCAGCAGAAATAAACTAATTAAGCAAACTAAACAGCTAGCCAGCATAAGCAATAGGGTATAGCGCAGGTCCAATAACACCACAGGCAAAGCTGACGGTAGACACGGCCTAGAACTCTGCATTATTGCCATTAAACTCCTAATCCTGACCTGCAACTATTGGGCGAAAATCGCAAGAGTGAGTATGATAAGATCATGCATATTATCATTGCACAAATAAACATGGCACAATGTTTATTTGTTTGGGATCCTGGCTCAAGTGAATGTGCACTCTTATTTGATGGACAAGATGAAGATGGCGCACTATGTCGTCCACCACCTTGGCCTCCTCCATTCATGCATACAAAAAGATTTGATGGCGTTGCACATTTGGAGCAACACATTAGAGAAGATGAACTTGAGTCGAGGATGACTCCAATTCAAGAAGGGGAGGATGATGAGGACATCACTTTTATGGATACAAACAACACTCCATTGAACATACAAGATGCAATCAATAGAGTTCATACACAACAATTAATTTCAGAGGTGAACTCGTTCTTATATATTTCCTTATATGTTTTTGAGCATGGATTGCTACTTAATGATTTATTTGTGATTAGGATCCATGGAGAGGTTCAAGGAGTACTTGGAGGGAGTATTAGGGACGTGGAAGACCAGAGAATTCGTTCAAAGAATATGGAAACCGAACCAAACTCCAAATCGTATCCAACTCGGAGTTCAGGAGCAGTACGCACTAAAACGGACGCCCAGGACGCATACGAACTCTGTTTTGGACGTTCTACATATGCAAGGAAAGGGGAGAGGATCATCTTTCCAATGGATCCGGTCCCATGTCAGAATTCTTTAGGAGTCGACGGGAATCGTCGAAACAAAATCAAGTACAGAATCTGTCAGGGTGCTGCGCCACCGTATTGGCCATTGAGCCTTGTATCAAGTCTAAGTCCATTATTTTTGTGTTTTAGGGTTAGGTCACGACGCTAACACCCCCTTGGACGTCCTCCCACCTATATATACTCCATGGTAGCCGCCATAGACAATTGGATTTTGCTTAGATCAATAATATCGCCGTTCTTCGGTTTGTGAAACCCCAACTTCGCGATTTCAGATCGTGTCTTCTACATTCTTGCCTGTGTTCTCGGTTGCACTTGCAGGGATTAGCCTTCTTGGCGAGGTCAATTGTGTGAAGCATGGTTGATAACCAATGGAGCAGTAGTGTAGTGATTGCAAGGGGTGTTCGTGTTCTACTCGAGAGCCTCGGATCATCAATGTCGAGATCTTCACATCAATCGACCTATACATTACCTATCGAAAGATCGGGCCTCATCTTTTTCCTATCAGAGTACATGTCGTACTCAGCAAGTGTGGAAAGTATGACATGTGGCTTATTCAAATGTCGACAATAATAATGGTTAAGTGCTAAAAGTACATTAAAATATTTGAAAAGCAATATATTATATGTATGTGAAGTAAACCCATCATAATCATAAGTAATACCATAATATCAGTCCACAATTCACCATCCTCATCAATAATTCCAGATTTCACCATTTGCCAATAACCATATTCAATACCAGAAATAAATCCATAACCATCCCAAGTTCCAATTTCCCTCTAATCATGGAAGTTGTCCAGGTGCTCATAACCGGGAGCACGGCTATCATTATAGTTTTGTTAGACTCTGCAGAGTTTGTACCTCTTTACCCACGTGTTTGTTATTTCATCACCTTTCGATGACTAGAACCTCTATTATGCCGTCTCACACTTCCATCAGTGTGTGGCCAAGAGATCACAAAATAGCTTTTACAAAGGGATTACTAGCCTATTTAGACCCCACTGAGGTTTCACCGGTGGCGATGCCTCCAACTGAGCACATCTTCAACCAAGGGCCCCCTCTTGAGCCATTCGGATCCCAGGGTAGTCCCACCAATCATCAACAAACCCAATCCGACTACCCCTTCCCCGAGCATCCTTAATGGTCCAAATAGCACTGGCAAAGCTCTAATTAATCAGCTACGCCGCACCCATACTTGGCCTCGTGGTGGCATTGTAATCCTGGCTTATTCTCACATGAACCGGTCCTTAGATCTAAAGCAAGCAAACCACCATAACATCAAACCCATCCACTTACCAGGCTTGCTTAGATCACCCATTACCGTATCATATTGACCAGTTCACATTAACCAAAATATCATTAATTCTTAATTAAATGTGTAGTTTTGTTTTCCCATCCCAGTCGATTAAGCGAAGCAAAAAGGTAAAAACCCTTCCCGACTCTCTACCATATATTCCAGGTGACAAGGGTGGTCAACAAATCTAGTAAACTTCCTATCATAGGGTTCCCATCAATTTGACACAAGCATGCAGTTTTGCAAACAAAACATTTATTTTAAAAACAGGATCAATATGCTTCAAGGACACTTGCCTTGCTCTTGCTGTTGATTAGGATCAAAGCCTTCAAACTCTTGGTGCTGTAGATCCTCCGCGGCACTTTCTAGCGCAAATCCATCTAATCCGCACAATAAACATACAAGACAAGAAACATAATCAAAGAGTGCACAAATATTACTCAATATGTCATGACATGCATGATTAATGCAAATGCAAGGTAGAACTTGTTAATTGATTGCTTTTAATGATCACTAACTAGTTTATATAAAGGTGGAGGCTAGGGTTAGATGGATTTCGAGTTTTGGGATGAGTAGAGGCCAGCTTAGAGTCCCACATGGGCTCTAAAAGAGTTAGGAACGACGTCCCTAGGCCCACTTAACGTGAAACCCAAGAAACAAGTCGTAAAACAAAGGATCAACTCGGAGTCGCGAAATATCGGACAAGTCCGGAAAGGACCGGACTTGTCCGAAGTTGTCCAGAGAGAAAATCGGACAAGTCTGGTCTAAAATCGGACAAGTCTGACTTTAAACAGAGAGGAAATCAGACAAGTCCGCTGGAACACCGGACTAGTCCGGAAAAGTCCATGGACTTAGCAATTTTTCAAGGATTCATGGAATATCGGACTAGTCCGCACAAAATCGGACAAGTCCGAAAGTTTCCAGTGCCAAAATCGGACTAGTCTGCAGCAAAAACGGACAAGTCCGTTTTTAGTCAGAGAGAAATCGGACTAGTCCTCAGCAAAATCGGACTAGCCCGCACTTTCCTGCGTTTTAAGTGCGGTTTTGCTCCAAATCAATTTTAAACTTGTTCCTCTTTATGTGGGTTAATGTTAAACATGTATATGAGTGTATGTAGGGCATGATGCATGAAAATGAGGGTGTTACACATGTGGGCCACATGGTGGCCCTAGCCTCTCCCCGTTGTATTTATATAGACATGTTGTTGTAGCGACGGGTTCTCCCTCTTGAATGTATTCCTTCATGAGCATGGTGATGCTTTGTCCTTCTTAGGGGTGCCACTCTGACCAATTGATATTCCATTGAATCAACCCATACCTTGATCATGGATCAAAGGCTTCCTTGGGCATGACGACATGTGGACTCCATAATCAAACAAGAAATGCTTCATCCACAATGTCACTTGCCCTAGGTTGAATGGGTTTGGTCGATGTGTGGGAATCCCAACAAGTGATGTGGGATATCTTGGACTTTGAATGCTCCTTAAGTTCTCGTCCTTGGCCAAGATCTTCATGTGAATGTTGTCTTGATTTCTTCTTGGCCAAGATACTTCAAGGTAGGCTAGTTGAACTTAAATCCCTTGGAAAGCCATAGCCTCCTTGAATACAAGGGTGATGTTAATTCCACCCTTGACCTCCTTGTGAATGGTAGCCATTGGAGTTGTTGTTTGAAAAAGGTCCTCATGGGTCTTAGGGAAATAATTCCCACGCGTCCCATGATGACATGGATTTTCACAAATCATGTGAATATCCACGACTTGGATTATCTCAATAACTTGGATATTCATGACACTTCAACGGGAGGTGTAGTTCCATAACTAGCATATCCACCTTGTGAAGTGGTGTGCATGACAATCCATGGGAACTCGAGAATTCTTCAATCCACCCCTTGAGTGGAGACCTTCTTCTCATCCATGATGTATGAGAATAGGACTCCTTCAGCTCCAGCATGAATATGGTCATGGATTGGTGGAGCCAACCCATGACACGAGTGTTGGATGAAGAGCCAACTATCCACCCCATGGTGGAGGCAAACCAAGAAGAACTTCTTGGAGCCTTCCCCAAGCTTGGGTATGGATGACGTTGGCTCCTACTGAAAGCTGAAATTCTCCCGCAAAAGGCAATGGTGTTTCCTAGCAGACATTTGTTAAGGTACGACTTGAATCATCTTGCAGTTTAGCACTTGTGTCCTCGTTGGCCATCCCATATAATGGGTTGGCCAACACTACCTTGTTTTCACCCAAAAGAGAAAACAAACAAGGGTAATCCTGTCTAATAACTATTAGTACCTATAGCTTAATCACAAGTGATAGCTATCCTTCACTTCCTTTGCCTTCCCTGACAACGGCGCCAGAAATGCTTGTTGACGGCTTCTAAGATATACTAACAAATCATCCCTGGCAACGGCGCCAGAAATGCTTGTTGGTATTTCTTAACACCACAGAGTTATCCGCAAGCGCACGAAAAATACCGTTGTAGCATTTCACCCATGAGTATTCCCAAGGGTATCGTATTTATCCCAAAGGAAGGCAATGGAGTAAAGTATATACTACTCTTATGGTCAAGCTATGGGATACTAATCAATTATCCAGACAGGGGGTAAGTGATAATAGTGGTAGTGTGACACACACCTAGGCAATCTATTCTAAAGGGTAAATGGGTCCTAGAGGGAGATTGGATTAAGAGTTAGAGAGTTGCTCCTACAATGCTCCTAATACATATACATAGCCTAAGGTAGATACTAATGGTCATGTCAATGATGAATTCCTATACAATGCTATTCAACATATCGGGCACGGGCTTACCCCTAGCAATACTAAGGTGACTCCCGCCAAGAGCCTATTGCATAGCCGAACGTGGAGGATTACAAAGGACAGATAGGGCTGTGACCACCTACTACCTACCTCTTCAATACGTGGGTCTATGAGACATCCAATGCTACTTAAATACCCTAGAACCATGCTAGCATACTAAGCAAATACCTTAAGAGCTGCAGCACAAGCCATCCTAAGGCAATGAACTAAATCATCGTTGAACCAATGTTGATTGCATAGCATAGTTATTCATATTAACATAATTATATCATAACTACATAGACTATAGTAGGGGTCTATGGTGTTTATGACCATAAGATGTGATCATGAGAGTACAATCATAAAGACTATACCTTCCACTTACATGGACTCCACAATCAAACAAGAAACGCTTTGTCCAAGTATACGTATAAACGAAGACTAAATATAATATCTTTGTTGAGCACAAAGTCACAAATACAAGGAGGATTACATGAGATATACCTTTCGCAATGTGGAATTGGAAAGAGAGACTCCTTCTACTCCTTTCCCAATTTGGACTTGGGACTAGAGGCTCTCCTCTCTACATCCTAACTCCTCTAAGGACTATGGAAGATAGTGTATACAATAGAATGATGCCCAAGTGGTGTGTGTTGAAGTGAGGGGTATGGGGTCCTATTTATACTAGTTTTGAGGTCGCTTCCCTCCAGCAAAAGTGCGCGAATCAGTCGTCATTGACTCCAGGGAGCCGGGAGGAGCCAACACGTGGAAGTTGACCGCATTTGACGCCAGGACCAGGTCGGCCGACCTGGTCAGGGCTCCAAATGGCCCGTACTTCCTCTAGGTGGCTGCCAGGTGGGTCCCATTGATTGATATTGGTGCTACACTATTGGATGGCCACATATACTTCTGCTTGTGGGTCATTTGATCCATGTGGTGCAAGTGTTGTCGCCAGATTGGCTGTGATGATATTTTATAGGATTTCTCCCCATACTTTTCCTCAATTCATGTATAAATATCTGCATACACATATTTCTCCAAGTACAAGTGGAAATAGGTCAAGTAAAAGGTGATGTGTTCAAGAAATGATCAATCCTTCACATAATTGAGTTATATTGACGGCTGAAATTGGTATATAACAGCCGTCAACACTCACTAAGTCTCGAACGGACTAGTCTGTACCACACCGTACAAGTCCGAACTTTTAAAGAGAGCTTTGGTCCGTTCTAAAATGGACAAGTCCGATCTACTGGGACTTAGCTCCAACTCCACGAAGGGGAGAACAGACTAGTTTGTACCCATATGGACAAGTCCAATCTACTCTAGATACCTTTAGTCCGTCCGAAGGCAGACTTCTCTGACTGGCCAGGCTAGTCCGGTCCTGAGACTCGGACTAGTTCGGCCTCCTAGGGTTTTTCCTCATTTTGGCTTCTCACTTAGGTTTTTCTCTCAACCACCACTTTGAGCCCTCTAGAATGATCTCAATGCACATGATACATCCACCCTCACACATGATACGGCTCACTTAAGCTCAATACTGTAGAAACCCTAATTTCTACGCTTGAGTCTTTGACGCTTGTTTTGATCTTTTCTTTTTGTGGGTTTTCGTCTCATTTTAACCATTATACCTGTGCTTAAGATCAACTCAGCTCATTAGTCTCTTAATTGTCATCATCAATCATCCAAAACCGACGGGGATGCCTAGATGCACTTTCAATCCCCCCTTTTTGGTGATTGATGACAACACATTAAGACTTCAACAAAAAGGATAATAATTTGTTTTCATAACATGTATTTGTATGAGTGACTCTGCCTCAATGTATGCACCATGAGTAAGATAAATTGAGAGAGTTCTCATACATATACATGTTATGGTGGGGTGCCTAAGTGATGTGCTCATAAATGGTGATAAGGTACCAAGCATGCAGGATGAAACATGTAAGTCAAGCATAACATCACAATTTAAACAAGATACATGAATTAAGTCTTACAACACTTGAAATGGGAGTTTTAAAACATAAGTCCATAGTGGATCAACCTCTCCCTCATAAAACTGTTACCTAAGTACCCTGTTTTCCAAACTCTCCCCCATTCTAAGTACCCCATCAATCTCTCCCCTTTTGGCATCAAAACACCAAAAAGTAAGAGAAAGAAGGAAGAGTCCTTAGATCTACTCTTCATCATCATCGGCGTCGTTGTCGTCGTCTCCATCTCCTTGGCGCCCGCTATCGCTCTCCATAGCTTCCGGGTCACCATTATCATCATCTTCGAACGAAGCCGCCGGGGAGGTATCAACTTTACCGAATTGAGCGAGCTCCTCGGTGGTGAACTCCGGGAATGGAGTCATCTTCCCATCACTCTTCGTGGCGGGAGACATAGGGATATCCAGCTTGTCGCACATCGCCTTGAGATACTTCTCTTGGCGATGCTCCATGCAACGTTGCCGAACTTCTGCCTTCCGGCATGAGGAGAATATGGCTTTAAAGCACTTGAGAAATTAGCTGTCGCATTGTGATGAAGGAGGAGGTGGAGGCACAAAGTGTGAAGAAGAAGCGGGAGGATCCACATTCTTCCTACGAGGGGTAGCTAGCTCCGGAGGTGGAATTTGAGGACGTTCTATGAATGATATCCTTCTAGAAGTTGAGCTCAGACACCTTCTCGATCTTGTACATGATGTACAAAGCATAGCCATATGATCAGTTTGGAGTATGCGAGTTTTTGAAGATGTCATCAAAAATGTAGTCCACCACATTGAAATGGACATCTCCATCAATTAGCACCATCAAGTGCCTCAAGTTACCTTGAATAATCCCCGCATCTCGATATTTGGGGGCAATAGTCTTCCGAAGGACACGGTTGAGAACACTATAGAATTGAGCAATTACCTCCAGATTCCAATCATACTGAAATGTCATGAACTTCTTCGAGTCATGGCGCTCTATGACCTCAATCACATCATTGAAAGCCACGTGATCCTTCTGGGCCATGTAATTCCAATCAATCCACTGAGCATCAGTCACAGGAGTTTGTTTGGACATATAAAATGTCTTGTAGTAGTCACAACGGAAGTCACACCAAAAGCGGGGATCCACTGTCCTCCTCTCTATTTGGTACACATTGACCTTCCTGAGCTTCCTAGCCTTCTCAACCCATTTGCCTTTGAAGATGTTGGCATCGAAGGCAGCTGCACGGTTGGGGTTCCGTGCAGGTGATGACATCCTCAAAGGACCAATGGGTTGAGAGGCACCCTTCTTGGCCTTGCTTGCTGGCTTTTTGGCAACAAGAACCCTCTTCTTGGGTGCAACATCCACCGGGGCCTTGCCCTTGTCCTTGGAGGTCCTTGCCTCCTAGGTTCTAGCCCTCTCCCCCATAGTCACAAGTCTCTTCTTCTTCGGGGCTGCCTCGGCTGCAGCTGAGTTATGAGCTTCCCTTTGAGTCTTCTTTGCTTTCCTTTCCTCTGATTGGGATTCGAGATATGCCATTACAAGCTCGTCCTCCTCGTGCTTTTGGCGGTATAATGCTTGCCTTCCCGCCTCGGCTTCAGAGTCAGAGAGGGGAACGTAGTCAGAATCTGACGTGGTTGTTGATAAGAGATGCAAAGGAATGTGTATGAGTCCAAGTAAGTAGAAATATGGTGGTAGAATTCACAAAATTGATTTAGTTTAGGGTTTTTACTGTGTAACCCGAACTTGTCCGACCTGTGGCCGGACTAGTCCGGTTCACATAGCAAGAATCCTAATCTTGAGAAATTTTGCAAAAACTACGAATCCTACCACCAAAATGGAGGTACATGATCACAATGATGTGGACAACAACATTTGTGAAGAAGTTTCTATCAATAGACCTAAAAGAATTGAATTTCAGAGATTTTCAGGTTAGGTCAAGAATACCTCTTCAAATCTTCAATTCGACGAAATGTGGGTGAGTAATTGACCTCCGATGCTTGGGGAAGAGTTCCCACGCACCCTAGGGCTTCAATCCACGGATTGGAATCAAGATTTGGTGGTTGGAATAAAAAATCGCCGATTTGGGGGCGGTTTTTGTGCGTTTTGGAGAGAGAGAGAGAGTGTGTGTGTGTGTTTGAATGATATGGAGAGGTCGAGGGCGTCCAGGGGAGGTTAAGTCCCCAAGGGCCGGACTAGTCCGGTTGGGGACCCAGACTTGTCCGGTCAGCGGACTGGGTCCGAACTATATTGAACCACCGGACTAGTTCGGTTTGGGACCGGACTAGTCCGGTCCTAAGGCTCAAACCTCCTATTTGAGTTTTCAGTGGAGATTTGATCCTTTTGGACTATATTTTCACAAAAGATCTTTGTAAACGTGGTTAGTAAGCAATCAACAATAAAACTATGACCATAATTCACAAAGATTCAATAATTTCAAAATAATTTGTAGAAAATTGAGGAGGATGAGTTTTTTGCAAGCATGTGTGAATTTTGAATATAACAATCAGATGTTCAAGACTCAAGCCACATTTCGAGTATCTAGGATATTGAGCTCACTCCTAGGTTCACAAAATCTTTTCTCATCTAAGGGTTTGGTAAAAATATCGGCCAATTGTTTTTTGATTCTCACATGGGAAATTGCAATGTCTCCTTTGATGGAGTGATCTCTCAAGAAGTGGTGGCGAATATCGATGTGTTTGGTCCTTGAATGCTCAACTGGGTTGTGGGCTATTTTGATGGCACTCTAATTGTCACATAGGAGGGGAATATGACGCAAGTTTATGCCATAGTCCCTAAGAGTTTGTCGCATCCAAAGAAGTTGTGCACAACAACTTCCGGCGGCGACATACTCCGCTTCCGCCGTGGAAAGAGCAATGGAGTTTTGTTTCTTTGAGGACCAAGACACTACAGATCTACCAAGGAATTGGCAAGTTCTGGATGTACTCTTCCTATCAACTTTGCACCCCACATAGTCCGCATGGAATATCCAATGAGGTTAAACTTAGAGCCTTTGGGGTAACAAAGTCCTAGGCTTGGTGTGTGAACCAAATATCTAAGAATTCTCTTAACGGCGGTCAAATGACACACCTTAGTAGCAACTTGAAATCTAGCACACATACACACACTAAGCATGATAGCGGGCCTAGATGCACATAAGTAAAGTAATGAACCTATCATAGAATGATATACCTTTTGGTCCACACTTGGACCATATTCATCAAGATCAAGATGCCCATTAGTTGCCATTGGAGTCTTGATGGGTTTGGCCTTGTCCATGTCAAACTTCTTGAGTATATCTTGTTTGTACTTGGTGTTACTAATGAACGTGCCCTCCTTGAGTTGCTTTACTTGAAAACCTAGGAAGAACTTCAACTCCCCCATCATGGACATCTCAAATCTTTCTGTCATTATGTCAAAAAACTCATCACAAAAAGCTTTGTTAGTAGAACCAAATATAATGTCATCGACATATATTTGGGAAACAAACAAATCATCATTAAAATGCTTAGTGAATAGAGTGTAATCTGCCTTCCCAATTTTGAAACCATTTTAAGTTAGAAAGTCTCGAAGGCACCCATACCAAGCTCTAGGAGCTTGTTTGAGGCCATAGAGAGCCTTACACAATTTGTACACATGGCTTGGGAATTCTTCATCTTCAAAACCAGGGGGTTGCTCCACATACACCTCTTCCTTGATTGGACCATTGAGGAATGCACTCTTGACATCCATTTTATATAGCTTAAAATCATGGTGAGTAGCAAAGGCAAGTAATATACGAATTGATTCTAGCCTAGCTACGGGAGCAAAGGTTTCTTCGAAATCCAAACCTTCGACTTGTGAATACCCCTTGGCCACAAGTTGTGCCTTGTTCCTTGTAACCACCCCGTGCTCATCTTGTTTATTGCGGAACACCCACTTAGTGCCTACAACATTCGCATTAGGCCTCTTCACGAGCTCCCATACTTGATTTCTTTCGAAAATGTTGAGCACTTCTTGCATGGCCATCACCCAATCCAGATCTCGTAGTGCTTCTTCAAACTTGTGAGGATCCAAAGAAGAAACAAAAGAGTAATGTTCACAAAAGTTAGCAACACGAGATCAAGGAGTTACCCCCTTGGATATGTCTCCAAGTATATTATCAACGGGATGGTCCCGTTGGACGCTTTGGTGCAGTCTTGGGTGAGGCGCTTAAGGTCTTGAATCTTCACCTTTGTCTTCCTCATTGTCATTGTCTCCCCCTTGATTGATGCCTCCATTTTCATTTTCTTGGAGCGCATCTTGGGGAAATTGAGTTTTATCATTTGAGGAAGAACTTGCATGAGGCATAGGATGATCACTTGAGTCTTGAGGTTGTTCTTGTGGTAGTATATCTCCAAGTGCCATCCTTCCTATCACCACTTGTGGAGCTTCTTCTTGATCTAGTACATGACGATCAACTTGCTCCATTTGGGAGCCATTAGTTTCATCAAACACTACGTCACATGCAACTTCAACAATTCCGGAGGATTTGTTGAAGACACGATATGCGTAAGTGTTTGAGTCATAACCAAGTAAGAAACCTTCATCGGACTTGGAAGCGAACTTCGAAGTCCTAGGCTTCTTGTTGAGAATGTAGCATTTACTCCCAAAAACACAAAAATAAGAAATGTTGGGCTTGTTACCGATTAGAAGCTCATAGGACGTCTTCTTAAGTATGCGATGAAGATACAACCGGTTTATGGCATGGCAAGCAGTGTTAACCGCTTCCGCCCAAAACCGATCCGACGTCTTGTACTCATCAAGCAGGGTTCTTGACATATTAATTAGAGTTCTATTCTTCCTTTCGGCCACCCCATTTTGTTGAGGGGAGTAGGGGGCCGAGAACTCAAGCTTGATGCCTTCTTCATCCAAAAATTCTTCAACTTGAGTATTTTTGAATTTGGTGCCGTTGTCACTCCTTATTGTCTTGATAATTAAGGATAACTCATTTTGATCTCTCTTTAAGTATTTCTTGAGGACACCTTGAGTCTCACTCTTATCATGCTAAAAGAATACCCAAGTGAAACGTGAAAAATCATCAACAATAACAAGACCATATTTGTTACAGCCAATACTTATGTTGGCGATTGGACCAAAGAGATCCATGTGTAGAAGCTCCAATGGTCTTGTTGTTGTCATAATGATCTTGGATGGATGTGGTGCTCCAACTTGCTTTTCGGCTTGGCATGCGCTACATGGTCTATACTTTTCAAACACAACATTCTTTAAACCACGGATGTGCTCGCCCTTAAGGAGTTTTTGCAAATTCCTCATCCCAACATGGGCTAACCTTCTGTGCCACAACCATCCCATGTTATCTTTTGCAATTAAGCATGTATCAAGTTGGGCTTTATCCGCAAAAAAATCCACAAGGTATAGCTTTCCTTTGAGTACACCCTTAAAAGCAATTGAGTCACACCCTCATTAGTGAATAAACAACTATAACCTTTGTCACATAGTTGTAATATGGACAAGAGTTTATAATCAAGTGAATCAACATGTAAAACATTTGAGAGAGTGTGATTAGAGGATATAGCAATTTTACTGGTACCAAGGATTTTTCCTTGGCTAATGTCCCCAAAATAGATTCCTTCACTTGGTCTTCATTTAGCTCATACTCCACAAACATCTTCCTCTCTCCGGTCATATGATTAGTGCACCCGCTATCAAGAACCCATTTGGTTCCACTGGAGGAGTATGCCTACAAGAAAGATTTAAGCCTTGGCTTTAGGTACCCAAGCGGTGTTGGGTCTTTTGATGTTAGTCAAGAGGCACTTGGGCACCCACACACAAGGTTTAGGACTCTTGTGGTGTGGCCCAACATAACTAGCATAATCTTTACCAAACTTGTTCCTTAATAACACAAATGAAACATCAAAATCATGGAACAAGAGATGAGGTTCTTTCTTAGGCATTTTAGGAGATGTAGCGATGTTCTTTCTCTTATTGTTGTATGAACCTCCCTTGACAAAAACATTCAAGTATTTGCCATTCTTGGGAGTTTTGGCATTTTGCCTCATCTCCCTAGAATAACCAAGACCATCCTTGAAAAGGGGATGTCTTGTGTTGGCGTATGCACTACGTGCGTATGCCATCTTCTCCTTGTCAAAGATCCCACCCTTTGGTGCTTTATTGGTTTCTGTCAACTTAAGCTCATCTTTAAGTTTTATAATCAAGTTTGAGCATTTGCAAGGTTGAGGCGCTTTAGATTTGACATTTGTAGAGGATGAGCTTGTAGAGGAAGATGGGGCATTTACCTTGAGAGACTTCACTTGTGTTTCAATTATCTTGTTAGCTTGTGTCAAACTAACAAGTTCATACTTGATCAAAATTGTAGTGTTCTCAAGGTTTGAGAAAGTTTCCTTGCTCAAAGCGAGTTCACACTCAAGCGCCTTACTTCTTTCTCTTTCAAGCTCCAAGAGCTCCTCAACCTCTTGACATCTATCCTTTTGTTGGATGAGCATGTCCTCTTGATGGTTGATGAGCTCTTCCTTCTCAAATATCTCCTCCATCAACTACCTCAATCTTTTCAAGGTACTTTTACTCATGTCCTTAAGCATGCGTTCATTTTCACTACTACTATCAAAGTCATCATGCAAGGAAATTGAAGAGGAGGATCTAGATTTGACCTTCTTTCTTCCCTCCTTGGCCATGAGGCAAGTTGGCCTTGAAATCTCCGAGTTGGGGAAGAGTTTTTTCTCCATAGTTGTCTTCCTCATAGAAATGGTTGTTATCTTCTCTTCTTCATCGGAAGATGATTCCTCATTTGAATCCCACTCCTTTCCAAGATGGGCGTGTCCAAATTGCTTCTTCTTCTTGAAGTACTTCTTCTCCTTGGACTTGCCCTCCTTCTTCTTCTTGTTTTCTTCATGTGGGCAATCCACGATGAAGTGGCCATAGTCCCCACAATTGTAGCAAGCACTCTTTGATCTTGTGTTGGTCTTGTCTTTGCTCTTGCTTTCATGATGGTAGCTCCCGCTCCTTCTTATAAACATCCTCTTGAAGTTGTTGATGAAGAGTGTCTCTTCCTCATCGGTGTCGGGGCTCTCTTCATCACTCTCTTCCTTTTCTTCTTATCTTGGGGATGTTGCCTTCAATGCAACATCCCTTTTCTTGGAGGAGGAGAGCTTTTATAAATCAATGTAGAACATAGCTTCTTGCCCCATCATCTCATGGTTGATAATTCTCCCAAGCACTTCTTTGGGAGTCATCTTGTGAAAACCAAAACTCTCACGAATTAGTGAGCAAAGTGTGACATTTAGAGACATAAATGCTCGAATCATCCACTTTACCACCTCATGGTCGGTCCACCGTGTGCTTCCATAAGACCGACTCTTGTTGATGAGAGTCTTGAGGCAGTCATACATGTCTCGAGGGGACTCACCATCCATGATGGTGAACCTCTCAAGCTCTCCTTCGATCATCTCGATCTTCGCCTCCCTAATGACACGGTTGCCCTCATGCGCCATCTTGAGGGTGTCCCATATCTCCTTGGCAACCTCCAACCCTTCAATGCGGTTGAACTCCTCTCGAGTCAATGAGGAGGTAATCACTCCAACGGCTTGAGCATTGTGATGGAGGAGGACGGCTTGCTTCGGAGTGATGCCTTCCTCATTCTTGGGAAGATGTACACCTCTCATAACAATTTGCCACAAACTAGGGTTTAAGGAAATGAGATGCATCTTCATATTATGCTTCCACATAGAGTAATCATTTCCATCAAACTTAGGAGGTTTGCCAATGGGAATAGATAAATGGTGATTGCTTGCGATAAGTTGCTCATAGTTGTAAGGATACCGGGAGTAGTCTTGTGAACTACTCCCATTGTCGATGTTGATCGGAGCAATTGGCTTGATCTCCTTCTTGAGCACATTGAGCTTCTCACGATGCCATGCCTTGAGCATACGAACTTCTTCATCGTGATTTGGATCATGTTGAAGAACATCGACGTTCTTTGTCTTTGTGTCATCAACAATCATCGGAATCTCGTTGTCATCCCTTCTGGCCATTTCTCCTCCGAGCTGTTAGACTCCTGGTGGAGAAGCCTTCTCTGATACCAATTGAAAGTCGCCTAGAGGGGGGGGTGAATAGGCAATAAGACCTGAAATGACTTAATCAAACGAGATTAAACTCCGGAGGCCAGACTAGTCCGCTCAGCACAGGGTGAAAACCTAAAAACTTGGTTTATACAAGTTATTTGCGGAATTTAAGTTCACCAAAGATATAAGCAATGTGTGGTAACCTAGTACAACTTATATTGTGAAGTTAAAGCACTTAGGTTACAAGATTTCAACAAAGATCAAAGTGAAGAGCAATATGAACAATAAGAACCCTAATAGCAATGCTAGTTATTATGAAATGTAAAATGACAAGTGAGACAATATTTATCCCTTTGTTCAGCTCCACGATGAAGCCTACATCCACATTGAGAAGTCCACACAAGGATCGGGTCTCACTTGACCCTTCTCTCACCAAGCCACCACAATGGTTGGCTTGGTTTACACTATATCAATGGGTAATCACCAAGTTTGATTGGGGTTGCCCACAAGTTGAGGCTCCCAAAAATCAATACAATGAGGAGCACACGAAGCTCAACTCACACAAGCCACAAAACACAACACAATGTGCAAAGAGATCAGACCGAGAGCCAAAGCACGATGATCTTCCTTCACTCTCCTCCTGAAATCCTAATCTATTCAAGATATGGTATCAGAGGGCTAGTAGGACGAGTGGAAGGCTTTGTAAGGCTCTAGGTCCCTTGTGGCGGTGCTAGGGTTCAAGAGTTATCAAATAGGAGTCGTGGGTCTCCTTTTTATAGGGGTCCCAACAACTAACTGTTGCCACTAGGGCAAACCCGGACTAGTCGGGCCTTATGCCACGGACTAGTCTGGCCTTCTGGGACTACCGACAATTTCACGTCATCGATCAACAAAACAGATGACGTGCGCACCAACGTTTGAATTTCAAACGGCCACTGGCAACACAGACTAGTCCGGTTCACTACGGACTAGTCCGAAGTAGGACACAAATGTTTGGTCCATCCCAAAACAGACACAACTGGGTATGGACAGACTAGTCCGGCCAAATGGGCGGACTAGTCCGACTCTCTATGGTTTCCTCTCGGTTTATCTCACTAAGTCTCGAATGGACTAGTCTGTAGCACAGCGGACAAGTCCAAAGTTTTCCAGAGAGCTTTGGTCCATTCTAAAACGGATAAGTCCGATCTACTGGGACTTAGCTCCAAGTCCACGAAGGGAAGAACGGACTAGTCCGTACCCATATAGACAAGTCCGATCTACTCCAAAGACCTTTAGTCCGTCCCAAAGCGGATTTCTCTGACTGGCCGGACTAGTCCGGCCTCCTAGGGTTTTTCCTCATTTTGGCTTCTTGGTTAGGTTTTTCTCTCAACCACCACTTTGAGCCCTCTAGAATGATCTCAATGCACATGAGACATCCACCCTCACACATGATACGGCTCACTTAAGATCAATACCATAGAAACCCTAATTTCAACGCTTGAGTCTTTGACGCCCGTTTCGATCTTTTCTTTTTGAGGATTTTCGTCTCATTTTAACCATTACACCTGTGTTTAAGATCAACTCAGCTCATTAGTCTCTTAATTGTCGTCTTCAAGCATTCAAAACCCATGGGGATGCCTAGATGCACTTTCAATGTCTCCCTTTTTTGTGATTGAAGACAACACATTAAGACTTCAACAAAAAGGATAATAATTTGTTTTCATAACATGTATTTGTATGAGTGACTCCCCCTGAATGTATGCATCATGAGTAAGATAAATTGAGAGAGGTCTCATACATATACATGTTATGGTGGGGTGTTGTTGACGGCTGTTATATACCAATTTCATCCGTCAATTTAACTCAATTATATGAAGGATTGATCATTTCTTCACACATCACCTCTCTATCTAACCCAATTCCACTTGGACTTGGAGAAATATGTTTATGCAGCATTTTATGCAGGAAATGAGGAAATGTAGAGGGACCAATCCTATAAAATATCATCCCAACCAATCAGGCGATGACACGTGGCATCTCATGGATCAAATGGCCCACAAACAGAAGTATCCGAGGAGATCCAACAGTGTATCACCCATATACATCAATGGACCCACCTAGCAGCCACCTGAAGAAAGCAAACGAGAAACGGTGCAATGATCAGATCAGCCAAACTAGGGGGTCGGCCGACCTGGTCTTTGCACCAAACTCGGTCAGCCTCCACGTGTTGGCTCCTCCCGGCTCCCTAGAGTCAATGGTGACTGATTCGTGCGCTTTTGGTGATGGGAACCGACCTCAACACTAGTATAAATAGGACCCCCTACCCCTCACTTCAACACACACCACTTGGCATCATTCTATTGTATACACTATCTTCCATAGTCCTTAGAGGAGTTAGGAAGAGAGGAGAGCCTCTAGTCCCAAGTCCAAATTGGGAAAGGAGTAGAAGGAGTCTCTCTTCCCGATTCCACATTGGGAAAGGTATGACTTATGTATTCCTTCTTGTATTTGTGACTTTGTGCTCAATAAAGATATTATCTTTAGTCTTCTTTTATATGTATACTTGGACAAAGCGTTTCTTGTTTGATTGTGGAGTCCATGTATGTGGACGGTATAGTCTTTATGATTTCACTCTCATGATCACATCTTATGGTCATAAACACTATAAACCCCCATTATAGTCTATGTAGTTATGATATGATTATGTTAATATGAATGACTTATTCTATGCTTCAACAATGGTTCAACGATGTTTAGGTTAGTCATTGCCTTAGGATGGCTTGTGCCATGGCTCCTAAGGTATTTGCTTAGTATGCTAGCATGGTGCTAGGGTATTTAAGTAGCATTGGATGTCTCGTAGACCCACGGATTGAAGAGGTAGGCTATAGGTGGTGGCATCCCTATCTGTCCTTTGTAATCCTCCACGTTCGGCTATGCCACAGGCTATTGGAGGGAGTCGCCCTATATGTATTAGGAGCATTGTAGGAGCAACTCTCTAACTATCAATCCAATCTCCCTCTAGGACCCATTTTACCCTTTAGAATAGATTGCCTAGGTGTGTCACACTACCCCTATTATCAACTTACCCCTGTCCGGATAATGGATTAGTGTAACACCCTAAATTTTCGCATCATGCATTGCATAAAAGATCATGCATTAAACATTAGTAGGATAAAAGGAAAATAATTATAGCCTAAAACTTGTAATAGGGAATAAGTATAAAAATTATAATAATAAAGAAATATATATAAAAAGTAAATAAATAAAATAAATAAGATAAATAAAAATAATAAAACATAAACAATAATATAATAATATATATATAAAATATAAAGAATAAAATATATACATAAATAAATAATATAGTGAAAAAAAGAAGAGAAAAAAAAAAGAAAATCTATTCGTCGGCCAGGCCGCCCGAGCCGGCCCAGCCGGCCACATCACCGCCCGACGCGCGATCCCGCGCGCGACCCCCTGTGCGGCCACCCCGCCTGCCCCGCACTGAGCCGACCAGCCCCGCCGCCCGGGTCCCACCCCGCGCCGCACGGCTCCCGCCCACGCCCGCCTGGGCTCACGCGCCCTGGGCCCCGTAGCCACGCCCGTCGCCTGCCCCGTGTCCTGCCTGCGCCTCCCACGACCCGCCCGCTACTGGGCCCCGCTCGCCCGCCCAGCCCCCTGCGCGCCGCGCGAATCCCGCCCGGGTCCCACCCCGCGCCGCCCTCCCGATGCGTGTCGACCGCGCCTGCCCCGCGCCGCACGCCCACCCGCGCGCGCCCGCCTGGGCCCCGCCGGCCACGCTCGCCCCTGCGCCCCGCAGCACCCCATCGCCCGGCACGGGCCCCACACCGCCAGCGCCGACCGCGCCTGCCGGCCCCGCCGTTCCACACCTCGCGTGCTGCACCGCGCGGCTCTCGCGCCCGCCGCCTGCTCCCGGGCCCCACCCCGCCAACCGCTCCCGCGCCTCGCGGCCGACCGCGCGATACACGCGACCGCGCAGCGCCCTGGACCCATCCCGCGCGCGATTCCCACGACCGAGTCTGCGCCGCCGGACCTAGCCGCCCGGTATAAAAAGGCCCGAGGCATCGTTTTCCCCGATCCCAGAAAGCGCCGTCGGTACAGAGGGAAAAGAAAAGCACCAGAGCCGCCGCCGCCAGGGGAAGAAAAAGAAGGAAAAAAGAGGGGAAGAAGAGGATGAAAAAGAGGAGGGCCCCACCGTTCGCTGGAGATCGTCGCCATCGCGTCGCTGTCATCGTGCCGCCGGAGGATCTACGCATCTACTTCGTCTACGCATCGTCCCTATCCCACGATCATCGAAGCCATCGCATCAACGGTAGTCCATGTTCCCGATGCGAATTTTAGCGACCATATTGAACCTAATAGGCATAATTTGATCATAGTTGTGTCATCTTTTTAATTTCAGCAGCATTGATTCCCGCTAAAACCCCCGTAAACGCATATGAACACGTATGAACTAGTTGCATCTAATTAATAAACAACCATAGTTAATTAATTATTGTACTTTGTATGCATGCATATCATCGTATGTTGATTAATGTGTGTGCATCATGTTGATTTGTATGTATTTTCTTGTATGTGTGATCACGAATAGAGGGAAGTGCTCAAGAGATCGTGTACGAGGATTTCCAAAATCAAGACTTCGAAGCGCTTGAGCAACCCTATCCGCCGGAGCAAGGCAAGTGTCCTTGAAGCATATTGATCCTGTTTTAAAATAAATGTTTTGTTTGCAAAACTGCATGCTGTGTCAATTTGATGGGAATCCTATGGTAGGAAGTTTACTAGACTTGTTAAACCACCCTTGTCACCTGGAATTTATGGTAGAGAGTCGGGAAGGGTTTTTAACTTTTTGCCTCGCTTGATTAATTGGGATGGGAAAGCAACACTACAAATTTAATTATGTATTAATGATATTCTGGTTAATGCGAAATGGTCAGTACGGTTTGATAATGGGTGATCTAAGCAAGCCTGGTATGTGGATGGGTTGGATGTTATGGTGGTTTGCTTGCTTTAGATCTAAGGACCGGTTCATGCGAGAATAAGCCAGGACTACAGTGCCACCACGAGGCCAAGTATGGGTGCGGCGTAGCTGATTAATTAGGGCTTTGCTAGTGCTGTTTGGACCATTGTGGATGCTCGGGGAAGGGGTAGTCGGATTGGGTTTGTTGATGATTGGTGGGACTACCCTGGGATCCGAATGGCTCAAGAGGGGGCCCTTGGTTGAAGATGTGCTCAGTTGGAGGCATCGCCACCGGTGAAACCTCAGTGGGATCTGAATAGGCTAGTAATCCCTTTGTAAAGGCTATTTTGTGATCTCTTGGCCATACACCAAAGGAAGTGTAATTGACATGAGGGAGGTTCTTTAGTCGCCGACGGGTGATGAAATCACAAACACGTGGGTAAAGTGGTACAAACTCTGCAGAGTCTATTAAAACTATCATGATAGTCGTGCTCCCGGTTATGAGCGCCTGGATGACCTACATGATTAGAGGGAATTTGGTAATGGGATGGTTATTGGGACGGTTATGGTCTGGTAATGGTTATGGTTGATATTATGATTATGGTTATGGTTATGAGATGGAATTATGGTTTATGACATTGATTATGGTTATCGGCAATGATGATTTATAGACTGGTATTATTATGGTTACATGGTTTATGATGGGTTTACTTCACGTAAATAGGATACATTGCTTTTCAAATGTTTTACTGTACTTTTCAGCACTTAGCCATTATTATTGTCGTCATTTGAATCAACCACATGTCATACTTTCCACACTTGCTGAGTACGACATGTACTCACTCTTGCAATCCCCCCCAACAGTTGCAGGTCAGGATTGTGAGTTTAATGGCGATAATGCGGAGTTTTAGGCCGTGTCTACCGTCAGCTTTGCCTGTGGTGTTGATTGTAGCTGCGCATATATACCCTATTGCTTATGCTTAGTTTGCTTAGTTGCTTAATTAGTTTATTCCGCTGCATTAGTTAAACTTGTCATTAATATTCATTAGAGCTTGTATTCGAGGATATAATGAATTATGTAATAAGAGTATTTATTTAATAATTTGAGTTGTGATAATTATCTGTTTATCATTTGTGAATCACTCGTGTATGTGTGTTGAACATCCTGGGCACACATATGCGTTAGCTTGGTTCATTTTTCGGAACCGGGCGTCACAATTAGTATCCCATAGCTTGACCATAAGAGTAGTATATACTTTACTCCATTGCCTTCCTTTGGGATAAATACGATACCCTTGGGAATACTCATGGGTGAAATGCTACAATGGTATCTTCCGTGCGCTTGCGGATCTCATCTTTTTACCGAAGATGATATGTGGTGTTAAGAAATACCAACAAGCATTTTTGGCGCTGTTGCCGGGGATGATTTGTTAGTATATCTTAGGAGCCGTCAACAAGCATTTCTGGCATCATTGCCGGGGAAGGCAAAGGAAGTGAAGGATAGCTATCACTTGTGATTAAGCTATAGGTACTAATAGTTATCAGACAGGATTACCCTTGTTTGTTTTCGCCTTTCTGTGAAAACAGGGTAGTGTTGGCCAACCCATTGTATGGGATGGCCAACGAGGATGCAAGTACTCAACTACAAGATGATTCAAGGCGTACCTCAACAAATGTACGCTAGGCAAAACCATTGCCTTTTGTGGGAGAATTTCAGCTTTTAGTAGGACCCAAAGTCATCCATACCCAAGCTTAGGGAAGTCTCCAAGAGTTCTTCTTGGTTTGCCTCCACCATGGGGTGGATAGTTGTCTCTTTATCCAACACTCGTGTCATGGGTTGGCTCCACCAATCCATGACCACATTCATGCTGGAGCTGAAGGAGTCCTATTCTCATTCATCATGGATGGGAAGAAGGTCTCCACTCAAGGGGTGGATTAAAGAATGCTCGAGTTCCCATAGCTTGTCATGCACACCACTTCACATGGTGGATATGTGAGTTATGGAACTACACCTCCCATTGAAGTGTCATGAATACCCAAGTTGTTGGAGATTTGTTTGGATAATCCAAGTTGTGGATATTCACATGATTTGTGAAAATCCATGTCATCATGGGACGCATGGGAATTAATTCCCTAAGACCCATTAGGACCTTTTTCAAACAACAACTCCAATGTCTACCTTTCACAAGGAGGTCAAGAGTGGAATTAACATCACCCTTGTATTCAAGGAGGCTATGGCTTTTCAAGGGATTTAAGTTCAACTAGCCTACCTTGAAGTATCTTGGCCAAGAAGAAATCAAGACAATATTCACATGAAGATCTTGGCCAAGGACAAGAACTTAAGGAGAATTCAAAGTCCAAGATATCCCACATCACTTGCTGGGATTCCCACACTTCGACCAAACCCATTCAACCTAGGGCAAGTGACACTGTGGATGAAGCATTTCTTGTTTGATTGTGGAGTCCACATGTCATCATGCCTAAGGAAGCCTTTGATCCATGATCAAGGTATGGGTCGATTCAATGGAATATCAATATGGTCAGAGTGGCACCCTTAAGAAGGAAAAAGCCTCACCATGCTCCAGAAGGAATACATTCAAGAGGGAGAACCCGTCTCTACAACAACATGTCTATATCAATACAACGAGAAAAGGCTAGGGCCACCAGGTGGCCCACATGTCCATATGACAGCCAAATGAGTTTGGCATGTCAAAACAGGAGACATCGTCCACATCTTCAACTCTGGGATTGGACAACAAATCATTGCGCTGAATAGAACGGAGGTAAGTCCTACTCATCGGACTTCAAAATTTCAGTGAGTCCTTTACAATAGGTTAATTGGTAGTTATCACTCACCGGACTTCAAAAATTTGGTGAGTCCTTGCCAATAGGTTAATTGGTAGTTATCTCATATTTGTTTTCCAAATTGCATCAACTCTTGCATTTGCATGTTTGAAATTCCACACTTGCATGTTGGAAAGTAAAATTTCCAACCATCATAAAACTAAAAATTTAAATTAGGGGAGAAATTTATTTGGATATGAACTATGTGCATGACCACTTGAATTTATCTTCCTAGTTCAAACAAAAAAGATTTGCTTTGACCTTCATTGCATTTACAAGTTATTTCATGCTGGGCAAGACAATTTGAAAATTGGGTTCAATTTTCTTTTGGCTAACGTAACCCATTTTCGAGTTGTTTTGTGTGTTCCTGATTAAAGTGCAGCTAGGTCAAAATTGTGAAGAGGTGGTTTGGCAAGAAAGTGGAAGGTTTCATCAAGCTCAAGTCAACATTGGGAGGATTTGAGAACACTTCTCTCCTTCAAACTCATTTTGAGTTTGAGGAAGAGAAATTTTCAAGAAAATGACCCAATGGAGGAGCCAGTACAAAATCCATCACCAAATCCAACCTCAACTTGGCATTTGACATCAACCATCAAGCCTACGCCAGAAATCAAGGTTGTGAGTTTCTCACACAAAGACCTTCGTCATCAACTTCTCCCCAAATGAGGTATGATTTCAGAATTTTCCATTGTTTGGTTTGCCATAGAATTGAATGTATTTGCTTGCATTTGTGAGGAAGGTTGACACTTCCTCATCATTCAATTCTCAAGCATCCTCACAAGAGTAAGCGTGGGTATTGACTTTTGGATCTCCAAAAGGAAATCCCACCTTACTTGGAAAAATCTCAAACAAGTACTTAGAATCCTTTAACAATTGTTTTGTAAACTTAGTCATTTTTGTCGAGGTTTAGAAAACAAAACTTTTGGGCATGAGTTAATTGGTGAATTGGCATATAGGAACTTTGGCATAGTGACAGCCATAATTTTTAATTGAGCTTCATGCATAGATGGTGTCACTAGATTTCAAACTCCTAGGAATAAGTGATATCCTTGCTCTAAAATTGAATTGCATTTTTAGGAGGAGTCACTAAATTTCAAATTCCTAGTGAGGTTCAGGAGGATAAAATTGAGAATCTTGTTTGTCATGGTCTAAATGATAAATATTTGCTCTTGAAAGCTAAGATGGTTAGAAACTTTAAAAGGTGTAGGGATCCATATAGTGTATTTCTATCACATGCATTGCTATGAGTAGGAGCTTTAGAAGACATGCAACATGAATTATCCATAAAGCTCCACTCTTATCAATGAACAACACATTGATCATAGATACACTTGTCATTGGATCCAATGCATAGTTGATTTTGTTCTTCCCCGTATGTACAAATGAAAGTTCGGTTACCTAACTCGAACGTTCATTTGTACAAGTCTCGGGAGCTAACCATCCCTCTCCATTGAAGAGAGGAAGTTTGCAGGAGTAATATTACTATGCAGGCATTCATGAAGCTGATCGTTGGGATCCCTAGAGGATTCCATTTCAACATCTCTTGGTCAAGGAGGAAATTAGGATGGTTGTTATCTATCGGAAATTATGGCCAAAGGTCAATCATAACTATACGAGGCTAGAGATTTGAAATGAGAACCCTCCATGAGCAACCAATGAGCTGCCACGAATGGGTGAGGGCATTATGCTCTCAACTATTTTAAGCACTCAATCAAGCTCAAGGGATTTGCCACCATCATTGGGTACAATTTATTCCTATGTGGCTAAGAGTTATGATGTACCATGACCAAGGAATGACAAGATCACACCCAATTTATATTGGGTGCAAGTTGTTCCTATGTGGCTAGAAGGTATGTCATGCCTTGGCCAAGGAACAACAGATCACACTCAACCCATGTTGAGTGCATGTCATTCCTTTGTGGTTCTAGGTATGTTGTACCTTACCCAAGGAACAACTGATCATATCCAATGCATGTTGGGCACATGTCACTCCCTTATGGCAAAAAGATATGATACACCTTAGCAAAAGAATGACGAACATACTCAATGTACGTTGAGTGCATGTCATTCCTTTGGATTTAAAGGTTATCATTATCCTAGCCAAGGAATGACAAATCATACCCAACACATGGAGACCCTGATGTGCAGACAATCAACATCGGAAACACTCTATTCAACCACACTCATGGTGTCAATGGGAGGCAACACAACAATCAACACTCAACCCTCCATTGTCAAAGCCATGCTGCAACAAGGATAGGCCAACTCATGGCATACCTCCGTTGTT